>VXAX01004353.1:9809-283376 GCA_013399835.1 Leptocoma aspasia
AAAAGGCCCAAATCTTCAGGGTAATTTGTATAACTTAGTGGTGCACAGCTGGAATTTAAGATTTGTTCAAAGATGTATAAAAAGGGTTCATTGTCAAACAGGAATTTAATTATTTCTATTTGGCTTCAGGTATACAAATGATGAATTCCTTGTTTTAGCCAGGAATGAGGGGAAAAATATTCTTTTCCCCCTCACAGAAAACAGAGATTTGTTGAAACCTATTATTTATTAAAGTCATTAAAAACTATTAAGATTTTATTAAAAAACAGAAAAATTATGTTTTCTAGTTAAAACCTAGAATTTATTGTAAAGAAGACTACTAAATTACATTTGTAGCAACAGAAAGAACAACTTGTTGATTAAATGCGGAAAACCTAAATTCTACTCTAAAATAATTAACAGCCTATTTAGGATACACTGAATCTCTGTATGACATAGTAACTTCATTTCTGTGTCCCATATTTCAGGTGAGATCTCCAGCCCTGTGGTATTTGGGACTTGGGTTTTGTTTGGTTTTGTTGGGTGTGTTTTAAAACTCCAGTGGTGTCTCCTGCGGGAGCTGCTTCAAGGCTTCACTTTCAGATGGAAAACTTTTTTAAGTCAGTTTGGATTTATAAAAAATTAAATTATTATTTTCTATTTCTGTTAGCAAAAGCCCTCAACAAATACCAAAAAACCCAACCAAACAAACAAAATCAAAACCTCGAAGGACCAAAAGAGCTTCTTTCTAACAATTTTTATTCCAAGGCTGATATCCACACACCACCCTAAAATTTTACTGTTTATTAAGTGAACATAGTTTTCATTATTTTCCCTCTCCAAAATTATCATTATTACAGGTATCTCTGAGACCTTCGCCTTCTACAGCTGAGGCCTGACCAGCCTCAAATAGAGTACATAACTCTTATACATTTAATTAATATATTTCAGAATTACTTCTGGCTTTCCTGGAACAGCAACATATTGCTGACTTGGACTGTGGTGTGCTGTTATTTTTTCAGCAGTGCTGTTGCATACCTAATTACTCCCTATTTTATCACTTGCATATATCTTCATTGAACTTCTTCATCACAAAATTTTATTTTACCACGGTCACTTTGGATTTCCAACCTGGATTCCAAATATTTGCCAGCCCCTGCCCTAGAACTGCCCCTTAAGTTTTATATTTTCTATTACAGAAGGGACTAAAACCACCAAACTAGAATTCAGCCCATAATGAAAACCCTCCCAGCTTCACAATGAACAATAAATAAACTTTCATTTATGCATGTTGGACATTTAATTCTTGGTGATTTACTTCTGAAATGTATAGAGGTCAGTAGAACAAACCTCTCTGAAGTCAAAATGTATTGGAGCTGCTGCTTGTCATCTACCCAACAGCCCACAAAAAATGTACATCTATTTAACATGACTTCTTGAATACCCATGCTGGATGTATCTTAAATCCCTACTAATCCCCACATTAGATGGATACCAGAATGTTAAGATCCAGTTATTGAGAGATATCTCTGCCAGAATTAAGGTGCGAAAGAGGACACAGCTGAAGTCAATAGCATGGATTTTATTTTAACAATAAAATGTGAGGTAGATAGACAGAAAGAAATACAAAAGAGGGGAGAGACAGAGAGACAGAGAGAGGTTAAGCAGAAGCCAGTCACCACATGTGGATCCACCAGCATCTTGTTGGTCCTTCTTCACCCTCAGCTACTCAGTGGTGGGGGCTCCTGAAAAGTTCAAAACTCTTCACTATGTATACATTTTTGCAAGCAGAGAAATTAATGCTCATTGGCTACACAGTTGTCTTATTTTATTGGTTAAATGATTCCCGCACTTCTAATGCTAATTAGCCTGCAAGCTCAGTCTCTCCCTTCTTTTGAGTCGATGGTTTCCTCGAGCTGTGGTCAGTGGTCATGCTCTCCCACTGACAGAATTACTTTTTACCTGGTCCTAGCTGATTTCAGCAGAATTGCTGAGTTGGCTTTCCTTGTGGCCCAGAAATTGTCCATTAGCAGTGATACATTCTTCTGCCCCAGCTTTGTTAACCTCCCCCTTAGGTATGAGACAATAATAATCCCACCTTTATTTAACCTCAAATTCCCATCATCTCCTGGCAGAGTTCTTCTGTGTTGCCCTAAACAGACCTGTCATTCTTATACATTTGTAAAAGCATTTATGTAAATTACACATCTGTAGTCCACTTTTTATTGTGAATAATCAAACCAAAAATTTTACAATCAAGTATTTGATTTCCTTTCACATTTTGCAGCTTGTGTTTACTTTTCTTGACCTTCCCCTTTTAAGAGAAATTAAAGAAACCTATTTTTAATGTGTTTTGACTGAGAGGTCTGCATTTTATCCTATAAGTTTATGGTATTCCTTTATACTTTTGCAGCACAGGCAGACACCAAACCTTAAGACTGCATCCAATTGGATCCAAGCCAATTCATATTATCAACACCTTACTTGAAAACTCATATCTTCGAAAATCAATATTCATAGCACTGTGATAAGGTTTCTGAGTAGATAACATAGATGAAAGCTAGTCACATTAACACAATTCTGAAGGCTTGAAACAGTATGCAAATGTAAAGGACATCTAAACGCAAAAAATCAGAGGCAGCCTTTAATGAATACATCCCTTAATGTTACACAATAATTTCAAAGTATCTTTTGTTTAGGCCAGATAGTCTAATAAGATTTTATTTTTTCAGCTGCTGTAATTTAATTTTATGGAAAATTATCTCCAAAGACAGCACCCATAAAAAAAATTTAGCATACAAAAAGTTCTGGATAACCAGTATAAACCAGCATTTATTTAAATAGTTCAACTTCACTACGTACAGGACTATGTGAGGTTTTTTTGTTTGTGTATTTCCTGAGTGGCAGAGAGTGGCATGGGGGCCAAAGACCAGCAGAGCTGAGCTGTGACTCACAGTAAATTTGATCCTTATTTTCCCAGTCCCTTATCTGCAATAAACTGAAGTAAATTAAACCTCTTCTGTGAGGAAGGTGACAGTCAACCAACTATGAACAAACACACTGATCCCACTTCTTTCACACAAAGAAAAGCTTTTCTTATCCCTTTTAGTTCTCAGGCAAGACATAGTCAGTACCTCAGCCTGATCTAGTGGCAGCACAAAATTAGGACTTTTGTTGTGGGAAATTAATGGTTTCCTTCTCTTTTTGATAAATATAAGTAGAATATATTCTAGGATTTTTAACCAAGAAAGAATTAGAGGGTGAATGGCAATGGAATAACTGCATAAAAAATTTGCTTCTCTCTTTATAAATGCCACATATATGAAAAATAAACAAAGAATTATAACATCTACATTTTCCTCATAATTTTTCCAAAAGTTAAACATGGAAAAGAAGCACAAATCTGTGGTATTATCCAGGCTAAAGTGCATTTTTTAGTGACAAATGTTTCAGAAAAGATATTCCACACAATTTTTCAGAGTTACATCCCTAGTATGAACATTCCATTTGTTCTGATCATCATAATATCTGCATGCTTAATCCACTACTCAAAACAGCAGATTGGTTTCTGAAAGTCAAACAGTAACTGCCTACAAAGTGAATGCATTCAAATCCCCTGGCACTTAAAATCAATAAACTGACCGATTCTGAAGCTGAGCTGTTTTATTACACAGTAATGAAATTTAGAATTTTGTCAACCAACATGTAATGCTGATCCCTAAGAAGCTATTAAGGACAAGGAGAGCGTATATCAGAATTCCAGATTCATGACTGTCGGACTTTTCCGTCCTGGCACCCAGTGTGTCACTCAACAAAATGAGAGGTTGTCTCTTCCTCCTCCCATAAAACAAGTATCTTTCTGTTGCCTATGACAAAATATCAACAAATTCATTCTATCTCATGGCCAAAGAATAACAGTTAAGGTTTGCTTCCATTTGATGGAAATCAAACTTTTCTGTAGGAAGACTCTGAAGACAGATGTCTAAAACTGCTTAAAATTTCACAACGAAGTCAACATCCCATCTGTGATGAGCTTTCTGATGATTCTCTGGGAGAGACTAGGTTATTTATTCAATCTGGAAAACTTGTTTTCTGAAACTGTAGCATTTACAGATCCATTTGTCTTTTATTTCTTCAATTGCTTATTTTATCTTGGCGTATACCACTAGCAACTTAGGGCTTTGTTTTGAAGTTTGATGGCTACCTCCACGCATAGAATTACATTAAAATTTTTATCCAAGTCTCCATTTTCAGGTTTGTCATAGAGAAAAAGGAGAGAACACTTAATGTTCCTGTCTTCCACAACACTCAAGCTTTTCCCAAATTTAGTTGCTGCTGCTTGCTGCATTTTCTTTCTTTGCCTCATTAATTTCTGATATCTGCTGCATGGCTTATTACACAATAACATATGCTCTCTGATATCCCACTTTCTCCTGCAACCTTTTCAAGTACACTTAAAAGAAGAAAGCCATTTTGATTGTGGGTTACCTCTGGAAGAATTACATTACATTTGGCAGGAGCGTGAATACTCACTCAAGGCCAAATGGTTTTTGTGCAACAGAGTGAAATTGAGTCTCACCTGATTTGATTGTGCATTTGTAAAGGTTAGGTGTATTTTGAGCACTCTATATGCCATATAGATATATAAGTAGTATACTTTTCAGTTACTATTTTTGCGTGTTCAAAGATTACAGTGATTCTTGCAGCTATCCCAGCACTTTCCTAAAGTGTTTCTGATGCTCTGTACATTTACATACCAACTTTCAATCAAGTACATGGAGGTTTGTGCATTTTTGAGTTTCTGTCTCAAAAAGACCGTGAGAAACCCAGAGAGTTTAACAACAATATGAAATGTTCTGAGAAACACACAGGTGTGTTATCACTCAGGAAGGCAAAAGTGACACTGCGGGATCTGCTTGTGGGTTCAGCAGCCAAACACTAAAATTGTAAGGGAAAATATTCAATATCCCTAAATTTTATGGTTTTCCAGTGAAAAGAGGTTTTCTTGTTTTTACATCTTGAATAAATATGTCACTAAGTCACAAAAATACCTATTCTTAAATAAACGTATGCACACACAGACAAGGCTTCATTGTAAGCACTTGTTGGAAAACTGAACCTTCAATTTCAGTAACTTCAGTAACACACACAAAAGACCCTTGGTTTTCTACCATCATGGAATATAAAAATAGCTACATGTACTTACTTTTTCCTGTGAGGGACTCTAGATAGTAAACAGAGTTTACAGCCCCCTTAACATACAAAGAGTACTCTCTTCTCACGGTCAATTTATCACAGTCTCTAAATATTTGCTGGGCTTCCAGAGCTTCCGTCCAAAATTGTATTCAGGGCTGAACACTTTTAAAATATTTGAATTTTATCTCAGGTTCATAATTTCAATGGTTTGCTATCCCTAGAAATGCTAAAATATTGCTCTTCTAAAAGATGAAATACATATTTTGTGCTAGACTCAAAAAAAAAAACCACTCACCCAAGCAAAATCCCTCTGAAACAGAAGATCTTGAGGATTTTTTAAGTACTGTCTTTGCACACTATTAATGCAGAAAAGATGGTTGTGAATTTTTTCATCATTTTTGACCATCAGAGTAGTAAGAGACTGTGGGCTTTTCCATGATCCTTTCCTATGGGAACGAGATTTTGAATTCTTAAAGAAGGTACAGAAAGCTTCACAGTACCACCCATACACCTCTTTACATGCTCTAACTGAAACCAACAACAAACGAACTTCCTCTATAGCTAAGAATCACATTCAAACCTTAAAAACCTTCTTCAGGTAAAGCATTCTTTCCCTCTATGGTAGGGGAACCATGTCCATCCTCACACAAAGTTGAAGGGTGTTTAGCATGATATTCCAGATGAAAATGTTCCAAAAAGAAAATATGGTAAAAAAAAAAAGAGAATCTATTAAGGACAAGAAAAGATAACTACATAGCATGTAAAAAGGGGAATGGGATGCATTTCATATTTTGCCATTTATAATCTTTGCTGTTTTGATACTTTAGCTGAACATTTCATGTGAGAAAGTTCACACACCAAAATATTTTTCTGATTAAAGAAGGAAAAAATAGCTAGAAATATTTCTCATAGTGTGAATTTTAAGTTAAAACAACCAAACAGTAACCTTGTATGCAATTAATTCCCCAAAGTTACTGTAAAGTGTATTGTGAGAGCATTCACCTTACAGTGACTGAAGGAACCAGTGGCAAAGTTTCTGACACCTCCAACGCCTCAGGGCAGCCTTTGTTAGCAATCACTTCTCCCCTTGCCTCCCTGCAACACTTAAAAATAAATCACAGGCTGGATTCCCACTCATATATGTCTAAAAATCTAAAGGGAAAGTCAGGTAAGCTCTAATATATATATATATGTATACACACACCACTAAAATACTAAAATACTGCACAATCAAAGCAGCAATGATAGATGAAGGGCATTATTCAAGCACTCTCTCTATGTCCAAAAATTTAATGGTGCTACTGGACATACTGCTAGGGCAATTCCCATCAATAGTATGGAATATATTTTCACCGTCTGGAAGCCACTGCTTCACCATTTACATTCTCTCCTTCAGGAGTTTTAGTCAAAAGAATGAATACAGTACTTGAGGATTTAGGTTTCCACTCAAGAACCCCATCTTAAAATGCCTAAGAAGGCATTTCACTGTAAAAAATTTTGGGATTTTTTTGCACTAGAATCATAAGTTCTCCATAAACAATAAACAACAAGGAAGAAAATCCTCATTTAGTTCAGCATGAGCTGAACTAGTTTCTGCAAATCTTGTAAATTCCATCAACCTACCACACAACTTAAAACCCAATAGAATTGCAGCTGAAATTCATAGTTTGGTTTTTCATCTCATGTCATTGTGCTGTCACATAAATTCTAATTCTGGAATCCCTACTTTATTGAGACTCGAAGCTGAAGAGCTCCTTGTCTTTTTCAGACTAATGTCAATCAGAAAAATCAGGACTAATCCATAATTTAAAAAGCAACAGCAAACTGAATGTTGTTTTCCAATTATTTTCTAAGCAAAACTGTCTGTTACAGTAATATTTTACTGCAAAGCATAGGATTATAAAATAAAACAGCAACAACAAAACTTAAAAATGCCTAACTCATTAGAAAGTTCAACTTAAATGTACGCAAAATAAGAAATAATAAACAACTTTTTTGCTCTTGATATCACCTGTATCTCCCCCTTGGAAATATTTTAGTTCACTCTCTTGCTGTTCTTTCTCTGACCTACACAGAAATACCTCTAAACATCACACCATAATTAGAGTAGCTATTCCATTAACTTCTTGCCATTGCTATCTCCATTATCTCAGGGAGATTTCTCCCTGTGTACACACGACTCAGAGAGCGAGGCATGAGAAATGGGTGGTGAACTCTGAACAATGTATAGAAAAAAAGGCTTCAGAACCAGCAAAAGAATGGCAATCAAAGATGTTTGAAAATGCATAAGTGATTTACAAAGGGAATAAGAATTAATTGGTCCTTGATGAAATGGGCCTAAATAAAGAAACAGTTTTTCCTCTTATTCCAGAGTTGTTTGTGGAAGCACTGGCACCATATTTTTACTAGAAAGTAATTACATAAATTATCGGAATAATAATCTAAGAAAAACCTTTATTAAATGAAACACTTCACATGAAAGCTGGCTCAAATCTTTACACTGCTTAATATAGAAAGTGAAGAATATTTTAGGGGAAAGATCATTCCATATTTGCTTTTTTTCTCCATTATTTTTCTAATCATCCCTTCTAACCAGCTCTAGAAACAAAACAGTGAGTTAGGGACTGCAGTACAATCATTCTCCTCAGTACAGCACACATGACTTTACTTGCCATGTGACTGAACAAGCAGGACACTACTTCTATTCTGGCAGTTCATAAGTTCCAAACCATGAATTCATTGTCTGTGCTCATTCTGGGTTCACGCAGACCCCAGACTACACCAATGGCAATTACTGGTATGAAAAAATATATGCAGCTTTGGCAGGGCTTTCTCCTTTCTTGCCATACTCAACTCTAAGACAAGAAAAATACCCAGCCAAACAATCTATACCTAAAGAAAATCACTTACAATTTAGAAATGGTTTAAATTAACCATTCTTACACTTTGAAGAAATGGACTTTTTTTACATTTTATTTTTTTATGCTGAAAAACTCAGGAACATCAAATACCGTATATATGAAGAAAATAATTCATTGCACTAAATAAAGCCTTAACTATATCATCAAAAATAGCTATTATTAGTTCAGTTACCATAATACATAGTCTCATACAGAACCTACCTTAACTTCCAAGCACAGAAAGAGCTCCAAGAGTAATTAAGTTAGAGGCTTTGTAGAGAAACACGGAATGGTACCTACCAAGTTTCCCAGAGGGTTTCTCTGGCTCATCCCGTGATCTGCCAAGTCATAAGGCTGATGCTGCCAGGCTTCTGCAGGTGTGGATAGAAGTATCACCAAAACATCTGTCTGCTGTCAGCCGGGGACAGCAGATAAGGACCTTCTGTTCAGTCTTGGGATCTGGTTGAGTTTATGCAAATATGGCTTCTTAATACAGCCTATTTTCTTTTCACTGATTTCCAGTTAAAGTCTGAGGAAAAAAAAAAAAAAAAAAAGGGGGTATGCAATTTCAACTTTTGATACAAAGCTTTATAATGAGCAGAACACTTAATCTGACTTTCCATTCCTTGACTGAAAAATGGCATTAAAACACTGTCTTGATTTAAGACAAAATAAGAGGTGGACACTCTGAAAAGAGTTATCGCCTCCTATAGTTTAACCCTTTCCACCAATAAGGAGAAACGAATATGAGTAGATATAAGTGATATGAGTAGATATAAGTGATATAAGTAGATCTAAGCCTCCACCTGTGCTGCCTCAGCTCTCCTGGTGACAGCAACAGGGAAAGGCAAAAGGCAAGAGAGAGGAAAAAAACCCAAACAAGCAAAGAAAAAAAAAAACCCAGCATAAAACAGAGCCCCTGCCTTAGAGCAAAAGCCCTAAGGCAAAAGAGGGTCTGCTTGGTAAGTATGTGAGTTGTATTCAGGATGCACAGCCACATCTCACATATGCATAAAGAAATCCCTGTGTAGTCTAGAAGAAAATATTAACTCAGGTGTCTGTGGGTTTATTTCCTATTTTTCAAGACATATCTGGTAAACACATATTTCTCTACAGAAATAAAAAACATCAAGGTAAGCTGGTTAGTTTGTCAGAGTCAAAGACTAAGACTGTAGAAACAGCCTCAGATAAACAGCACATGAATCCTCACTTTGTAATTCATATCCAAAATTCTGACTTAGATTCTAGATTATGCAGAGACTAAAATGGGATCTTTCCAGCATGCTCTGCACACCTGCAGGCAAGAGTGATTTTCTGATTCTTTCTACCTGAAAAGAATATATGTGACTAGCTCTGAAAGAGTTCAAAATTGTCTTTGAGGAGGTGGACTAGAAAAAGAGCAAAAGGGTGTCAGAACTCTGCACAGGATACCAACTACTACATATATGAGGTGGGAAGCTGCAGATTCTTGGTTGAAAAAAATATACATTGGCAAAATTATTCATATCACTTTGTGCGTAGCTACAGAAGCATTCCTGAAGCTTCTCCGCAGTTTACTGGCATTCTTTTAAGTCTTGATGGATTTATAACAGTGATCAGAGAAACTTCAGAATTTAACTCCAGATAATAATCTCAACATTAAGGTGCTTATGAAAATGATCACACACTTTGCTACTCTTTTCACTGTGAGTTGTACCTTTCTTGTTTCCCCATTTACTGTGATCACTGTTTCAATGCCCCCCTTTATTGCTGTGGTCTATGCATTGACAAAGGACTCTTGACAATAATTTCAGAAGGCTAAATATGATTTATTAAAATGACTCCATAGTCAGAGGATTTGGGCTATAATGTGCCCAGGTACAGAGCTCAGATGCTTCTTCTTCACTGCCCTGTCCCAGAATGCTAGAATGCTTACAATATCAGAGAGACAACAGTCCTTCACCTCCTTCTCCCACTATCAGGAGACAGCCAGAGAAATCCAAAATGTCCTTGAAACACACACCAGAGATTTTGTTTACAGAAACTTATACAGAGTAAAAAGACAGTAAAAGATGCTCTCCCATGGGAAAATTTTCCTGCAGGCTTGCACACAGAGAAACTTATAATATGTTCTTGCAACACTCCTTCTCTCAGCATTGTTCTCTGCCAGTGCCAGCAGAAGCATTTCCCTAAAGAGCTGACAGTCCTCTGGTCTCCTCTTTCACCCACTTCCTTGCACCTCCTCCCCACCCCTGCAATTTACACAGCTAGATGTGTAAGCCACTTCAGTCCATGGTTTATTTTCCTTCCTCACAGGTCTCTAGTTTGAATTTTCAAGTGTTTCTCTAGTTTGAATTTTCAAGTGTTCTGCCATCTAAGCAAGACAAATCCTTAAATGTGTCAGATTATCTCGCTCAGTTTATAAGACACTGAATAGTTCAAGGGATTTCTAATGGCTAGGGAGCCTTTTGTTGACAGGCTGTGGTTTCAATACCAAATCATGTCCACGATGGCCTTGAGCCAGCTTTATCTGATGCTTGTTTCATGAGGGTACATAATATGAGTTGTTGAGCTCAAACATCCGTTTTTATAATAGAAGATGATCACAGCCAGCACTTCTGCTGTCAGTCTCGGGGGGGCAAAAAAGGCTGAGTGCAGGAATGGAAAGTAAGAGAGTGTTTTACAGGTGCAAATGTCCCCAAAGCAGCAAGCACACACATTACTCATACTGCATGGTGCAGCACTCTCCGGTGCCACGCAAAGTTGCCGGCTTGTTCTCAGAAGCGATACACAGCTATTAATAGAGTGAACTGGACTTATTAACCCAGGCACAACATCTCCCTAACAAAGGTACACCTCTTCAAAACCTAATCTGGACCCTAAGCTTGTCTATTTTTCTACAAAGTGCAGGCTCATTGGCAGGTGTGAGCCACTGCAGGGAGTGCTGTCCTTATTTTGGGAGGACAGCTGCCTTTGGATATGCTTCAGTTACCCTCAACAGCAGCCTGGAGCTCTGTCATCACCAGGACTCAATTTATCCAACAGAAACAGTAATATCACCCGTACTTGAATAGCTAAAACATATGCTTCTTAATCCTTAAGACACATAAAAGACAAAGAAAAAAAAAACCACCACGCTCTCCTACATATTACCTACAGCTGGGTTGTTGAGATGTCCGTTTGCTTGTGTGAGAATGTACTGGATCAAAACAAGGCTCTGCCAAGTTCACCATCACAACTCTAATGGTGCTAGGTGTAACATCAGGTGTCAGGAAGGAGTACAGGCCACAGAAATATGGAGGGATGATTCCCTTGCTTACGCTCCCACATTGAATAGTCTGCCCTTCCTGAACTTCTACACATGAAGATTGCACGTGAACATCGGGCTTAACAGCCACCAATGTGGCTGCACATGTACCTGTAACATCCCTCTTTTCTAAAATTTGCTTATATAAACAGGCACAAGTAGCTATGTCAGTAGTTTATATTTGTGTATTAAACTATATATTAAGAATGATAACTAGGAAACAAACAAAACAAAGAAACAAAATAATCAAAACCAAAACAAACAAACAAAAACCCAACAAAACAACAACAGAAACCCCACAAACAAACAAACAAACAAACCAACCAAAACAACAACAAAAAAACCCAGCCAGCCTAGTTCCCTGACTTTGAAACAGAACCAAATCAAGAAACTGGCTATATCTCACCAGCTCTTCCCAATCCAGGTCCCTTCAGTTCTGAGACACTGCCCAGCAAAAGGGGGAACTGAATTTGTGTGCTAAAGAAGTGATGAACTTGTCACTGGACCAGAGTCAATTAAGCATGGGGGGTGGGGGATAGGTATATACAGCTGTCAGGAATTTTTTTAACCTTTTCCCCAGTTAGAGTTAACTGGAGGAAGGCACTTTATTCCAAACAGAAAATTTTTAGATCTCTCCTGAGGAGAGAGTATGAATAGCTCACAGCTGCCTAAAACCTTCCTGTGATATGCATAAACTACATTTTTATTAGAACTGGATTATACTAGCTGCTATCCAGGAGGTTCAAATGCCTAACCACTGGAGACAATCAGAAGCACAGAAAGATCTCTGCATAATGAACATAAATATCCTTTCAAACAGAAAATCATAATCTACTCTGCTGTAATCAAGTCTATATTGTTGTATAAAGAATTTTAAGCAGAAGAGCAATAGAAAGGACAAGTAAAAAGAGGAACAAAAGAAATTTGAATGTTTCTTCATGATAACTTTGTTCTAATTGTTTTTAATAAAGTAGTTCTATATTATAATTTATTAATAGACAGTTTCATCTCATAAGTATGATTCTAGAACTAAAAAGGTCGTCCTTCATCTTCATGTTTTGAATCAAAACTTCTTTCAGAAATTTCAAAGTGGGATTTCAGCCTCCATTTTTGAGACTAACTAGTGGCTGCAATCATAGAGTCAGTGCTTCTTGCCAGCACTACAGGAGCTGCTTTAAACAAATTATAAACCTTTCAAACAAGGACAGGCCCAGTGACAAATTTCAGCCTATCAAAGATGCCTCAAGCAGTTCTGTATTTCTTCTTCCATTACTTGCTCCCCTTTTCTGTCGTATGACAATTTTAGAAATTGTCAAGTGATGTTTCAACAACAGAGTAATAATATCACCATTTTCAATCTTTTATGCCTGCTTTGCAGTGTTCAGAAAAGAGGATCATAAAGGAAGTCTGGGACCGACATGGAAAAGGCAGGAAGACAAAAATTAGTTTATTTTAAAGTTTTTAGTAAATTAATATCCTGAATATTCTGAGGAATGGAAAACATATTCAGTTATATTAATACAGAACATGTACCTTTCAAAGCAAACTTGCTTTCTTGGGAGCAAAATCACTTTAGAGGTGTCCTCTTTACTGGATCCTATGAGCAGGAATTAAATAAAATGGAATAGGATGAACATAAACAACTGCATTTTTTCCTAGAAAGGATCCTGCTTGTGAAAGACAGCATTGATTGTTGCAATTGAATGTACTCAGAACAGTCAGAAGAGCAGCTGGTAATTTTTATTACAAAGACTTGTCTACCATTACCCAAATTATTTTCACACAAATCAATTGTTTATTGAATGACTATCTAAATTTTACTATTTATGCCTATGAAGAACACATCTCCAGTATGTGCTGTTTATGGAGTGCAATTAAATTTACTTTTTTTCCCCAACATTCCTGAACAGCACCTCCAAAGTATGCAAAGAATTTCTACTATATCACATAATCTTTCTAAGGATAAGTAGAGAAAATTATGACTGAATGAAGAAGTGACTATTTTGGCAATCAATAAAAGCAGCAGTATTTAATACTACACTTGTATTTAATACCACAGTTGTGGAAAGTAAGAAACTTTTCTCTAAGGGATAAAGATTAGTCCAACGTAGAAGCTAGAAACATAATAGTAATCTTCATTAAGGACTTATTTCTATAGAAAATGTAAAAATAAAGCCATTGTAGAAAGACAATATGTAAAAAAAAATGTAAGCCAAAGAATTTGGTTTTACATTTAAAGAAAAAATACATTTAAAGAAAAAATGTAAGTCAAAACTGAAACTCAGGTCAAGCTAGCAAGGCATGTAACTCTAAGTTATATATAAATAACTAGGCTGCATTGCAAACTCTTGAACACTCCTTAGTCATCCATCCATCCTGCAAGTGTGGCAATATTTTCCCTATCCTATTACTGAAAAATCCAAAACCCAATTTAAAACAATGAGATGTAACCCTATACAGTTTATGGATTTTAAGAATATACTGCTTAAATGAAACTTTGCAGAAAAAAATGGAAAAGGAGAGAGAGAAAAGGAGAGAAATTTTGGCACAAAATAAAAATATCTTAATAATGGGACCCACTCAGCTCTGGATTACTTTCTCAAAATAAATTCTGAAAGCCTCATCATTTAGTTAGTTAAAATAAAGCACTAGGAAATGTACATCATAAATATGCCAGGGCAATCTTGCAGTGGATGAGACTGAACTGAATGGCATAATACATATTTTTCCAATTCTAATTTCCATGACTATGAAAATGTTGCATTTAAATGGAAATTAATGGCACATACAAAGTTTAATAATTTACTATTAGTTTTTATGTGGCCTAAACAACCCAGTATATAATTTTATTAATACATGCAGACCCTGCCAGAAACTAATCAACAGGAGGAGGGGAAAAATATTATAAAAAATCACTTAGTTCTTCACTAATTTAATAGCTATTTACAGTCATAAGATACAGGTAGAGAGTTATAAAGAACAGCAGGTTCTACAGCTTGTTAGAAAAGAGCAAAACTCAACTTTGGAAGGAGGAGGAAAGACACATAGAATTGCTTCAAGATTAAAAAAAAAAAAAAGCAGTCTTAGAAAAAAAAAAAAAACAAAAGAAAAGGTAATGAGATAAAGGCTGGATATAATTACACAGCAGCTGGTACGCAATACCAAATATTGTTGCATTTAATACGAGAAAGAAAAAAGACTTCTTAAATAATATAGTAGTGCATCTGCAGTATGTACCTGTGACAAGGCTCAGTATGTTTTGAGCACTCATCACCTCTGCATCCACATACACAAGACTTTTCAATCCTGCTCCACAGTAGATTTCTTGACAGAAGGGAGTTGAGCCCACTATTTCATGTTTGCCCCTTAATCAGAAAATATCTTTCTTTAATCACTGTCACAATTAATCACAATCACATGGGGTGAAGACTGCAAAATGACCTAGTTTGAACCACTTCCCTTTCGTCAACAAGGAGAGATGAATACGAGAAGATGTAAGTGGAAAAAAACCCAGTTTATTAAAAAGCAAAACAGCAGCAATCAAGACAACTGCAATATCCTCTAGATATGAAACTTCTGAATCCCATGGACTCCCCAGAAATAAAGAAAACGAGATGGAGGAGAAGCCTCTCACCCAAGTTGGTGGCTGCAGTAGCAGACCACATGTGGTGAAGACCATGTGGTGGAGAAGACCTGCTTGGCTCAACCTTCTCCCTGAAACAAAAAAAAAAGGGAAGACAGGAGCTTACAAAGCACTCCAGGTGGCAGATGCAGGGTGCTGGCCTTGTCTGGGGCAGCTCTGGACCTCTGGTGTCAATTTCTCTGCTTCTGCTTGGCTGGCTGGACCCAGTTGGTGTCGGCACTGCAGTTCCACGTCTCTGCTGCATCACAGAGAGGAAAGAAATGGTCCCACAGAGCACTGAAAACCTGCCAAAAACCCCAAAACAGACAAACAAAACCAGCAAAAAAGTGAGATGTTTGCTTCTTAAAGAAGTGACAGAATCCGAAAGACTAGCTTAGTGGCATTCTCTGTCTCTAAGGGCTCCCCACAGCAGCCTTGCAGAAAGCACTAAATCTTTAATGCTGGCAAATCATTTGCATTTAAACCAAAATTTCCTTATAATTCAGCAGCCTTTCTGCATAAAGTAGTCCAGTGGGACAATTACATAAAAACATCCACTCTGTTTTGACACTTCTTTTTATAGAAAGAAGATACAAAAATATAAAAAGAAACCAAATAGTTAAAAAATCTGCAAGGAGCATTAACCAACACCAGCATTTGTATAATTTCACTCTAAAAACATGACATTTCGTGACTGAGTACATCTCTGTCCTCATTCAGTGCAGTGGGCAGAGTTTATTATCCCATGCTTCAAAGATAAATGCTGTCAATGAAGTGAAACAATGCAAGATTGTCAAATACCTATTTAGATTACATAAATTACACCTCCCTCCCTGCTGCTCACCAAGAGAGTGTTGTACATTCTGGGAAGGATGCATGTGAGGATATTTTGCACGAATGGAGCACATTCATGCTTCCTGCTTCATGCTTCAGCAGCTTGATCAACTGAAGTTACTTCAGATGCCATCCTTCAGACCTCAGTTCTCATATTCTGAAGAGCCTTCTTGCAAGCTCTCTTTCTACCCTTTCTGTCCTCATTTCCCTTCACACGCTGACACACGTTACTGTAGGGACTGGAGGACAAGGACAAAAGCCCTAAGCGTGCATTAAATTAGCTCATTTTAAATTTAGACTTGCATGGACACACCAAACCGTATAAGACTTGCTCTCAGGGGCAACATTTTGTTCTGCCACAATGTTCCATTTTCACTGTAGTATACTTCCAAATGGCAGTTCTATCTCTAACCTGGTATCATACACTTAAAATTAAAGGAAAATATTTAAAGACGGATGCAGAATAAGATTTTTTTTAAATAGCGAAATGGGTCTATCTTGAGATGGGTGTTATTATGGAAGGGAAGACCTATCAAAGTATTTGACAGACAAAGTTTGGGGTTTTTTTCTTTTTAAAGTCAGAATTATAACTTCAGTTAAGTGTATCCCATTGGAAGGCATGGGATGTTCCAATAGTGGTCCCCCAAAAAGAGAAAATAGAGAATTTGTGTGGTTTAATACAAACATACATATCTAACATAGATATACACCAAAACTAAACACTTTTTAATGCAAAGCTGATTTTTTTCCCCCATACTTCTGTAGCCACTGAATTGCCAGAACTGCAAATGGCTCCCAGCAAGCAAAATGGGAAGAAACCATCTGTCTCATTTAGAAAAGTCCTAAGTCTGCTGTATTGTAATTTTAAAACTGTTCCCACAGACAAAAGTAAGCTTAAAAACTGGTAATTGCAGCGTCACAGTTGTGGCAACACTCAAGCTGGGTGTGAAGAGGGGGTGAAGCTTCCATTGTTTTGTGATGCCGTCAGAAAATAAGATTTAGATCAAAACTTCTTATGCTTGATCTCCTTGCAGCTATTTACATTTACAGATTTCTGTTTGTTTGAAGGAAAAGGGAGAATTTGGAAGTGCAGACGGGTAAAAAGGAAAAAATAAAATTAAAACAATAGGTTTCAAATGCACCGTTTATCCTTAGGGTTAATATTCCCAGAGTTTTTAAGTCTAGACAAGGCAAAATTAATTTCTGATCACAATTCTACCTTCATTGTTAATCCTACTGTGCTTCTCTGGACAGAATTCAGACTTTTAATTTCAAAACTGGAAAGTGACTTCTGTTTTTAATGTGACATTGTGCTTTTACTTGATTTTGATGAGCAAACCCAAACTTTGGAAAGCATCGTACTCCTTCATTTCTGTATCTTTTCTGTCCTTTTTTTTTTTCGCCTTATTCTAATTTCCTCTTCTCAGAATTTTTTAGTAACTTAAAATCAAACAGGCTTAGAGTTTACTGAGTTGAATGGGCTAAATTAGCTTTGAGAAGAGTTTTATGTTGATTGCTGCTCTAAACCTTTTGCCAAAATTCTCTGATTTTCTGGGGTTGCTGTAAAGTTTCTTTGTTGTTTTGACCTCTTGAGAATATCTTGTTGGTATTTCTCTGTGCGTCTAACTCCGAGTACATGAACAACCCTGAGCCCTTTTAAAAGTCTCATTAAGCGAGTTTTTGGAGACTTACACAGCTATTGATAAGTTACACTTTTTGACAAGTTAAAATGGCAAGGCAAACTACTTACCTGTCATATAAGCATAACATGAATAGCTTCTAATTACACATATGTGGTAATATCCATGATTTCTAAACATCACCACAGTGGCAATTCCTCCACACTTTGCATGAAGTCCACTGATTCAGGGGCTCCTGAAAAGGAATATATGTTACCATGAATACTTTTCAACACAAGCAAGAGTAGTCTCTCTAAAATGATATTTAGAGCAATAGGCAAAGGAAACTCAGCATCCTATTGACACAGGAATATTCATTGTTCATACTCTATTAAGTGTTTAATAGTTAATTTTGGCTTGTTTTTATCATTGTGCCTTAAGTTAAGGCAGCCAGCAGAGTTACTCTGTAAATAATCTTGTAAATATAGCTTTTTTTTTTTTTTTAAATATTTGTGCATTCATGTGGTGTAATTGTAAAATAACGTTCTTCACTGTAGTGAATACACCTCGGGGGATGAAGATAAGGTTGTAGTGGGAAATTTAACTGCGAATTTCTTGATTTATTTAAAATAAAATATCAGTTTTTATTTAAATTTGTAATTGTTTTCATTGACTGTGGAAGAAAGTGCCTATTAGCACACAATAAAAACAACAGAGATAAGTACTTAATTTTGAAATGATATCTCTGCTACTTTTCATTGAAATTTCCACTTAGAGATTTCTGACATTTTCCATCTACTTTGTGAAAACTGAAATTTTCATCAGTTACACAACAAAACTTGAGGAACTTTTCTAATTTAAGTCAAGTTATATGTTTGCAAGAAGGTGCAAGATTCCAAAATGCTGATATTTTTAAGCATAAGTGACATCTGCTAGGTGCTTCATTGCTATTTCGTTTAGCCTCTGGAAACTAACTGAGCAAGCTATTAGGAAAAAGCAAGCTATTATAAAGAGAGAGGTAGCACAATTATCTGAACAAGCACTTTAAAAATCTTGTCATGTATTTTGCTCTCCCACTTGTCTTTTCTTCAGCTGAGAGAAAGGAACAAGAGCAAAACCTTGCCTGAAAACTGGCACTCAGTTTTAACAGCTAAAATTATATTCTTGGTGAAAACTAACATTATAACGCAGGGTTACTTTCAATGTACTTTCATTTATATATGGATTTAGCCTACACAGTTTCTCCCCTATTACCTGTAATGATGCTTTTACTGCAAACAAAACCTCAAGTGGAAAATCTATCCTACGGGAAACACATGGGAAAAGAGTATAATATCATTTTGAGGAATGAAGAATTACCCATCCCATAAGTTTGTGAAGACCACAAAGAAACATGACACTGGATGCCTAGGACACAAGGCATAATGCTAATGTAGTCTTTGCCAGAACCTTCAAAGTTACTTTCTATCATGGATGATTTGGACTTTTTGAATAATACCACGATTTTTACATGGAAGAAGAAGAAAAACAAAACAAAATAAAACAAACAAACAAACATAAACCACCCCAAAATACCAACACCAAGTTAAACACGCATAAGAGCCATTTAAATAAACAGCTGCACCACAGGAATGTGTGAACAGAAGAGAAAATCTTGAGGAAGACATTTGAGAGTCAAAAAACCCGAATTGTACTAAGCTATTTTCTGACAACTTTAAAATGTCATGACTTGCTAACTAGTAATGCCAAAATCAGATGGACAAAGCTGTGACAAGCTAATGTCACAGCCCTCACTTCATGGTATGAGCAAATAGCCACTCTAGAGCCTATCCAGTACTCTTCTCTAGATCCATCTTTTCATGCCTGCAAGGAACCTTCAAAGACAAGTGATGGCTCTTGGTGACACTTATATGGACACTTATTCATTATTTTCAACTGTGTAAAGTTTGTCCACAAAAAAAGATGGGCTGCCTGTTTGGAAGAGGTGGCAAAGCAGACTACAAAATGCTATGTCTTTTCTAATAAAAATATTTTACTATTAAATTCAAGTTCTTAATATATTAAAATAGTAACAAGCATCTTGTTGCACTTCATTGTGTGTCACAATTGATCTTGTATCTTAAAGTGATCACTTTGTATGGAAATTTAATAAAGAGAATAAAAGGGAGACCTTTTAGAGAGGTTCTTTTACATTGGCTTGGGCTGTTTCCTTTATTTAAATCTGTTTTGGTTTTTATTTAAGAGAGCCTTCTGTACTTCTGAAATATGACAGTCACTGTGCCAGGTCATACTGTGTAACTGGTGAAACTGAAAAGACACCTTAAAGAATGCTAATAGAAAAAAGAATATTTCTCAACAAAAAATAACTAACCTTAAAAGACAATGAAGAAAAGGATGACTCGATAATGGGATAATGATGCATCAAATCGGTTAATTGAAGGTTTGCCATGACCACTGAACAGCATTTGTTGGAAATATCTTCAGACATTCAGACTGCTAAAAGTAGAAAATGATCAAGAGGAAAGAAGATTGTAAAGGAATGAAAATCAGTAGACTTTACATAATAAAATATAATGGTAGTTCTCACAGCCTAGAATGGCAGGCTAATTTTGCAAATTAGACTGGTTGGTTAATTGTGCACTTCAATGTGCCAAGCATCTTTGAATAATATTAAAAATGATCACAAGTTTGATAGGGAATAAAAATCATCTAAGAACTAGACTAGCTTAAAGACACACATACACAAGAGAAAGACAAGAGAAGCCATCTATCAAACACAGACCTGTGTTTGATATTACATATCATCTGCGGTACAAACCTGACCGCAGGTTTAACAATATAAATAATTTTATTTTTAAGTGCTTTTATAACACATGATCGAATCTGACCTGTAAAAAATGAAAAGCAGCAAGTACAGTTATGACACTGAACAACAAGAAAATATCAATTTGGAAAAAAAGTTATATATAGATGCATATACACACATATATATAACACGTACCATCCAGTATTGTAAAAATTGAACCACATAGATACATTTCCTTGAATTTGATTTTAGTTACTTGCAAATGTAGCCTTCACAAAGAGATACAAACATTATTTTAAAGTATACTGCAAAACTGACTATCTTTGTTTTGGGGCAAGTTGCCAGAGACAGAAAATATTTTAATTCTTAGTGATTGGTATTTAGAAATGCTACAAAGAAAGATAATGATATATTTGGAAATGCTAAAAAGAAAGATAATGATATATTTAAAAGATGTTATCAAGGAATAACATATGCACCAAATCCACAGATTTTAAGCATTTTCTAAGTTTCTTACATTTAAACAACCCTGGCATCTGCTCATTACTACAGAAGAATGAAAGGCCGCTTTTCTGCAATGCCCTATAGTACATAGAAAACTGTATTTCAGAACAAAGAATGGAGAGCATATTGCTGAAAAAACCAGTGTTTCAAGAAATGATGTCACCGTGACCGCTTGGGAACCTTCAAGATGGATAAACTAATCTGATCTGGATACAGCAAAATCAAAAAATATTCCTAATGAATGCTGAAAACCTACCTAGAATTAACCAGGCAGGAAAACAACCACTCTGTAAGTGATAGGCTCTATATGGCTGTCCATATATGGCAGAAGACATGCAAAAGATGAGGAATTAGCAAACTCTCTAAATGAACCAACTCAGAATTTCAGACCACCAGAAGGTGGTTTCAGTGAAACTGAAAAAGAATAATATTAAATAAAAAAGAGCTTATCAACATGAATGCAAATTGCTTTTGGAAAACTTTTTCACAAGGTATAACTGAGGTCAAGATCTTAAAAGGATTAAGATTATTAATTGAAATGCATAGAGATAATGAATGAATGCAGAATTACAATAGCAACTTAATTTTTGTTTATTTCAAGCAAGGAATTTTTCATCTTCTAAAACTACAATAGTATCATTTCTGCATGTACTGGAAAGCCAACTTCTTTTCTTTTCCTGTGGTGAAACAATGCTAAATGCACCAAAAAAAATTGCGAAGAGTATGCTTTGTAATAAGAGGAACAAGATATGAACTGAATATGGAATAAAATAATTATGTCACATGCCTATGAACTGCTAAGATTTCCAAATAGATTCTAATGCAGAGATTCCTGGACAGGAGGAGACTGACACAGAGATACTAGAACAAGATACCTGATGTCTGTAATGCACGAGATCAGATTAAATTAACCAAGGGGTACCTCTTTTTGTTTAAAACCTTTCCATATAATTAATTCTAGAGCTTCATAGATGCATTTTGGAGGACGATATCAAGCATTTTGCGTTCCCTACTCTGGCAGCATAATGGCATCGATGTGACAGGGAACTAACCACCAATTTCCTCCCAAGACCCATGTGCATGATAAATTTACAGTAGGACAAAGTATTGGATATGATTCCGTGCTGGTCTAGCCAAAGGATTTTTCAGGATAGGCGTGATGATATGATCAGGATTACAGTCATCCCAGGAATGCAAACCATGACCAAATTGCCAGCTCATGTCCTCTCAAGAACTACTGATCTTTTCCCCTCATTCTGCAGACTTCCAACAGTTGCAGCCAGGAGTCGAGGTTGGACTTGGATAGTACTGAGAGAATGGTCTCGATATCAGTTAACAATTTGCTCTTAAAACACAATATATTTTATGTTGATTATTATAGAGTCATTTCCAGACTGGATATCTATACAAGGCTCTGAAGGTCAAGCTTTTCAAAGGTCAGGATTTTCAAGAGCACCTTAGTGGTTCCAAAGCACCTACGTTATTAGGCACCAAAATAAATAATTCAGTTTTGATACTAGAAGTGAAAAAGTAGATCAGTACTCTCTATAAAATGCATGTTTGTGCACAGGAAAACAAATCAAGCTAGGACAATTATCACAAAGTACAAGATTGTGATGTTTATGTATTTTATTCAAGCTAATTACTCATGAAAGAAAAACTATCTGCAATCTACTACAGGTTAAGGCTTGGGGTGTGCTGAAGCTGGTTGGGGGGGTGGGAAAGAAAAAGTTTCAGACTATTTCTTTTTTAGTCTGAAGCTTAGTTTTGGTTTAAGGTTACCTGAAGTGTTGTGGAGAACACAGTTTAAGATATCTGAGATTAGTGAGGCATTAAATAGTACATTAATTTAAAGTGTATATAGTTCTTGCAGTCCCTAGTAAAACCAGTTCATTCTAGCAAACTAGAATAATGTGACTTATGATTACTCTTTGTGCAACTCACTACATTCAGAATGGAAATACTTTGGGGAAGAAAAAGGCTTACATAAAGTACTTATATAATTAATCCAGCATCCATTAAAGACAAGTTCCCCACAGTGTATTATTCATTAGAGTGTTGTCTAGCCTTGATCCTACATATATCAACTGCTCAGTTCCCAAGAATTTACCCTATAGGGATCTTTCAGAATAACTATGAAATGATTACAAAGGTTTTCTTCATCACATTATAAGGCAGTTTTGAGTAATTGTAGTATACATTCTGATATATATTCTGATTATACTCTTTAGGTTTCATGACTCTCCTTACTCCCTGTAATTGTTATCCATCAGAAATCACTTGAAAAATCTATGGGTTGAGGGCAGGGGGGGAAAGTGTGTGAATTTTTCACATTCTTAAATCTACATTTAAACTTACATTTAGAGGGTGGAAAATTCAGATAAATTAGCCTAGAAGGCCATCTATTGTGTTTCTTGGATATATACGACTGTGACTCTTCATGGACTTCCAGATCTGAAAAAATATAATCTTAACTAGATGGGTGGGAGTAATGCAGTAACAGAGACACTTTGAATTCCTGTCATAAACTCAGTTTAAACTGATAACTCACATGAGAGCTTTCCTTGGAATTTTTTTCTTGTTTGTTTGTAACCATAGCAATTACTAGTGATTTTGGGAAGATACTTATTGAATGCAAAATACTAAAAATACACTCTTAAAAATAGATCTTACTATAGGGCTATATTCTAAAATAGACATTTCCCAGGATATAAGATTACATGAAACAACCCTTCGTCCATCTCTACCCATGCAACACCGCTATCTACTACTGAAAGCTAAAATCAATTCAACCCACAAATACAGAATAGAGGTCTCAGCCAAATGAAAGCTACAGAAAATGTCAGAAGGCAGCATGAACTGCAGTCAGTGCTGATCACTTAAGGATTTTACTGCCTAACAATATGCAGGCTCCTCAGCAATGCACCATGTACAAATCTTCCTTGTCTTGCTGTGGAGCATCATAAGGAGCTGGTACAAACTCTTGCCCTAACGTCAGCTAATACTGAGTGAACCCATTTCCATCCTTTAACACCTGCTGATAAAATCTGATACTATCATATATAAGGCAGAAGAAGTGTCTTATCTGAGAGGTGATGAGAGCTGAGGTATTCATTAGAAAAGATTGAGCTCTTGGTCAGACCTCTAACAAGCAAATATTGATGGGAAAATGTGTGTTCATTACTGGCTCGCTCATTTCTGAAGGACTAAAAGGAACAGTGCTTACTGGTAATTTTTAACATTCTCAGGCATGAGAATGGACTGATCAGAAATATTTTTAATACCACAAATCCGTGCTTCAAAAAAGGCACATCTCGCTGATGTTGCCCTCTAGCACATACCACTGAACTAAAACCACCATGCAACCAAAAACCTACTCAATAAAATAATGTGATGCATACACTGGTTCTTTTGGTGTGCAAGAAAATAAATAATAGATGATCATATATAGTGATGCACAAATGAAAGGTACCTGGATAATTTAGTGAAAAATTAAATACAAAACTTAATCTTCCTACTATTTTAATGCCTCTCCTCCAGTATCTCTCAAAATTGCCAATCTTCCCCCCAGAAATATCAAGTGTATTAATGGATGAACCATCTTTTATGAGATTGCTATAGTAAAAACACAGAGCATGGCACAGGCACTGGCTCTGGAGCTTCTCACAGCTACTGCAAAACAAATTTTAGTATTAAAAATTAATCCTTTGAATAAACAATTTTTTAAATATAGAAAAAAGCATGTAATTTGATAAACTACAAGAAAGGAAAAAGGATAATCTATGTCTTTCTTTAAAAACAAATTAAAGTGAGTCTATTTTCTAATGTAAGAAAAAAAATACCAGTTAAAAAATATTGGTCAGTCAAAGGAAGCCTCTCAAGGACACACTGACTTCAACAAAATTTCTACCAAGAAAGGTTTATTTTTACTTACTGGTCAAAGGAAACTGGAGAGGGGCAAAGAATGGGTGTTTCTTTTTTGAATAGAAAAACTGGCAAATCCAGTTGCTGAAAGTTTTGGAGGGAAGATTTTCGGTCCAATTTACTAGTTTACATATTGGCCTTTAAGGCAAGTTTACAGCTAGGCAATATTTTTTTCACTTGAAATGACAAGTCATGCCATAATATTTAAGTATTTCAATTAAGAGTAATAAAGAAAATACACTGGTGTTGCAGAGTAAACAGATTCCTTGTATGGAAAATAAAAAAGAAGGGCAGAGGAGTCCCGAGAACTGGAGTAGAGAGATTTGCTCTACCTGACTTATCAATACAATTCAAATAACAGGAGTTTGACAACTTGTCTGTCCTCACACTAAAAATATAAATAATAATTATAATCATTATATCCATGAAACCAAAGTTAGGCACAGTTAAAAAGTGAGGACTGTGTGTACAGTGGAAATCAGTGTGCATCATGAACCTAGACAGAAGGTAGAACAGCTCATCTTCTTTTCCAACTAAATACTCTACCTTATGCCACGAAGCACTGAAAATCAAGACTGGGAGAACTCGTTAGCTCTCCCCAAGCTGTGTTTCCCCTGATCTGATTGCTGCCTTGTCTAACACAGCAGAGAGCTCCCAGCTATTGCCAGCCTGGAGTGCCATTCCCGAGCCCTTCCTTCCTTTCCCTCCAAGACTTCTCTCTCACACATGCTTCCTCACTGTGAGAGGTGCCTCTGACAAGCTAAAGCCCAGGAATGGCCCTATAAAAAGCTTTGTGAGTTTTGTTCCTGTCTCCCATCACCCTGCACCTCCCTAACACGTTTGCCAAAGTTGATCACAGGGTTGAGCTAGCAAAAGTAATTTATTCTTCAACAAGACCACATAGGATCTTACGCAGTCATAGCCTCACTTCTCAGACTAAAATTAAGATGCAAACAGTACATTAAGAATGCACTTTTCAAGAGCACTCTAAAGAAAAATCTGCCCATCTAAATATTGTGGAAATATACCATTCCCACAATAACCTTTTTGGGTTTACTATACTGAACAATTATTCAGCTTTATTTTCAGATTTGCTTGACCCAGGTTCTGTTGCTCTCCCGTTCAAAGTGACTTAATTTCTGTTCTTGATTCTCTAAAAACAGAAAGTATATTTAAGATTTTTACCTGAAATTATATATTGGTATTAACAAATATATCTGTGTATACATTTTTTTCTTTTAATTTTTTTTCTGGTATATATTGAGTAAAAAAATACAGTCTTAAGGTCTGTCCCCTCCATGGCTTCCTCCTTGCTAGTTTAAAGCAGAAATAGGTAGTGAACTTGAAAAACCACAGCAGAACAACATTTACTCGATAATAATTTTCTGCTAAGGTAATTTACGTTAACCCTAAATGGCTAAGTAGCTTATGTCAGTCTTCTGAAGAGCTATGCTGCCATCTTTTGGTCTCAAAAATTTATTTAAAGCCAACTTTCCTGTGTATATGTATCATTCAAGACAATAACTCTCCTCCCCTTTCTCTTTGTGGCTAAGTACACAAGTAATTTGTATAGAAAAATTTGTACTATATATCAACAATGAAAGTGTCACAACATTTAACACTTGCATGAAGATTGTCTCACTCAGCTTGTCTAGATTTACATGCATACAGCCAAGGCATATTTTTTTCTTAGAGATGTGATCGTGTCCAGATACATTCAGTACTAAGGTGAAATGAAAAGGTCACTGTGAAACAGGTGAATAATCACAGCAATCAGTCAAACAAATACATGCACATAAGAATAAGTGTTTAATAAAAATGAGGCACCAACATAAGTTATTTCAGCAGCTGTTAACTTCTCACCAGGAAAAGTAGCCAGAGAACTCCTACCTAATTCATCCTTCCATGATAACCCTATGGTGCCTGCACATCCATCAGCACTCACAAATTCTGTGAATTTCAGGAAATTCCTGATACTGGCTGCCATATTCCTCATGTTAACAATTATCTAGTAGACAAAAATTCAGTGAGTTATTTGAAATCAGTAACTGCTTAAAAAAAAAAAGGGGGTTGTTATTTCTTTTATTGGTATAGCAACTCATTTGCCACGTCTTGCCTTGGTCTGTTTTGTTGGTTTGTTTTTTTTTTTTAACCAGACCAGATGCACTTAGAGGGAGCAAGACCAGCAGCTGGCAGCAGGGATCCCAGAATACTTAGGAAACATGGAAGTTACAGGATCAATTCTTTTCTTTCCTAGAACTAATATGTTCTTAAAATCGAATTATAGGACCCAAAATAAACATTAAACATTATTCCTGAGCAACTAAGATTCCTGATTATTTGCAGTTACCTTTGCTAAAGAAAACATTGGAAAATATTTTCAACCTAAAAGACTTTTGGTTTGGTTTTAGTAATGTCATTTGTTGAAACCAAAGCCATTATGCATCATTCAGGATAATTAGATCTGAATTCCAAACTTGACTGTACAAGGTTGCGTCATTCTATTTTAGTTACATTTCCAATAGGAGCAACATTTTTGTCTGTATTTTCTATTCTTACTTGTGACATGCACTGCAAGAACTTAATGCCGGACACACTGGAGGCTCCAGTGCCTTTTAGTCTAAACCACTGTCTAAACTCACTGTAATCCATATTGTAGAATGTTCTGGTCCTAGTCTGCCATGGTTAGCCTAAAAAATGGTAATTTTGAAGATTTTTTGGGGATGAAGTTCTGCTGGGGATGAACTCCTCTACCACCCACCCAAAGGGTGCATCTGCTCTTCTCTTAGTTCTGACCAGTATCTACTCTCCCTCTACACAAAGATTCTAAGAGGAGTTGTGAAAGTTTGAAAACAAAAACCAACGTGTCTTTTTCACACAAGTGTTGATTGATACTTGAGTGCATAAACTGAACATGAACTGAAATCCCAGCATGGAAGGCTCAGCTTTGAAAGGCTGAGCTATCAGCACACCTCAATAAGGGACGGAGGGGAAGCCTAGAAGGAAAGAAGGTGGTGAAACCTCCAGCAAACAAGAAAGATGCTATAAAATGCATTCCAGGATCCCCACATCAGAAGATAACATTTATTTGTTTCTGCTCTCCTTACAGCTGATAACCAGTGTTGTACAGAAGATGCACACATTATTTCACTGTCTAATTTCCAGACCACAATTATGTATTCCTATAGCTACATCCAATATATAGACCTGCTCACCTACTGTGTGCCCAACTGGTTTTAATAAGATCATGCAAGTCTGGATATAATCACTTGAAGAAAGAGGAACATGCAATCAGACACACAAAATGTAAGCGTGTTAAATGAAGTTTTGGTAGCATATTTTCTCAACCTTGGGAGGCAAAGGTTCTTTAAAGCCATTTTTCACCCTTCGAATGTACACACTGCAAGTTATTATTACAAAGCAAGACAGGGGAATCTTATTTGATACACTTCATTGTGCTTTATATTAAAATTCAGGAATTCTAAGCCTTTTTAATGCATAGAAATGTGAAAGAATTTACATCTTCTACTTAGTAATCAGCCATGTTATTGTCTGTTACCCTTAGCTGAATCTGATGTCAGAAGCAATACTCTTATCAATGAATCATTGGGGATGAAACCAGCAGTTTTCACTCATGCAAAGCTACCACTGACTCCAATGTCTAGAAACTGCTGCACAAGAAATATGCAAAGCTACACAATTATCTAAGACCTTTGCCAAAATTATGCCCAAGAAGCATACTTACTTCTTTTTTAATATACATGATAACAATCTCACTATTTTTAAACACATTTAAGATATTAAATCCTTTGTTATCAACATTAAAGGGATCTTTGCTCAAATAAAATTGATCTCTTCATACTGAATTTCTAATCCCATTTAAAGTACTTTCTTCAATGGGCTTTCTATTCTTAGACTTTATGAGATAATAATTGATAGCACCACAGCATTTGGCATAGCATAGCATCGTTTCCTCAAAAAATCCCCATCTGAAAGAAAGAAAGAAAGAAAGAACTGGCTTAATTTACAGCAGATTGGAACTGAAAGATAGAGGTATAGCAGCACCTGAGAAATATAAATAATTACTTTTTATTTTTTGTCTCATTCTAGAAAACACTATTAGTCCTCCTCATTTATACTGCTTAGGGGTTTCTTTAGACAAATAGTTGCCTGCAGCTAAAATATTGGCAAATCCTGGCCACAGAAACAAGAAAGAGGCATATAACACACAGAAATCACCAAAATAAGAAGAGTTTAGAAGGCGAAGACACATGTTCCAACCCATGGAAGAAGAAAGGATGGTCACTGTTACTGATGTAGGCATACTTCTTTTTTAGTCAGGTCAAGGGACATTTTATTTCCAAAAAAGCTTTTAAAAGAACAGATCAAATGAACATATTTTCAAAGCAATATATGTGGAGGATTAAGGGAGACCATGGAGCTTTGAAAATGTTCCTAACTCACAGATTCTATTTCTGATACAATGATTTTATTTTCTTCTTTTTCATGTCTGAGCCTTCCTTCTCCCTGTTGTTCCAACCCCATCTTTATCTGGATTCTCTTGTTTCACATTTTCCTCCCCTATACCAATTTGGAGTTACTCATGTCCCTGTTGCCTCTTTTCACTCTGTTTAATCTACCCACTGGCAGCCATGCTGTACTTCTTAAATTGTCTGTGTTGTTCAGCATTTGAAAGCACTTCCAGATTCATGTTTCATACAGGCGGTGTCCGGTAGCTGGAGCCAAAATGAAATCCCCCTGAGAGGGTCAGATATTTCAAAACTAGTTTATCTCTAGTGACTTCCACATACTCTGCAGGGTGGCTTCAGCTCGCTGTCACAGTGCAAGTTGTTAGCACTGAACACCATTACAACAAAGGAATGCAACAGAGATTTTTTTTTTTTTTTGTCTCCCACTGTGGTAAAAAGAATACATCTCAGTTGTATTTTGGAAACTTCATAAAGCAGAATTCCCACTACTCGTAATCTTTCAGGTCAGTTTGCTGCCTCACAAGGACCAGGCTTTAGGTTTAAGTTTCTGTTGCTATCTATACATCTCACATGGAATGTTTATTCAAGCTATTTTCTTAAACTTTAAAAAGTTATTTCTAGAGTTAATTATCATGTTCAAGAGGCCAAACACAAAAGCATTCGAATTAGAATCTCAGTAAATCCTGGTATGAATAAATGTGCTAGGCTTGAAGGTTGCTTCAAAACAATATGACAGAATGGCAAGGCATCAGCATCCTACATTGTGATCTCTCAGTTCAGAAAGTTGCTTCTCCTCCTGAGCATTTTGGGAGAGATGATGACTCCCTCTGCACTTCAAAAAATTACATTTCCTCACAGCAGAAACCAAGGTGAAAGGATGAACGAGCTGGAGCAGGGAGAATTTAAATCAAGCACCAACCTCTATTTCAAAAGGCTTTTAAATCAAAATAGTTTCAGTGCAAAATGGGGCTTTGCATAAAGCTTTGGTGAACATCCAATCTGAATATTTCAGTACGCTGCCTACCCATAAAGAAATGGGTAAACTGAATCTTTCACAGGAGTTTTAATTCAAATACTTCATACCACATTTTCTATACTATTTTCTATAGCCTAGGCTGCACAGCAAGGTTACTCAGTGTATTTTTTTCCTTTTCCTGCAAGAGGCAAAGTATATTATGGTTACACTGTGCAATTAATGCTTTATTGTAATCGCATTACCTCAAAAGCAGGGGTTCTTAAAGTGCCTCAATTTATTTTGCACTCAAAAGAGTGGCTGAATAGTGTGACTATTTCGCCTCACTGAAGCCAAACACACTTGACACTTATCCCTGGGGGCTTTCTCAGAGCCTGGTGGGTGGAGAGAGGGGGACTGCCTACTGTGATCTATCATGCTGTAATTAAGTACTCATGCTCCATCCGCAGGGGTTTTAACTTACCATACCAATGCTTTCTGTTTTAAAACTCTGGACAAGGTGTCAGAGCACTGCTTTGTCAGCATCTCAGCTGACAGGATCATATTTTAATTGGCAAGAACAATCTCTGGGCTGCTCAGTCCTTTACCTTTCTTCTAAAAGGCTATGACTAAACAAAAGCATCATTTTTATTCTAGTCTGAGCATGTCCACTGACAGTTTCAGATTCTTCCACCTTCTCCATTAAGATCTGCTGTTCCCTTCACAGAAAAGGTGGAACCTGCACCAGATCTAGACTTTTCCTTTCCACTGTTCTTCTCAATGCACTAGGAATACACAGTTTTATACAGAATTATGACACAGAAACACTTTTGAAGCATCCTACAATTGTCGAGGCCCTGGACTGAGGACATGGAACAAGTTCTGAGGAAATCACTGATCTCTTCCAATTAACATTCAGTAACAATTCTGTTTTGGAATCATTCCAGAGACCCAAACTGATAGGTTTTATCCATGTGTAGACAGCATAAACACAACATGAATCTGTTTATCTGTCTGACTCTAGATCTTCTCTCCTTTTTAGAACAACTGATTTATTTTTTATTTAGTCCTTCCTTTCCACCCCTCCTTTACTTTAAAATGCTGCCATCTTGTATCATCAGTCATGGCATGTAAGAACACTCACTGTAGATGAGAAGTTCCAGAAATTTAGGTTCTTTTAAAAGGAGCAAGGAATCGGGCTTCATAATATAAAAACTTCAAGTCTTATTTCATGTCTAATTTGATCTGCAAATCACATTTTAATTTCTATGTATTTAAAAATTTTTACATATTTAGACCATGTTTATTTTCCCAATTATCATGCATCAGTCAGACACAGAGAAACAAGAAAAAATGTTAGGTGACATCTAGATTAAAGTTGTGTAAATAATTCATTCTTAAAATTGGTGCTTGATCAACTCAAAAGCATCATTTGATCTTCTTAGGGAACTGAACAACAGAAAAGTAATTTCAACATTAAATTAGTTTAAATATTTTTGAAGTTCTAGTCTTTTCAAAGAAAACTTCACAGGAAAAATAATGTCATGTATCATCTCAAATACCTCAGAATATTTAAACTTTCAGGAGAGATGAACAAAGAATTATTTTGCATACGAACCTGAAAAGCAAATGCTTGTTTAAGTCAAAAGCATTTTTTACGGAATTATTCACTGAAATAAATATTACTTGGTTCCAATAGGAAAAGTTCACAAATCAGGATCAATTCACAATATACAGACAAAAATTTTAGAATTGAAACACCATGGGATATGGAGAATAAAAACAAAGAGCTATTGCATGAGATCAGAGCTATTCCTATACCATCTGTTATGTTTTTGAGGCATTTCTTTTTAAATTTAAGTCATAATAATAATTGAGGGAAATTATAGACAAATACTTGACTGCAGATCAAATATAAATAGCCCATTCAATATATGTCCATAAATATCAAACAATATTTGTCTAATTTCTAGACTACAACTATGTATTCCTATAGCTACATCCAATATATATTTACTATAATAGAAACATTTATAAATAATCTCTGAAGCTCATTTCATTCACAGGAATGTTTTCCAAAATGCACTTTCAGAATCCTGTCAACATGAAGACATATAATAATAAATGATAAAAGTAATTAATATTCAGCTTTAAATATTGCATTTTATAGTACAGCAGGTATACAGTATAGTAAAGCAGGTCCTCTAAATTGAACTCATTTTAATACTGCCAAAGTTACACATCTAAGTTATAAAAATGCAGACTGTTCTTTAGCAAAGTGTCTCATGTACAACTAAGGAGTGGAAAGGTCATTTTATCTCTAAATACAGTATCACTTGGGCCAATGCTGGAATACTTCTCCCCATACTTTCAAAAGTGTAATAAAAAATTGAAAAAGGTGTTAGAAAAAAGAAGGAGCATCAAAAAATATTCAAGGATTTAAAAAAAACATGTTAAAGCAAGAGAGTGAAATAGCTCTACCTGTTTGGCTTATCAAAAAATAGCCTGCACATTAACTTGATTAGAGTGTGTAAGAACATTGATGGGTAGAAAGCATTGGGCACTGAAGTGCACTTCAGATGTAGCAGGGAAAGACCCAGCATTTTTTAAAAAAATGCCTTTACATTAAATCCAGAAAAATTCAAATGAAGAACAAGTCATAAATATTTAACAGTGATGGTGATTAGCCACTGGTACTACTGAAGCCATTGCCCTTTTCTCAGTAGTTCGAAAAGTTTAAACCTGGGTTTAAACCTGGTGGAATTTAGAAAATATGCTTCCATCAGACAAATCACTGGTCTCCAAGTGAAGACATGACAAACTGAACTTGCTTGCCTTATGATTGGCAAAGCATACAGATGCTCCTCCTAAGAGCTCCATACAGCCTCTAATGGAACATATTCATTTCAAACGTTCTCTTTCATGGTCAAAATAAAGTTCAGTTTTCTAATCCTGCTGGAGAACTCTATGAAACCCTCTGTGCATGCACCAGAACAATGTACATGGGCAGTTGTACCTGAAACCTAACCCCATTTGTTCAAACAAAACATTAAATAGACATTATGTTACACAAGCCAACTCAGGAGTTCATGCCAGCACAAGGTTTGGCTCACCTTTATAAATGTCACTTGAAATGACATAGGGTTAGGCAACAAAGGGGATCAGGGGACAGGAAAATAGAAAAGCACAGCAGTTTTTCCTCAGTATTTCCACATTTTGCAACTAATAACACTGTTTGAAAGCATGTTTTCAGAATGGATGTCAATGAGATCAAGAACCAGAATACAAATCACAAGAGATACTTTTACTGGACTGTAAGTCCTTTTTATACCATTAAACCAATGTTTAATGCACAGTCAAATTAACACATCACCTTCCCTCTTTGCATTCCACGTGGTCTATCAAAGCACCACAGCAGCAGCCAAGAGAGTCACGTGGGTGTGTACACATCTGCATGGTCACACCCAAAAACTCCCCTTCAATTTTACTGCTGAGCATGACATTATACGGCATGAAATACTCCGCTGGTCAATCTAGGTCAGCTGCCCAAGTTGTGCTGTGCTCAATTTTTTTGCCCCCCCCAGAGTGCTCACTGAGGAGGGTGGCAGAGCAAGAGCAGACTTTGCTGCTCTGCAATTACTGATCAGCAGCAGCCAGAACACTGGTTTAGTCACAAATCTGAAGCACGGCACCATATGGGACTGGTATGAAGAAAATGAACTCCATCTCTGACAGGTGCATTTAGTCTTCACAGGCAAGAGCTGGAAATCACCACTGCTGCTCCTAAGAGCCCACCAAGAGACACAGCTGAACTCAACTGAAAACAAGAAATAGCCCAGAAAAGAAATAAAAGTTATAAAATAAAATAATAGCAGGAATTAGTTATGTACTCAAAAGAAAATCTTTTTCTTGACCTTCCCAATAACAAATCAGTCACTCTTGCTCTGCAACAGCTTTGATTTGCAAAAAGGTGTAGAAGATGAAAGTAACTGAAATTCCATACATTTTTCATTTCTGTCATATCAACACACAGCCACTCTATCAGCAACTCCCGATTTTCTCCCACATGAAACAGACCATGAAATTTTACTTTCCCTCAAACTCCTGCAACCACATATGGCAGGTTTTAATATAAATCCATATGGCCAAAATATGTTACTGCTGTTCATCAGATCTGCGACCATTAAAATTATTCTCCCATAAATAAGAATAAAGACTCCCTAGACAAGACAGAAACATCCTTCTTGCCTTTGCTATGTCCCTTTTGCAGACTGAGAAAGGGCTTCAATTCTCCTCTAGCTGTCAATCTGGTTCCTTTCACAAGCATTAAAATTCACTTTAAAGACTGAATAATAAGGATTGCTGACCCTTCCACACTGATAAAAATAAATAAATGTCAGTCAGACACCAGTGTAGTCACACAGGTACAGTAAACTTTTTCTAACCACGCGGCACAGATTTACTCTTCAAGCTAATCAGAATTCAAACAGAACAGAAATCAAATGTCACCCTGCCACACTAACATCCATCAACCACAATGATTACATCTACATCAATCATTTGATACATTAGGAGCAAAGTCATTATAACAGAACATTGTCAAAAGATCTGGAATTGGTCTTCTATTTAGCATTCCGTCATATAACAGCTACAAGATTATTTCAAAGGCAGCAGTGTCTGCTTTGAAAATATGAGACAGTTTGCTTCAGCGTTTTCCTGGCAGCAGACCGTTATTCAATGACAACATTCTCTATGAAGAAGTAAACATTACTGATTTGAGCTTTATAGAAGGGGAGAGCCCTCGATTTTCTGTTCCATCAGCTTGAAAAGTAGAACTGAAAATTCAACAATTGCATTACTTTTACATATAGAACCTGCAACTTATCTGAAAGCAACCTTATCATTCAGCAGAAGCGTTGGTTATAGCAAATAGTTCAGTGATTTCATTCCTTTACTTTGGAAGTCCAATCGGCTTTCTCCCCTCCCGTGCCTAATTCTGCCTGAAACACCTCACTACTTCATTCCCAAGCAATGGCATTCTGAAAATCACAGTCCTGCCTGAAGGTTACATACATGAAAATAACACACACTGGTAATTCAGAATGTGGATTTCACCTCCTGCATGGGACCGTGCCCTTTCATTCCCAGACTAGACCAGTGTCTGATGTCTGCTTATGCTTTGTGCTGCTAAAAGAGAGTCAAAAATTCTGCATACAGCCTGCATCTGTCACACTCTATGCTGCAGACAGCCACTGAGAAGCAGAGACCATAACCAGAGAAAGAGCACAAACACAGAAAGTGCTCCCTTTCTGGACATCATGTGTAATGTCACAAAGACATTACACCACTGCTGCTTCAATCAAAGGAAGATCTGACTCAGAGTGACCTTTCTGTGCATTGATCACTGCAGTGAACATGAAATCCCTAAAGCACAGCTAAAATTATGCTTCCTTTATGTGAGAGGTAGTGCATGGAAAATTATAAAGGACTGAAAAAACAGTGCTTTAGATCCACCACTATGGGAAATTAAGACTGCGGAGACTTTATCCCACTTGGCTTGGAAAGCAGAAATATAAAGAAAATATAAAGAACAGCATTTAAGGCAAAAACAAAACTTGCAGGGCAGAGCAGACGTGCAGAATGTGACTTTATCAGTCTAACAAAGTTTTTCCAAGTAGTACTGGCTAGCATTAATAGTTTTAGTCAGATATAGTCGTTCCTAGAATCAATTAATACACTTACAAGAGATTTTGAAGGAACTTATCACCTGGCTTCCTCACAGGCCATTTTTACCTTGACCCTCATTGGTCATTGCTCATTTATTCATGACGAGAGTCTCTCACAATGGGATCATTCAAGAAAACAGGATCCTATATCAATAAGTAAACTTTGAGGAGGCTGAGAACAGCCTTCACTAATAAGTCAGACTTGTTGGTGTCCTCAAAAAGCTGTATCTCCAGTTACATCTCCTGCTTCTTTTACTTCCAGGCAGATATCTCTGCCTAGCGGAGAACTTGATCTGGATGCCAGTTCATCCTTAGAATCACTTTTTGAGTAATTACAATACAGCAACAAACATCTCTGCAACACTTTTTCTAATAAATAATTACTTAGATCATGCTTATGGATCATAATTTTGTAAATACATGAAAATACATAAATATATTCTTTCAGACAAGATACTTTAAAATGATACTAGTCACATTTACTATGTACATGTTTAGCTGGCTTATGAATAAATGACAATTCTTTAGTGTAAGTTCATATTTGCAGTAAGTATGTTGCATTACTCTCTTGGGAATAATAATAAAAAATCCATCAAACAAAAAAACCCCACTAATTTAAAATTCAAATAAAACATTTTCTGCTACAGGCAAAAATTCTACTAAATAATTGATCATAATTTTTAAATTATCAAATCATATTTTAATAGCTGTGCTTCCATTATTGAACAAAGTAAATCTTTGCAAATTCTTTTAATGTATTTATTCTGACAGTCATATTTACATGTAGACAGCAATGGTAGTCTTATATATAATTCCAGAGAATTGCCAAGATTTAAATGGCAGCCACTGCATATTTACTTGGCATTTCAGTGAACATTAAGGTTTATAATTCTGAGGAAAAAATTGACTTTGGCTTTACTTCAGTCAATATTTATTTCTCTGTTCAATAAACATTGATGTTTGCCTCCAGAGAAGTCAATATCTTGTTAATGTACATTACTTGAATAACATTTGGGAATTACTAAACAAATGACTAAAATTCAGAGGATCAAAGATAGTGGGACCAAGAAAGACTTACAGGGTGTTTGTTTAAACCTGCAGTCTTAGCAGAACTACCAGTACATGACGTGAAACAGCCCTGTGAACAATCCTCCCCTAATCTTCAGCATGCTGGTATTACAGTCAAATCCATCTTTGGTACAGTCTGCTTCAGAAATGTTTATGTGTAAGTACTTTTTCCCCTTTATGCCCTTCTTCAATGCTCCCTGAGCCAGCTTGTCCCCGAAATATGTTTTGCTTCAAAGACCATGCAGATTGTAAACGCATATTCTTATGCTTTCCTCATTTAACCCGGTTTTCCCAGTTTGTCATCCGTGTTTCATAGTGGAATCTTCAGAAGTTCATAAAGGAACCCTGTTTACAATGCTCAGAATTTTTACAGGACGTTTATGCTACCAGACTTTCTACACAGGGCTACTTTCCCATATGGCTACAATATTTTAATACTACTAAGTTTTACCAGACTTTGCTACTCACATGAGGTAACAACGCCAAGAGAATCATCAAATTTTAGGTGGAAAAGAGTGAAGATATTTGCAGCTTGTCTCAGATCTTGGCAAAACTGAACTTTAATGGACAAAATAATAGGAATAGTTGAATGGATGAAATTTTGTCATCACATTAAATACTAAAAGGCGCATTGTAATGATAAACCTAGCAACGTGACATAAAGGAAGTGATGCAAGCAAGCCTATATAACACGTTGTGATCAAACTTCAGGGACTGAATTTTCCATTATCTATGTATGTCCTTCTTCGTGCTTGAGGACACCAGCCACACCTACCAGTTGCATGGTAGATGACTAAATCAGCACAGAGAAAAACCTAGCATTATCATATTTCATCAAGTTGGTAATGAAATTCCACTTGTAATGGAAGGCTCTGAATATCTCAAAAAAATCTTACAAAGCTCAGGCTATTGCTTTTTGTGAGTGTAATCACAACTTCATATGCAACACAATCATCTGCTAGTGAGCCCTTAAAGTGGGACCTTAAAATGAAGGGTAAAAAAAATATTATAAAATTACGTAACTCCGTACATTTTATAATTTTGGAGTATTCCAATTCAAAGGGGGTGAACTGGGGGGAGAAATAGAATTAATTTTTTTTTCTGTTCCTTTAAGAAACATCTTATTTCTGGAGATCCAGACTTTATGAGAAATAAATACTAGAGACTTTAGCTACTGTATTATACTTGCACATACCATGAATATAGGCTGCAGGAAATACTATTTAAAGGTCAAGTTATTAAGAGCAAAATTATCATAAATAGGATCAAAGATTAGAATTTCCTTCTGAAAAACATCTCTGGAAAGGAAACATACGTATGAGTAAGAGGCACATCCTTGAACAATTATCTGACAACTCATGTTTGTTAGCTTTCTTGGGTGGTTTCAAGCAACCCATGCCTAACAGACAGAGAGATGCAAAAATAGATCACATCTTGGGTATCAGAACAGCTCAAGGGCAGCCTTACCACTTTTGAAGAAAGAATTTTGCTGGAGTCTGAATTGGAATATTCACCTTGATATCTGTAACAAGCTTTCACCACTTCAAAGAAAAAGAAAAAGTCATTTTGTTGAAGGTTTAGTGCTCTCGACCTTCTGACAGAGAAAGTAAGGATCAGGTGGCTGCAAGAGCATGGTGTATACGGCCTCATGAGCCAATTTTAGTAGGTTTGGATCTTGAAGAGAGACTCAACTGTCATTGTATCCTTGTGTTTAGTCCTCTTGCAAGTAAATTTAGCAAAAATGATAGGACTGGAAGGAAGGTATGTCCCAGAGATACAGGTGAACTCTGGATAAAAGCAGGTGCACCACTGGTAAGGGATGGAGCAGTGAGACAACGAGGGCAGCAGCACCGTCTGTGCTGGTTTGGTTCTTTGTACAGCTGTTGTCAGATTCTTAGAGCTGTCAATCCAGAAGCACTAAACCTTTCACAAGTCAACCCTTAACCTAATCTTTCACCTTTCAACCTTTCTCAAATACTAGATTCACATTAAGTACGTTAGGAATGACAATAACCCTCTATTCTAATAACAAGAAACTGCCAATTAAGCCCATAATGTATGGGCACCTTCCCCTTACTTGCCCTTTTTATGCAAAATAACAATGTAGGAGGCTGCATGCAATACCAGCATGTCCATCATTTTAATTATTTCTGGATATTTGTCCATACTGCATTAGATGAAAAGAGTCCAAAAACTGATTTATTCACTCACTTGTAAATTGCATCTTAATGCATTCAAAACTTGTTAACATTCATACACAAAAGACTTAAATTAGAGTTCTCTCCCAGTAAAAATAGGCTCTTCAGAAATTATGAAGACACACAGCTAAATGCAATTTTAAAATATTTATTACATATTTGCATGCATCTGTTCTGCAAGACTTTAAAAATGTTTGTGAAAGCTGTCCAAAACTCCTACAGTGCAGCCTTTTAAACTTTCTAAATACCTACCATCCTAGTAGGATTTTGGTGCTCACTGCAAGTTGGTCTCTGTAACGTGTGTGATAAAAGACAATTGTAAAAAAAAAAAAAAAACCAACAACAAAACACACAAAATGCTTAAAGGTACAGATTTAAAAATTAGTAATTTTATATAACGATGAAGATTTATTCTATGCATATGTCAACATTTTCTCCCTTTCTCTGCTACTCACATGAGGTAACAAAGCCAAGAGAATCATCAAATTTTAGGTGGAAAAGAGTGAAGATATTTGCAGCTTGTCTCAGATCTTGGCAAAACTGAACTTTAATGGACAAAATAATAGGAATAGTTGAATGGATGAAATTTTGTCATCACATTAAATACTAAAAGGCGCATTGTAATGATAAACCTAGCAACGTGACATAAAGGAAGTGATGCAAGCAAGCCTATATAACACGTTGTGATCAAACTTTAGAGACTGAACCTTCCATTATCTATGTATGTCTTCCTGCTTGAGGACACCAGCCACAGTTGCATGGGAGTGCAAAAAAATGGTCTGAAAAAAAAATGTGTCATAATAGTACAAATAAATTTTTGAAGGAAAATGATTTTGACCTTAAGACTGTCAGCTACTGCATTTCCTCTCATTGTGGTTCCATAAATGGACCACTATCAGGTGAAGCAAATCTGCTTGAGAAACCTTCAGTAACATATGCTTAAAATCAAAGTAATTTCTTTTATTCTGACCATGTTTAACTCAGGCAAGCACCTAAATATATTTGGCTTAGGTGAAAGGAAATCAGTGTCAAGTCCTCTAAAACTGGGAAGTGGTAATTTAGCTTTTCATATCTGCCAAATCACAATTCCTTTTTCCTTTTGGTTGTTTACTAAATAGCATCTCCATAAAAGACATGACCAGACAGAGGTGAATGAAGAACAATATTTGCAGAAAAAGACCAGTGGATTGTTGATTAATTTCTATTCACATTTGCACAAACACATTTCTTATGATATGGAGCATTTCTTCTTATTCCAGGGAAAAAACCCCATGTCTGATAACCCCAAAAATGAAATATAATCATCTGCTTCTCAGAATTTGCATTTTTCCACATTATTTAAAGGCCTAAATACTTTGGTATGTGAGACAAGACCTTGATCAACATGCTATCCTCAGGTTACACCATGCATGTGTGATAAATTTGTTATAAAAGCATCAGATCCAATTCATTCACTGCTAATCAAATATTAGACAAAGTGTTTTAATTACAGATAAATAACAGGTGAGATGATACATACATCAATTAACCTACAAACTAGATGATCTGCTACACAAGTGTGAGATTTGGAGCTAGCTTAAAAGAAGGCTGGCAGTCATCTGACAAGTCAAAAATCTTTCAGTAGTTTTATTTAATTGCTCTTCACTTTAAAAATACTGTAGCTTCACCATGAAAAGCTATTTTCCAGTTGCCAAAGGGCTGATGCACTCATACAGGACCCTTATAGTATCTGTACCCTTGAGCTTAAGGAATAAAGGGATAAGAATCAAAGTCACTGAGGACTGATTGTTATAGTCACATGTGGGTGCTCTGCCCAGCACATGGCAAAAACTACACCTATTGCCGTGGTCCATGCATTGACAAAGGACTCTTGACAATAATTTCAGAAGGCTAAATACGATTTATTAAAATTACTCCATAGTTCAGAAGGATTTGGGCTATAATGTGCCCAGGTACAGAGCTCAGATGCTTCTTCTTCACTGCCCTGTACAAGAATGCTAGAATGCTTACAATATCAGAGAGATAACAGCCCTTCACCTCATAGGTTGAAAGAGAAACCCACATCTTCCCATATCGGGAGACGGGCAGAGAAATGCAAATGTCCTTGAAACACAAACCAGAGATTTTGTTTACAGAAACTTATACAGAGTAAAAGACAGTAAAAAGAATGCTTTCCCATGGGAAGATTTTTCTGCAGGCTTGCATACAGAGAAACTTATAATATGTTCTTGCAACATACACCCTTTAGGTAAAAAGAGCACGTTGGGAAAACAGATGCCTCAGACTCCCTTAGTTTCTGTTCTGGAATGCCTCATTATTCATGGTTAAAGATATCCTCACCTCAGGTTACCGAGGTCGGGCATCCAGCCTGCACATTAGGTTTCACTTGTCACTGTACCAAAACGTTTGTGTTTGTGTGCACACAGGTGTGTGCTAGGAACAGATTCCTTCTGAGAGCCTGGCAGAACTCCCTGCAAGGAAGCTGCAGCGGGAAGCTGACACTGCACCTCCAGCAAAGACATTCCCTGGCTGCTCTGCTCGGCTAAATCCTGAGCCCAGGAGGGATCTGAGATTGCTTGGAACTCACATCGGGCAGAGTTAATGCTGAAAATTCAGGTTTTAAAGAAAACTGTCCTGTCTATTGCCTGTGTACCTTTCCTAGCACAAGAGGATGTCAACTTCAATAAAGACTTTTATCTAAAGTCAGATTACATATGCTGAAGGAAAGGGATTAACCTGTCACTTTTATTTCCCTAAAAATCTATGCAACTGATGTTTCCACATGAATAGGGAAAATAATTCTTCAGAAATTACCTAAATTGCACAATTGCTGTGACTTGCAAAGGATCAAACATCAAAGACCTATGGGAAAAGTTCTGGTTTATACCCTACCAGGGCCAGCACTAGAGCTAAGATTTCCTTGCTACTCGGAATTTTGATACTGTTTTCCCCTCAGTTCAAAAGGTTACACGAGAATCTTAGCTAACAGCACCCTCAGGAATGAAACCAACCCTGACTTAGGAAAACTTGCACAAAAATGCAACAATTTATTGATATGGAAGTATAACAGCAGGCTGTTGGAGACTGATCAAGGATAATGCTCCTGAAAAGGAAAGGGATAAGCTGAGAAGAAGCACTTAGTGCTCTTTTTCCTTTGAGTTTCACTCCTTTTCTGTATGCCTATAGGTAAGCAGTTAATGCAGAATGTTTATAGTCCATCACTGTGGTTCACTGACCTTTCAACTCACAGGACTGGGCAAGCACCCAGGATATGTGGCTCCACCGAAAAACACAGCAAAATTAGATCTGTTTTAGATTTACACGTGCTATCCATAAGCCTGGACATCAGCATTAGACTTACTTTGCCACTTATCAAAATTCAGTTTTGACAGGAAAAGCTCGCTCCCATCTGCATTCACCAATACTTACTATAACATTATCATTTTCAGAAAAAATAAAGCAAAGAGGAGAAAAATGCAAAACCACAAACTACTGAATAACCAAGGATATAAATAATAATTATGTTGACTACATTTCCTATAACATATAAATAGTGTTATTTCAGTGAAGTACGTTCTCCTTACTGAGAATGGAACATTTACAAAACACGGTAAATCAATGAATTATTAGTTGAAGTATACAGAGAAATATTACTCAGACATTATGTAGGGGTTTTTTCCAGCTTTCTTGAATATCACAATATGCAGTATTTTCTACACTTAACCAGAGATATGTATTCAATTAAGGCTGTATGCTTCCCATGCTTCCAGCTTTCTGCTTAGTAGTTTCAAAGATATACAGTAGCTTTCATGTTCAAGGACCCATACCACCTCTTAGAAGTGAATTTTAAGATAAATACTGGTAATGAGAGTTGCACAAAGGTGTTAGTTGTGTCATTAATCTTGTCAAATACCCTGCACCAACAGACATGAGTAATCAGACAATGAAATAGAAGGCAGAATTAAATACTTTTACTTTTGGTTACAGCTTTACTAGTGGGAATAGATGGAAGATTCTCAACTGGGAATATGTGGGAGGACAGAGGTAAGAAAGGCTTGCTTTTTTGGGGGGGGAGCTTTTTAAAGTGTGATAATATTTAGCTAGCTGATGGCATCAAAAACATTTTTTAAGATAAACGTGCACATAATATAATACTCAGAAACCAAGCACTTGCAAAACATGAGAATATTCCAGACATCATGATGTTGCAGTTACCCCTGCAGAGCTCCTGTTTTAAACCCAGAAACAGTAACTTACTGAGGTGGATCCACACGGCTGATTGCAAACTACACAGGAGTTTGAAATGGGCAATGATCAGGCCTTTACACGACCTATTAAAACACAAACCTGCTCAGGCTGTTTTGGTCACCACTACTTGTCTAGCTGTGAGGAATTGGTAAGAATTCTAAGGTAGCTCACTGTTAGTCAAACTGACCACTTACAATGATTAATACTTTAGTAGAGCATTTGCTTTAGCAGGTATCACAACTGCCTACATTTCTTCCGTTAACACTGAGCTGAGATGTGTTCAGATGCAAATCAGAATTATTTTATCATTGCAAAATGCTATTTGCTTCTCCCTGGTGTTTTGTGATTTTCTTTATGCCCATTGCCTTACCAAGCAAGTCAGTAATACCCAGCTACCACCTCTTTTCACAGTGCTTGCTGGTGCAGTGGGAAAATGCTTGTGTGTTCCATGCTCTTGTCCTCAAACTCCCTGACATGTGACATAAGTGAAGTTTTTGTATTAAAAAAAAACGGTAAGTAAATGAGGTCAATAAAAGGGCTCACTGATGAAATAAGCTGATTGGACATTGCACCAAACATTCCAGTTACAGAAATACAAAATACGTAGTCAGCCTTCTGTGCTGAGCAAATAATTGACTGTTATTCCGTTCTGACAAGCAATGCATGCATGAACTAAACCTTTTATTAATCAGACTAATTTCCTTAACATTTCTAACACTGCACAGAAGGTACCATTCTTCAGAGCCTATTCATGACTATATTTCAAGCAAGACCTGCAGGAAATTACCCCTGATTATGGTGGAATATTAAACTGTCCATTCTGCTGTGAAACAGTGGGTTTGATCAGTTGGCATAAATACTATGCTTCTTTTCAGCTGTTGATTTGAAGCTCCAATTTACACAATAAACCAAAACAAACTCTGATCTCCATCTCTTACTTCAGTTCCATCTACTCACTAATATTAAGATTTGCAGTTTCTCTCTTGTGCCCATCTAATCACTGTCAGTAACAGCACTGTGTTCTAATATGGATATGTTCTAATATGGTGGTGTACAAAGACTACAGTCCTATATCTCTACACTGATCTGAGCTCTGGGAATTTTACAGTTAGCAAGGTTGGGTTATTTAGGCAACACCTTATTAATTTTCCCCTCTCCAGGACTATTTACTTGTCTTTAAATGTGACCTAGAACTTCAAGGCAAGCATTTGAAAAATCCATAGCTGTAACATAGTAGTAGGAAAGAAACACTGCTTTTGTTTCAGTATAAAGGTGTGCTATAATGTTTTAGAACCAACGACAGTAAATACTGGCATCTGAGCTTGTCTGCTCCACGTAAGAGCCTGCCCCCACTGCTTACAAACATATTGAGGCTGAAAAACATTTTCCTGCCTTTATAACAGCAGCCTTATTTGTAGAAAAGCAGGCCCATAAGTATGATTTCCTGTTTCAAGTTGGAGCTTTATTTCAACTTGTTTTATTTCCATTCACAATACTATATTTTCCTACGCATTCAAAGTTGCTTGCTGCATTGTGAATTTCTTTTAAGTAAACTGAAAGGATATGAAATTTGCTATGATGCCACTAGGGCATCATATACAGTGACACTTGCAGTGTTTGACTGTATTGCCCCTTTCAGCACAGAACCAAGCAGAAAGTCTTATTTCACCAGTTTTTGGATGCTATTACACTTTGAAAACACAAAAACCAATTGCCTGATGATTTGTTCAACTGAAAACACTCAAGAGAGCTGCATTCAGAAACATAACATTATGTCAGTATTTTATAAAGTCATTGTAGCTCTTCAGAAGAAAAGAATTTACTTAGCTACTTGAAATCAAGTTTCCTTTGCAGTGCAGATGAACACCAAATGTCTGGATATTAATCAAAACCTGAAAAATAGTTTCCTGACAAACTCACTACACTCAAAATCTATGATTATTGGCAGGGAATCTAATGAAACGAGAGAGGGGGACAGACAGGACTTGAAAAACATATCTTTGTATATCAAAATGCCCCATAAAAACAGAGCTCAGGCTTGTTCTTGGAGATAATATTTTTACAAGATTTCAACACATGGATTTCTCTACTACTACACAAAGCATTCACCTCTTCACCTCCCTTTCTTCTGGCAGAACTACTCTTCTATTCATGGGGACTATTTATTAAAGTAGCAAACAGAGGAAGAAAAATAAACAACCAACATACTCCTGCTCACTATTGCCTAAATATTTTTTTTAATGGTAATAAGAAGTACAGTACAAAAGGTACAATACCTTGTGACACTTCCTTTTTGGCTTCATTTTTAATAAAATGCAAGTATTTGTCTATTGAGTAATTTTATTAATAGTCTCTCTGGAAGCACATATGAGTTGTTAGTAAAACCTGGTTACACATTTTAAAACAAAAATAGCACCATGTTGCTCTCACCTACTGCTTTCAGGAAAACAACAATTAGAACCATGGGGAAATAAATTCCTTCTCACACTATTTTTAAACTTGACTCACAGTTTTTGATTATCTGGTATTGACCTAAATTAACCTAAACGCAGAATGTAGTTGATCAAAATTTGTGGAGCTTTGCTTTTCTGAAATTCCCTGTAGTAACAAAATCTATAGATATTGTTTTGTGTAACAGTGTGTATAACAATGTGTATTACATATTACAAAATCCACAACATGCAGTACACATAGATAAGACCTCAGATTTATGCACTTCCTTGGTTTTCACTTCTTCACCACACTGCTCATTTTTCCCTCCCAGCCTTAGACTTTTCTTTCCAAACCAGTGTGTAAGAAATCCATTATGCAGATGCAGTTATCTTAACTGATAGAAAAATTACTGAAGCATAAAGGTGGAGCCTGCAGAGACTGCAGCGATCTGGGACTCCTTCAGCTTTCTTGCAGCTACACATGTACATTGCCTTGTCCCTGCTGTGACTAAGTCTGCTCCCACATGGTGAAGTCAGGTTTCATGCTGTTAAGAGCAGTTAGGAAGACTGGCTACTGAAGCTGCTCCACAGGAGAACCAGCAAGGATATTTTCATAGAAGCCAGCCACTCTCAGAACTGCTAATTTCATTTTGTACAAATTGATACTCTTCTGCCTTTTCAAATGGCCCAGAGCAAAACTAAAATAAATAAATAATGGCATAGTAGAAATGCTACCACCTTCTGTTCTGCAACTGCTTTGGCAGAGACAAAATTAGGCAGCACCACCATCCTCCAATCTCTCTTCTTTATCCAGTACTACTGGTGGCATTCATTCCATGGTAAAGACAACTGTTTGCACTTGGTTTTTCACATTGAAGATAAGATGTATTACCCAAGCTGTCAAAAGAAAGCTGGAAGCTGTGGCAGCTGAGAAGGGGCCAGCTGAGACTCAGTGGGACTAGAGGAGACATTGAAGCTGGTAGTTATTTCATGCACCCCAGGGACAGTTACATGGCTTGCCCTTGAAGAAGGTGTACACTTACACTTAGGAACAGTACAAATTTGGAGAACTAATTTGGGAAGACTGCATTTTTAAAGTAACTAGCCAACCACCACATCCCCAAACAAATCCTTCCCACATTACTATCAGGGTGAAAACAACGTTTCAAGGACTTGCAGAAGCGGTCAAAGTTTATCTCAGTATCATGTTTCTTATTAGACTGAAACAAAGCTGCTCTTACCAGTATCAGAAAAATCATTTTATATTAATACACTGCTTCCATATTGCATCAAAATTTATGTTATTATTCACATGAACTTTTCTTACCTAGAGAAAACCTTCGTGTCACTCAAAATTAGATAAATGGAAACACTTGTCATGAAAAAAGCACCAAACAATTCCTGCATAAAATGGAACAGAGCAAGTGTCAGCATAACTGTGAAATGAACTAAAGGTTTTCTTCCTAAGCAGAACATATGACGCCTTATTTGAAGGATTCCACAGAGAAGTAAGCAGGCCTTTGACCTCTCAGTTCTTAAAAAAAAAAAGTCTTCTGTTTATAAAGGAGCTTTTTTATTCAGCAAACATATTTTGTAAAAAAAAAAATCTTTTGCTTAGGGAGGATGAGGATAGAACCAAAAAGAAAAAAAATGTAGAAGACAGCACTTTTTTCTAGAATACATTATCAATGCTCATTTTTTCCACTTGTTTACAGTGTACTCACAGACATGACATGACTGAACTGTACAGCACAGCCTCTCAAAAAGGCAGGCTCTGAAACCATGTACAAAATCAAAAATAGAGTTTGAAACTTGATCACAGTGCGAAAGCATTAAATAAATGTTGCTTGTGACAGGACAGGACTGCATCCCATGACCCAGAAGATCTATGCTACTGCTTTGTGTTTGGAACAAGCACTATCCATGCAAAACACTCTGTTGTATGGATGCCTTTTATTATTAGCTTTTGACCTACTCAGACATTTGGGGAGTAAAACATCAGTAAATATCTTCAATCCATGTATTCAAAAGCAATAATACATAATAAACATTACTTACAGTGAAAACGAGTAAACTTTGACTATCAGCTTGGTCTTTTCTACTTTAATAAAAGAGATTGTTTTGTTAATGACAAAGGGTTACAGACACTTTAAATTCTTCACTGTAGGAATTAGGACTAAATAAGTCACCTAGACAGTTTACGTTCAAACAAAACCAGGTTCTTTTAAATAAAAATCAACATCAATTAAATACTGTTTTATCTTTGCCCAGCAAACACTTTACCTTTTGATTCAGATTAAGAATCTTCTAAACATATGGTTTTATTCTCAGAGAGAAAAGAAGCACTCAGAAGCACTGTATCTGGCCCTCCACATCCAATTTTCTCTCATATTCCATAATGACATATTACCAGACACACATATTTAAAATACCTCATTTAAGAAAACCAGAACCAGAGCCACTTAGACTACAATTATAATACTCTGTCTGAACATTTTTCTAACAAAACTTTTAAAAAAAAATTAATGTGCATGGCGAATTTTGAATATTAAAACATTATGAACAACTATCTTCCAACTATCCATATCCTCTTCTTTACCACTGTCAATGTTTTTAATGTTCATTATAAAATCATCTTTTGAGTCTAACTTCTGTAGGAAAACAGAAACTTTAACTACTGACAAAGTTCTGATTACAAACTGTTAAGAGAAGCAAGAGGGTTTGCTGTGTTTTGGTAATTTTTTGTGGGAAATTGTTTCCTACAAATTTTTAATGTTAAATTTTCTGCCTGCCAGCCTGTTACATCACCAATAACCAAAGCTATCACTGACACCGGAAGCATCTCAGAAGACAAAAAGGGTATGAAAAAAATCTCTAAATAGCATTTAAGGATCAAATGGTTTCTTCCAATGTCATATAGGAATGTATTCCTGTTAGCATATGTACTTCTTTCCTTCCGTCCCCTTGTACTATTTTTCTGTGCTTTTTAATTTAACTGTAGGTTATGTTTTGTCAGTGGCATTAATAAATGTCACTCCAGTAAAAACATAAACTAAAAAGTCACACCACAGAAACAGGCATCCCACATTCCTCTTTTACTAGAGACATTATTTTTTTAAAAAAATCATTTACTGTGTAATGATGCCATTCATTACAACTCAGTTTACACATGAAATTAAGTATCAGTCAAAAGTTACAAAATCCATCTTAAAATGTATCTCTTAAAGACTATAAACTACTAAAACATGCTTGAGAGTGAATGCCATATCCTAAAGGTTATTAATCGCCAGGAGAGGAGAAAGGTGGCTGTGTGTTAATGACAGATTCATGAATGATGGTGGCACAATTATAAATATTAAACTCCAAACATGCACTCAAAGCCATAGTCCCCAGCCACATCAAAACCAAGAACAGTTCACAAAGGGCTAAAATAACTGTGGCTGGAACCATTTATTTACCTTAATCTGCAGAGTATGTCTTCAGATAGAACGAAATGAAGATAAATCAGTAAAGAAAATACGACATTTATAATACACTGTGAAAAATCTGAAAAAATCACTAAAACAATAGCTTTTGGAAAACTTGCATCTGCAGAAAGCCTTCTGGGCCTAAATCCAATACAAACCTGTCAGAAAATATTGATGAAAAATGTGCATTTACAATTGTAAATAAAACATGAATATGGAACCTAATCCTAAACTCAATTATTCCAGAAGGGAAAGGTTTGGTTGGGGTTTTTTTACTACATTATTTAGTTAGTTGATTTAATTAGACAGTTGTTTTGGTAAACAAAATTACTTCAGAATGAAACTCCTCCAATAACCATTGACAAATCAAATGGACTTCAAAGACTGTCACTGTGCTTATCTGCTTCATTCATAATAGCTTACTGAAAATACCTGTGAGGGTCTAGTATTATAGAAACCACCTTCTCAGAAGAGAAATGTGATCAAAGGAATTGTCAGATGGCATAAGGCCAGCCTTTCATATCCTGCTCAAGGGATTCTTTCAACTTTGTCTTGAAATGCCCTCTGATGCTCCATTCCAGATTCTAATCCAGCTCTGCAAGTGAAAGGTTAATGGAGTGCACCCTTAACACACAGGCACATCTTAACATAGACTAACAAAATAAAAGTACATTTTCATGAAGTGGGGGTGCTCTTTTTAACATGCTAAAGTAATAACAGGCCTTCTGCCATTCCCCAAATGCACTACAATCAAGCAGCACCTCAATATGGATAAGCCTCAAGAAAACCTTCCTGATTAAACTCACTGCATCAAAAGCTCAGCTGACACAGGTTAGCAAACAAGTTCACTTGATGTCTAGCACATGGTGCTAGAATGAAAGCTCAAAAAACCCCCAAAACCCTGGAACAACCCAAGACAGAAAATAAAATGCCAGAATTGCATGAGGAGGGAGAAAACACTGTAAAAAGATTGCCACAGTGCTCAAGCAGCTGCAAGTCAGCTCAGTCTCCTTGAAGTTGCTGCTTGACAGCAACTCAAAAGATGGTCAGGTTTCAGCACAAAAAAAAAAAAAAAAAAAAAAAGAAAGAAAAAAAATAAAGCAGGAAGAGAAATTAAGTTCCAGTGCAAAGCAGTTCAGAAATATGGTCTGTGAACTCCATGTAGCTGAATCAATAGGAAATCAAGTTTACCCCAGTCAGCACTAGAGGCAGTACAAGTCACTGGAATGGGTAACTCTACAAGTAAGGCTACGCACACTTTTAAAATGAGAAAACTCTACACTGCCTTGCTAGTGTATTTCTCAGTATTTAAACACCTCAGGTAGATACAGAGGAAAGAGACCAGCAAAATACAGAAATAGAACACATTCAGTTTCACTTTAGATTACAGTAACCAACCTTTAGGCTACCCAAATAAGCTGTTCTACTGCACTTTTTAGAGGGCTACTTAGGTTTGTACTAAAAAATGAGCTGTAGTAATAGGGAAAAAACCAATTATTTTAACTCCACTTACACTATCAGTAAAAAGATTATAAATATTTTTTCATGTAAACTTGGAGAACTGAAACGCAAGAAGCCTCCAGCTTCTGCCTCAATATCTAACTTCCCATTATCACACACATACAAACAACGGTGAGCCTCTGCAACCTGAACTGAGACTCCAAGCTGACCCTTCGGAATCAGAACATCAAACTCAGTGTGCCAAGGGCTGATCTTAAGTCTAAAACCAACAGGAATTAAATTTATGCATCCACCAGGACACGTAAAGATAAATTTCTGAGTTGTGAAGAAATCTCTCAGAAAGCATACACTTCTTAGGGTTACAGGACAGGAAAGGCCCACCAAATTCCAGTCCAGGCCCCAGCCATGAGAAATGCATAATTTAATGTTGTTTTGTAAAGCAATCAAGCTCTTTCCTAAGAGTGCTTATGATTTTGCTCTGATTGAAAAACCACTGCAGAACCTCACTGCTCTAACAATTAGGAGCCTTCTTTTAATTCCCAGCTTGAATTTATTCATAGCCAGCTTACACCCATTAGTTCTTGTGCCAATATTGTCCTTTAGCTTAAATAGCTCTTCTCCTTCCCTGGTGTTTACCTCCCTCAAGAATTTAATTTCATTCAATTACATTTTTCAGGACTAATTGTTTTAAAATGAGAGGACACACTTTACAAAACTATCAATGGCACATTCCATAAGGAGAAAAATTAACTTCTCTAGCAATTAAATATCCACAGAATTTGAAAAGTGCACAGTAAGACAGTTATAAGCCCATGGAAAACTTGTATTATTCCAGGATGTAAGGGAGAAATTATGACTGCAAATGAAGCTATTACAAGCTGTAAGATGAGAAAGTTTATAAGCATACTGGAATGAAAAAGAATTTTATGAAAAAATAAATTTATTCTTCAGCACTCTTGCAGAAGAACTTTAAGTTTAAAAATTCTTTTAATGTTCATTTCACTTGCCACTCTTCAAAATTAGAAAAAAAACCCCAACATAGCAAAACTCACACAACAATAAAATAAAATATTCAGGAACCATAGAAAAAAGGTGCAGTATTTTATATGCTTTTTAAAGGTTAAGGATAATTTTAATTTCACTGGGTCAACTTCTAGTGTCACTTTTGTTCCTCTTGATAGTTCCTAAAAAGGTCAAGACAAAGTGCTTCTTGATCAACCCATGATCATGGAAAACCACATCATCTTTTTAGAAAAGTATGTATTTTGCAGAGCAACTGGACTGTGTTTAGTGATTCCTAGACTGGGACACATTATTGAATGAAACAGCATTCACATCCATATTTCAGAACTACACACCTTTTCACTTCAGGAAATTTTATGTTAGCAAATAGTATGGCATATATTGTAGCTTAATTGAACTAAAAAATAAAAGGCTTTTATTTTGTATTAATTTCCACTCTGTGCCTACAATATGCAGTGAGATAATAGGAGTGATATAAATTCAAATTTAATTTTCATATTAATAATATGATGAAATCAAACACCTAATACTAGTTTAAACTCATTAATTTACACTTGTAAGAGGCATAACACATTACTAACTCAAGATATTAGGCAGATGAATCACAGAGAAAAGCCAGACCTCCACTTCACTCTACTAATCAAGTTATCTATTTCCTCAAGCTAGAGGAGTAAACAGGCCAATGGATTAACAGGAGGCTTCTTACCTTTTTTTGTAAAATGAAAATCAGCCTTCTTCTAAGCTTTCTCCCCACTTAATGAAGCTAACCAATATCTCCTCTCTTACATCTGATGTGTGGCTCCCTTCAGTAGCTTCAAGACTGTGCATCAAAGAAGTCTTCCAGGCCACCTCACTAACTCACTGAAATCTTTAGAGAAATTCGGTGTTTTCATATTTCTCTAACTCCAGTTCTTCAAGAGTTATTCAGACTATACTAATAGCATACAGAAATCAAGAAATGTCAATATAAATGTCTGAAGAAAAAAAAAATCAAAACATGGATTGCTTTTCGATTTTCATATCTCAAAAAAAAAAACAACATGTACTAGCAAATGTTCCATACAACACTAAAAATGAATCCAAATCACAGGCATCACTGATGCTGATAAGTATAACAAATAAAAAATGTGATGATATCACCTCCGGATTATCACTGAAACAGTCAAAATATTTTAATATTTTACTATGATAAAGGATTTCTTCACTCAAACCAGAACATACAGTGCAGTATCAACTTATTTCTAAACACTGGAGATAGAAACATCTCCACTCATTGCACGATGAAGTGCTGGCTGCTGATTTCTACTTTGTGAATTTCCCAGTACAATTTCAATAATTACTGCTAGGGGAAAGAAAAACAAAAAAATTCTCTCTTCTGTTGGGATACAAACATTTATTGGCTCACAGTTTCCAGTGAATATTCTGAACAGTTCTCAGTTCTACAACATACAGGAAAACCATGATGATTTTTCAAAGGAAGAATGTAATGATCAATTATTCCTTATAGACATTGTATAAGCATTCAAATACATTAAAAATCTTTCAAGTTAGTTAAAAGTCACTACTACTTTGTAAGGACTACAAGATCTGAATTATTCAACTTTTTGCTTCTGGAGAAAGGATTATGAAAATATGGAAAAGAATACCTCGACTTCTGCCCACATTATTGCAGAAATCCAATTCATGAAGGTCAGATCCATATGAGATCCAGGTTCAAATTCATTCAACTGAACTTTATGAGTATGAAGACTTGATTTTGCCCATATCTTAACTTACTTTCACATCAAAAGAAAACCTCTATTATCAATATTCTTCTTAGCAGAAGCCATGGCTCACAATGAAACAACTGCCCTGTCTTGATTTTGGCATTAATCATTCCTTTTAGCCACTTAATGATACTTGTGTTCTTAATCAAGCAAGCAAAACTCTGCTGCTTTGCCTTCTATTTTAACACATCATCATAAAGACACTGCCAACCATTTTAATTTTAGTAGCTATCAACACTGATTTCACATATCTCTTTAATCCTTCCAAAATTACACATCATATAATATAAAGCAGCTGCACCCATTCAGTCCATGTACTAGGAGACCAACATTCAACACCAAAAGACTTAGAAATTAACAAAAAAAAAAAACAACCACCTGCTAACTTCTTTTGCTATTACTAAAAAAAGGTGTTTACCTACCCTGAAAGAAAAAGCATTCCTTGTTACTGAAAAAAAAAAACCAATTTTCACTGCAATACTATGTTTCTAAAACCCCTGTACACATTTTTTTTTCCTTTCCCTGGTAGTTAGGGGGAAAGGGGTGGGAGGAAAGAAAAAGGAAAGAAAAGTGAGTAAAACATTGGTAATTTGTTTAGCTAGTGATGCAGGCTGTTCTCCAATCAAATTTTGTTTCCCCAAGGAAGATATCAGTTTTAAATTACACAGCAAGAAGGCAAAAGAAAGGAAGCAAACAATCAAAACCTTCCCAGGAGGGGCAAGAATAAGGCAAGAACTCCAGAGATCCTATTTAATAAATAAACACCTTCATTTTTGTAAGTTAATTTCACCACAGGAAATAAGTTTAGTTTTAATTATATTGCCTTGTGTCATGTTTTATAAAAGGTACATGAGGCTCATTGACTTTCCCTTATTATTAAAGCCTTTTTTATGCTAGAGAGACGTTGCATGTAGATTAAGTCTCAGCAGAGCCCTAGCTCAGGGCAAAGTGATGTAAGGTGCAACAGTTTTATTATTGTCCCACACCTGTGACAACTACTGAGAATCAAAACAAAATGTCGTTGCAGGTAACCTTTTTTTTTTTCAGAAAAACCCCAACTAGACATAAGAAAATGCCAAAAATACACCTGTATGCAAAAAAAGACAAAATATGTCATCCAGTCAAAACCTTCGCCTACACAGATATAGGAGACACACAAAATTTCAAAAATCCAGAAGCCGAAAAGGTAATAAAGGAATAAATAAAGTTTTAAAAATTAATTTCCAAAAAGAGAAGTTCCAGAGGAAAACAAATTTGCTTCCAAAGCTCAGACACAAAAAGAGAGACATATTTTAAGAGTTCAGAATAGCCTTTCTTAACTTTCTGGCACCATTCAAGATCTTAGTTTAAGACAATTTTAGGAGGCAGGGTCTCTAAAACAATTCACCTCCCCTCAGTTTTCAACCTTTCCCATTTACCAACAGGGAGAATGCGAATGCGAAGAGAACGTAAGTGGAAAAAATAAAAGTTTACTGAAAAAGAAAAAGCAGCAGTAACCTGTGGATACAAAGGGGCGGAGTCCTGTGGCTCCTGGGAACAAGAACTCAAGATGGCGGCGAAGCGCCTCCTCACAAGATGGTGGCCACCAGGTCAGCCCATGAGGACAAAGACAAGCTGGTGGAGAAGCCCCCTACTCTGGACCACAGATATGAGAGAGAAAGCAAAGGGAAAAAAAAAAAAAAAACACAGCCACCAAGTGCTGTTCCAGAAACTCTCTTCCCCCAAATAACAGCAAAACAAAATCTGGAAAAAAAAACTCTTGTGTGCAGAAGGCTCCAATGTTGCCGAAACGCTGGGAAAAAACCTCCTGGCAGTTGTAGGGCTGAGCCCAACCTGCATGGCTGGAGCTTGGGGCAATGGAAACTTGTGGAGTGGGCTCCAGGGGTACCGACACGCGGAAAAAAGAGAGTTGGTGCGTGTCCATTCCTGTTTTTAAAGGGACCCAGCACCCCCTCCCTTCCATGAATCCAGAGTCAAACACACAAGTCTCACTTCCCAGACTGCCACATCTTAGAGACAGCAAAACAGACTGCAGAGATTGATGTAGAGAAATTACGGAATGCACAATTTTTGGGTCACCTAGGACAATACCCTATGGCATCCAGACAGAGAATGCAGCAAACTATGGGAACCTGCGAGTTCTATTTTGAATGTTTTAGGAGGTAAAAAATAATATCACTGCCTCTTTTTTTTTGTTTTTTAATTTTTATTTTGGGCAAAGCAGAATTACGATACCACCAAGACTTTTTTCCCTCCCCAATCTCGTAAATTTTTCCTTAAGACAGCAGTTCCCATCCTGCTACTTCTGGTTGAGTATCCAGTGTTTGGAAACACTCTCAGATATTTCTATATGGCTGCTGTGAACCAACAGGTAGCTTGTTCTGTGGCCTGCTGAGGAAAAATAATATATATTAATGCTAAACTTGTGAAGATTTTTCTACTTTTCTGCTAATATGCTATGACTATTCAATAGCTAGTGCCACATAACCATGTAGCAATTTCTTTGGCTTCCAGAAGAATGAGAAGATAACATATCCCTGTTAAGATGTGTTAAGACCACAGAGCACATGAGAAGTCTATTTATATTCCAGTCTGTTTCTTCTTATGCAAAGAGGGCATGAACTTTTTCTGCTATCAGCCTAACACCTTTCAGGAATAAACAATTATTTTTGGAAGGGGTAAAACTCTTACACAGTCCTAACAATCTTAAATGAGATGTAAACTCCTGAAAAACTCTTTTCATATGCTACTTTTTACATTGCTGCATAGGATTTTTCACCTCAGTTCCCATTATCAATATTCACACTATCTATGGAACAGGTTAGAAAGTTTTAAAAAAAGGTTTGCTGGAATCTCTAGCGATCATTACCTAACACATCTACTCCCAGTTGCTCATCCATCTCTAATTCCTATGTGCAAAGTTTGCAACTGAAAATTAAATACATACAGTATTTCTTCGCCAAGCTGCCTGACACTCATTTCTCTAGCTGTTTGCCCTTCGTACAATTCAGAGAATTAAGGCTTTGATTCAATTCTTAATAGAAAAACATTAAAAATTCCCTTTAAATTCTCTTTGTCATACTCATTAATAATCAGCGAGTAATTCTGGTGTCTGAATGACAAGAAGCGAGGCAATATTTTAAGAGAGTTTGGCATTCTCATAAGATTAGGATGAGCTAATATGTAATTAACAATAATATAATATTTTTATAATTTCAAAGGAAGTCTTCTTTTATCAGTGGCAGATGGAAGAAATAAAGGGACACAGACATTTACTAGAACCACACTCACTCTGATGCCAAGGAAGAAACTCCAAGATGCATTTTGGAATTTTGAATACTACACTGTTGACACACCTTTGAAATTTTTAAATCCCTATGCTCTTTAGAGTAAACCAGTTATCTTTCATGATCCATGGTGGTGCTCTTCAGAAGTGGAGTCAACTTTAAAAAAAAGTAGGAATTTAGCTAGAGCTGTCAAAACACAGTGAATTTTGAATCCGGAATCGACAACTTTAAGCATTCAAGCATGCTGTCTATACTGCAACATTAATTCCAGTAAGTTAAAGAATTCAGAGGTTTTCAAGGAGTGCAGAGAACAAGCCAGCTGTAGGTTGTACAGGTAGCCTTATTCAAGTTGCATCAAACAATAGAGTTCCTTTTTCAAAACCTTTCCAGTCATTATTCTGTTGCTGTATTCCTCTTAATTCAGTTATCACTAGTCAATGACTCTTTGCAATCCTACCATAAACACATCTTCACTGAATTACAAGGCCTCAAAAACAAGAACAAAAAGCTAAACAAACAAAAAAAACCCCCACACACTAAACAAAAAACAAAACAAAACAAAAAAACAAGCAAACACAAAACTCACACACATCTCCAGGAGTATATTTAGTATAAAGTAGTTAGACAGTGTTGTGAGGGATTTATTATTTTACCAGAACAGAGTAGTGGGAGAGAAAAAAATACTGTTACTAGGGAACCATGTATTAACTAGAAGTTATTCACCATCTGTACATGTCTTGAGAGCTAGTTTTCAGTTTGAAAAATTCTGAGGACTTCTTTCTTTACATACTTTACAACATCTGCCCAAAAATGATTAAGTATGGTTTTTTCTCCTATATTTTAAAACTTTATTGCTAAAGATTATATGAATAAACCCAGATAAATACATACAGGGAAATTCTGCATTGCTTGAGGCAGGAGACTGCATATAAATAACTGCAAAACACTGTTTTTTGTTTGAAGAATAAGTTGTAAGGGAAGGTTTGCAAGGAGTAATATTTTATTTTACCAGTGCAGGATCACCAGGTATGAAGAAATATGGATGAGGTCTAAAGCTGAAGCTGGCTTTTTATCTTCCCTGCTTATTACTGCAGAGGCAGATAAATAATAATATAATTAAGAGTCAAGTTTCATATGTCTGTGCATCCTTACAAACAAGTCTGTCCAATCTTATTACACTTCATTAACCTTCACAGTAAATATGAGGTAGAGAGAAATAGAAATAGGAGGGGGACAGGAAGAGAAAGAGAGTGGGAAAGCTCCTAAACTCAACTGCTTATCCAATAGCACAAGATCATCAGCTGGTACTAGACTAATGTCTCTGCAATGTTCAATTAAGCCATTTAACAGGGTCTAAGAGATTAGCTCAACACTTTGACCTTCTTCCCTGACTAAACAAAGGTATCACTTGAGTAATAGCTCTTCACTCAATTGTATGCCAGCATACACTGGCAGAACCTCTTCCAACGTCAAGAATCTGGTCAGTAATCAGTTTACTTTATAAGCATTGAGGATTCTTATAACGGCTGGAGCAGAAATTTCCAATTTACACAGAACAATTTTCCAGGGGAAACTTTTGAATGAGGCTGTATTTTGAAAACCATGCCATTTCTGTGGCTGTTCTAACTAAACTAATATATATTTTTAACAAGTCCCAGGAAAACTTAACAGTTTCTAAAAGAAGTTAAGTAATTTTAACCCCCCCAAATATGTTAATATTTAAAAAAGAAACATGTGATTACTGTGGAAAAGTAGCATTCCAATCTTCCTTGACTTCTTTTAGGAGAATAGGTTTTATGAAGGATTATATCTTGGGGGAAAAACCCTAAAAGACTGGCCTAAGACAGACTAAGGCAGTTGGAGGCTTTCTGGAGACTGTTACAGTTTATGAGTTAAATGCAAGTAGAAAATGTCAATATACTGGTAAAATTGCCTAAGTTTCATTAAAGAAAAAACAACAAAATTACATATAACTCAACATTTTTCAAAATCAATCAGTAAAGATGTGGTTTGTAGTTTTCTTCCTAGAGATGCAAACACTGACAGGAATTAAAAAAAAAAAAAAACAACAACCCCAAACTGCTGGCTTATATGGGTGTTTTTGATCTAAAAAGATTCAAAGCTCACTCATTCATGCTTTTTTTTGTTTGTTTGTTTTGGGGGAGTGCTAGTTTTGCAATAATTTATTTTTGGTGAAGAGAGAAAAAATGAGCGATGGAACCAGCACAGGGTGATGTGATGTTTTTTGTGTTTTTGACTAAAGTTATGTTAGTAGGTGTTATTCTGTATCTTTGCAGCGCTTTTAACAGGTACACCAATGGAGAATCCACCTCATCCTTTAGATAAATAAAATGTCTTCTCCTGATGTGGACATGGAAATAAACTCTCTAAATACTGACAATGTTAAACAAAAATCTTCATAATTAGAGAAATACTGTATGTAACACATCTGAAGTACTTTCAGCTTTGTAGAAGTATTATTTAAGTCAATAGTGACCATATTCATTAAATCCCATTCATATCACAACAACGTTCTCCATAAAGGTATGTGGAGGGCAAGGTGTTATGCCACTAATGTGTAATATAAACAGTATTTCTTTGGAACTGTCAGCACGATTCAACCAAACTTTAATCCAGAAGTCTCAATTATTTTTTAACCTAATCCAGTGTGTGTTGTGACCTGATGTAACAAACAATAACCTCCCTGCCAAAGGCCAGTCTTCAACACTTCCTCTGTTGGTGGGCTTTACTCTTTGTGTGGAGAATTTCTCAGAAAATTGTTTGAAGACATTGAAACTGATATCCTGAAAATTCATCAGAAAGGAAGTGATTAGCACTCAGATACACTGGGGAAGCTGCCCTAAAGCATTCCATAAAGTTTATAGCTAAATTCACTGTTACTTTTCCCCAAGAAGTTAATGGGAGAAAATTCTAGATGCCACCTCTCCACAACAAGAAGCATCCACACAAAGGAATGTGAAGACCGTAGACTAAAATACGCTAATAACCTCAATAAAAACACCACAAAAGACAACTCATTTTCTACTTTGGGATTTCATTTTTCAAGCACAAACTCAATGTTTAAATTTTTTACCATCTCTTCACAAAAGGGACAACTGTCTTGCTTCACCGAATCACCATGGGGTTAAATCCTTGTTGTTTTTGTCGTTGTATACTGGAATGAAAATTAGAGCTTTCAAATTTATTCATTAAAATAAAATTTAAAAAATACAAGAACTAACCCTGGGAATCCAATAAGCCAGTGATTAGAACATGGGAACAGAAAATTACAATGAATGCCTTAAAAAAAAAAACACACAAAAAATCCTTTAGACTGAACTTTCCTCAGTAATTTAGTCTCTAGGCATCCTCTACTCTGAGAAAGGTGGCTAAGCCAACCTGGTACATGCATGTAACTGTTTATTCTCCCATCAAAAACTCCATCCCTCATCTGACAAATATTCATCCTGGAAACAAAAAAAAAAAACCTTGTAATTTTCTATCAAACATAGAAGTTCAATGGAATGGTTATGCTTCAACAGTATTCTAACTACTATATTAACACTTGGTTAATTTAATCTCTATTTACCTTCTAAACTGACCACTGTTCCACATAATAGAAGTATTTTATGGAATCATGTGTTGCATCCATACATTCTTTACAAATGCCCTGCATTCTGAAATTAATATCAATAAAGTTTCATAACATTCCTACACTATCCTCTATTTTGTTACGCCACCTATTTTGGTTTTCTTTTTCTATTGTTATTCAAACTGCTATTGCCTCCTTTGTAGTGGATCAGTTACTATAGAAACAGTTGTACATGCAAACCTGAGTTGAATTCACCAGCATTCAATGGAATAAAAAAAATTATCATTTGATTGAATAGTTTGAATTGCTGGAATAACAAAATGTAAAAATTCATGTGTTAGCTAAAATTCACACCTTGCCTAGATTCAATATGTGATGTAAATAGTGAAATGTTATAGGTTGGTAATAAAGAAACAAATAGCAATGTTTTTAGCATGCTTAATCCCATCTAATATTATCACTGAGTTATGTGTTTTATTGAATTGCTCTTCCAGTGAAAGACTTTAAATGTAAAGATTTATTTCACAACAAAACTCCAGGTGATTCATCATTCCAGTAATTTGTATTAATTTAAAGCTACTGGATCAATTTACTACAATAAATTTTCTGGTGTTGATAAAAAGAACTGCATTGGGTCAAAGTTACCAACATTAGGATGTCTAAATTTTCTTTCAGTGCTTTATATAAATTAAAGCAAGACCAGGCTGAGACTTTACAACTGATTTTTCACCAATTCTTTCCCTGGTTAATACATTAGATTTATTTTTCAATTTTTTTTTTTAACAGATAAGAGTAGTTATAAGCAAATATGAAATGTACATACACCACACAAAGAAATTTTCATACGTTTGTAGACTGCCTTATCTTTCAGGATTATAAAAATTCACAATTAATTGGCTTCCACAACAATGAAAAAAAGGCTCTTAAAGCTTGCTCCAGTCTAAATACCCATAGTGTTTTTTTACAGGTGACAAAAGCCTTTCAAACAACCAAAATCAGAGCTGACAGCTCACCTTCCATCAAGAACCATGCTAATGAACTTTTGATGTCATTTCTGTGTGCACTACAGACCTCAGCTCCTCCAAAAACTGCTTTTCTGATCTCCTCAGCTTTTGGCCTGTGCTGCTCCACCATTTAAACATCTAAGCCAAGTTGAAATTTTTTAAACATATTTGATTATTTGTTTCACTCAAGAGCTACTCAGAGTCAGACTATTAATTACTATTATTTGGGCTGAACTCAAAGAAAAATGTTCCAGTGGTTTCAAAGAGCTTTGAATCAGGCCCAAAGGGCTTAAATTTAATCTAATTTATTCCTGGACTTTACTGACCCTCTGCACAGTGATGAATTTAAGCTATCTTGAAATTACTAATTAAATAGGCCAGGAATATATTTTTAATGCTTTTTTCAATTTGAACTACACTGAAAAATTGCATCTGTAAGATTTGGAAATTTTTCTGAAAGCTTTTCTGGATCTATATTACAGTCTATGTATTTGTAAATTATTTTTAATTTTTTTTACATCAGTCAGTTATTTCTGAACCAGTAGATGATACTGATTAGTATATACTGATTAAAGAATACAATTGTGTGACAATGACTTTAAATTTTAAGATAAGCCAAACTGATGAAAATAGAAGGGCGTAATTCAGGGAACAATTATCCACCTCGGTGAAGGAGTTCTACAGACTTAATTACCAAAATGTACAGAATGCATTACTGTCAATTAGAGCACACCCTGTGCAATTCATTAAGGCCCTCTCCCTTGTGCAGAAGTGACAAATACTTCATTATGCCCTGGAGAAATAAGGAAGAACAAAAAGGGGTAATGTCAAATGAAAAAGGGACTGATCAGTTCATAACACAGAAGTTTATTATATATATTATACGTATATATTAAGGAATCTGGAAAGGGATAAAACTAGAAGAGGAAAAACTGCCTAAGGAGAGGTCTAATTTGTTTACAGAGGAGTTAGGAAGGAGATTTACTACGGTAATTAAGCTATTATTCAATGACAAAATGAAAAAAAAGAAGCAATTACTAAAGAAACCCCACTGACATTTGGCCTAAAAAGATACATACCTTGCCAAGAATGGAAAAGGTAAAATAAACAGCAACAGAATTTTTTAAAAATGGTTTTACTTAAAACCAAGTGAACCAAGTCAGACCTGTTACCATGTCATTTTTCACTTTCCTGATCTTCTCCATATCCTTCACCTACCAGACTGAAGTATCACTCCCAGTTCCCATACCCAGAAATAGAGACACCTTGACATAGTTTGGAAGAATCCTCCTTTTTTCTCTATCACTCTTTGGGTATTTAGCTTCATTACTAGTACTGTTTTGAAATATAAATGTTAAAAAAATAGTATTTGAGGTAATATTCATGTTGTGCTACACAGTAGTCATACTCTCATTAACATTTCTGTGGTTCTTGATTCAGGGACAGAAACTTTAAATTTGCAATGGAGACCTTTTTTCAGTATGTATCTTTCACATGCCTTAGCTAAATTCCAAGTAATCAGCCGATTCCAGTAAAATGTAGGCTATTAATACTATGGCTAGATTTTCCACTCCTTCTAAAATATGTCCAAAGTCACTGCAAAGTTAATCTAGGTAACTTTATACCAGTATCTTCCAAGTCAGCCAACAGCAGTCATATTAGATATCAAACACAGGTAGGTCCCATGTGAAAACCGTGATCCCGTGTAGGAAACCCCTCAGAAGATCTCAAGCTCTTCTGCTTTAAGCCTGCCTTGATAGTTATAGATCTCACTGGCTGTTACAAAATTTAAAAATTAGTATGGATTGCTTACAATTATTTGCTTGTTTTGACTTAAGCTTTAGAAGATTTTTTTGGCAGTTTCCCCTCCTTTTGCATTTCAGGTTTTTTTTCTCCCAAAGCTATTTTATGCTTTGCAATACCCTACTCAGACAAGTGATAATTATTTCCTATACACAGATTTACACATAACCTGCTTAATTTTAGTAATTAACCTCAATACACTGCTGTGCGGGTAAAGGATGAATGGAAAGTAAGTTTCCTAACTTGCCTGTCACAAGCAAACCTGTCAGCTAAATTCCAATTAAAGGCTCAGTTTAATTAGACAGGGGCTTGCATATGAGTATCTAACTGCTGTGACACGATGCAGGAACTCATTCTCCTTTTGCATATTCCAAAATATATCAAAATGCGAATCAAAACAAATCACGTGTATGGCAGTGATTTAGATCCATTCCACTGCACTCCTAATGAGAGGGAGGGAGATGCTGAAGCTGATCAGATCCATTACATTGCTAGTTCAGATGACATGCAAAAAAGCCTTCCAATAAGTCACATGGTCAGGAACAATGAGCTGCAAATTAGCACAGGAGAGGAGAACACCTTTCCTTAAGACTTCTCTCAAAACAAAAGCGATTGTTTTTAAATAAATAAACGTAACAACTGGCCAAGTCACATGGAACAATACTGGAGTATTGCACAGCATTCTATTCCTGAACCCTTGTGTCAAATTTCGTGATAGATAAGGATTTATTAAAACTATGTCTAGTATTGCAACATAACCAGGTCAGGTATAAATCCTTGCCTCCTACACCACGTCAGTTATTTAGACCGTGCCACAGGTCAGGATTCAGCATCCCACCTTCAAAAAAATTTCTGTGGCAACTGCACTGCAGCCCCACATGTGGATTTTAGAAGTAACTGAAGCACAGACCACTCCTGGAAATTCTGTCTTTAGCTTGTCTCGCTCACATTCAGACTGCACAGAGGAAATGTATCAGTTTGAACCAGAAGCACAGCAGTGATCTATATTTTCACATATTTTCGGCTTTACTGATTTTAACACAGATACACAGTGTTTGAATGCTAATGAACAGACAGGAATCTAAATTAAAAAAAAAAAAAAAACCAACAAACTATGAGGTCACATCATTTTTCTTAGGTGACTATTATGAATGCATACATCTAAGTTCAACCACATTCTTCCTCTCTGTACTTTTTTCTTCTGATCTAGGCATGACTCAGATATACCCAGAGCATTCTAAGACCACAGCTGATTCTTGCATCACAAGAAACGCTGAGACTAAGCTACTCAATTGGCTCATGATAAGTAAGAACTTAATAAAAATGAATGAGCACAAATGTCTGACAGAGAAGGAATACATTACTGAATTTGAAGTATATCAAGGGTATCACTTATTTTGTCACAGCACAAGTTTTTGCTGTAATGCTGTGCTAGATGTCATATTTCAGCACGATCAATGAGCAATTCAAAACAAGAGCAATCAGTTCCTTCACCTGCCACAGTTCAGTCATTTCATATTCTAAGGCCACATGCAGTACTTCTAGCAGAGTTGTCTCCTGTAAAATCAACACCCAGGTCTCTTTTATTAGGCAGCAATTTATGAGCAACTTGAATTGCTTATCTCTGGTAAAACTTGACAAAATCCTCAGTGGCTTAATTTTTCTACCATCTTCCAAGAACAACTGTATCATTAAAATCTCCAAACTGAAGTCTACTAAAATCTGTTTAATCGTTTTTTTTCCAGGATTTTTTTTTTTTTTTTACAAATTACTATAAGAGATAAATTATTTTTATTATGTGTAGACTAAGAATTATCAGAACTGACTCAGGCTTGTTGATTTGTATTTACTGAAATTTAGATTCATAAGGATTACAAAAATTAATGTGTTTTGTGTTGAGCTGAAACAGTTGTGTTGATACAGTGCTCCACAACAATTAGACTGGGGGTTAATTCTGAAAATAGTATATATTTAGTGGTCTGATGCTAACTCAAGTAATTTTTTTTTTTAATTGGAAGTATATTTCCTTCTGAGAAACACAGACTGGGAAATTCTGTGCTTTAGAAAAATCATATATACACCTTTTTTCCCCCCTCTCTGTTCAGGTATATTGTTTATTCCTTTTACCAGTGATTATAGATACATATAACTACAAGTCTTAAAAGACCTAGCTGAAACATATGTGAATTTGTAGGAGCATTTGTTTCACTACAAATAACTGTAGAACTTCGGGCAGATGATCAAAGGGGTTCGTCTTTTTCCTATGAGATAAAACAATCTCTGCTAGTGGAAAAAGGGATCAAACTTGTAGTAACTTAGTTTCTTAGTCAGAAAGGCTGTTCTAGAACAAGGGAAATCAGAGAAAGAGAATCAAGAGAAATCAAGAGAGAATCAAGAGAAATCTTTGCATTGTCTTAATCTTGCCAAGCCAGAGAGGATGTTAAACAACCATTTATTTGGTTAGAAAAATAATCATGTATTCTAGTAAAACATGCTATTTGTATCTTGCTGAATCCACTTGGAAACATACAGTATTTCCTGTACCAAGTTAAAGTCAGTCACTCTCATACAGTCTTTAGAAGTATAGGCAGTTTAATTTTAGGCAATACCTTCTGTGACTGTTTAATTCCTCTGTTTCCCCCGTCCAGGGCTACTCCAGCTGCCTTCTCATTCTGTCCAAGAACTGGAAGATGCTCTTTCCATGCTTTAATTAGACAATTAGAATTTTACTGTTTCATTGATTAAACTATGAGGCTATTCACAAAATTGCATGATGCAGCTAGTCATAGTTTCTACTCTATGATATTGTTTGTCTCCCAGAACAATCCTCTACTTTTAAGTACAAGTAAGATTTTGCTCAACTTGGAGACTACTTGTTACTCAACCTGTTTTTTTTCTGAAGAGTATTACAGCACACAGTGTAGTTTTAGCAGGAGATCTGATCTCACCCTGCAGAACTGCAGAACTATTGAAATCTCCCTTCTTTTTGCACCTTGCATTGCTGGTGTCTGTAAGAGAACAAACATTTGTGGCCCCAGCATCATTAAAACAAAAGCAGACTGATTTCTCTGATTTTCATGCAGAATGAAAAGCAAAACTGGCACACAAAAAGAATTTCACCACTGAAATAATATACATAGAAGTAAGTCTGTATGAGTTACCTGTGTCCCTAACCAGAGATAATGAAAATATTTCTACTGACTTATATGACATTTGAATGCAATCTTGAACAATATTGTGGAGATAACTGTTTAAAAATCACAGAACTGTAGAATCACTTAGGTTGGTAAATATCTTTATGATTATCAAGTTCTACTTCAATTGCACCAGGGTTGACAATTTGCTTATCTCTACCATTGACTTACTCAGTCTGCCTATCTTGAATTCCAGACTTCCACTGCTGACTTTTTCTTGAAAGTTAAAAGGTTCTACAGCTTTTCAGGAGTGTGAAGGGGAAGTCTCTCTTAAAAAAGTTAAATATAGGGACATTTTTTGGGAGTATGATTGTCTGTCTTTCCACTCATGTCAAACACAAGTTGATAAGTTTGAGTTAAGTACAATTTTTCATTATTGATTAATGCAACAAGATCAGGGTGGGGGAGGAGAGGGTGGAATGGAACATGATGATATGGGACCTTACACATACATACTTTAAAATAAAATATACTTTAGGCCTGTACTTGGTATGTTCACTATAAGTGTCTAACAGCTGATTTTAAAAACATGATTTCAGGTTTGAAGGAATATTAGGAGTGAGAAAGAGGTGCAAAAATAGTAGTATTGTGAATACAGGAACAGGAATTCTTGATCTAATGAAGGCAAAAGGGATGAAATGCATAAAGGCAGCACGATTTTCATGCAGGTGTCTTGTGTACCCATAGATAAGACCACCATTTTCAGTGAATATTTTTTCCTTCAAGAAATGCAAAAGCAGAGGCCACCTGATGATTTTTCTGTTTATATCCAATTATTACCCATCAAAATTATTTCTGCTTTATCATATTGCTGATCGTAGTCCACCAAAGAATCTAATCAGAGAAGCTGAATATGCTAAATTTGTACCATAATTATACACCTAGGAAAGCATGTAATTTTTACTTGTTACAAAGAAAAGCAACCAAGGAGCTAAGATGCTATTAAATCACTAAGGCACATTACAAATAGTCATGTCAGTAATGTATTTTTATGTTGCAAAGAACAGCACTGAGCAATAGTTATGCTGAACTATGATTTGTTCATTAAATGATGGATCTTGTTCTATTGATTATATTAAACATTTTCTAGACAGACATGTTATTCAGTTTGGTTAGCAGGATTAATTTTTATTAAAAAAAATACAATTCAACCTGCAGAAGGTATTTCACCAGGTTAAATTTATTTAGAAAGTAAAATATGCTTTCCTCTCTCATATTTAGTGTGACCTATTTTATATTAAATTGAGAATGTTTAGACTTCAGAAAGGGTACAGAACAGAGCCCTAAATCAGTACAATATGCAAAGAAAAAAAAAATCACATTGAATATGTATCAGGGAAAATTATTTCTTCCCCAAATGAACACAGAATTTCTAAAGGGGATTAGGAAGCGTTATGGGAGAAATATTGCAAATGCATTAATGGGACACAAATGTGCCCTTTACTTCTTGACACTTCATTTGGAAAACACCAAGTAGGTATTAATTAAGATAACAAGTGACCCATACTTTTAATCTTTTGCTTTAATGACTGATGAAAATTTATAAACTTTAATGCTACTTCCTCACTGACGCAGAGCTAAATATATGAGAATAACACAGACCTAATTTAACTAGTAAAAATTTTCACTTTTGATTTTAAAATATATCTCAGAAACATAGGCAAAAATTCAAGTATTCCTTGATTTCCTCCCTCTGGGAAATCTCACTGGGAAGCAGGATACAATTTGCCAGTTTTAGGGAAGAATTGTCAGCTCATGACAGGTTACTGGAAAGAGCTCTGCATTGTATGTAGGAGCTAGCATGCCTCAGAACATCTGTACCAAAATGAAGTCTCTACATTTATCTGGTTAAATTTTCCCTTAGAAGGTACCTCCATTCTAACTGCAAAATTAACAAAAGAAAAATGAACATTTGCTTATCATTTAAAAGGTATGTGCCAGCTATTTCTACACATAACCTTTATTCCCTTGTCATTGACGTAAGCTTATTTATCTCAAGGAACGAGGGGAATAAATTACCCCTCCTGCAATCACAAAAATTCAGTTGTGCACTTTCTTTAAAGAACATAAAGCAAGACTTACATTGATAAGAGTTGTTCCTATATTTACAAAATGTTTCCTTCAAACAACAACATATCAGGTAATACCAAGTATTTTTCTGTTGTTTGTATCGTGGTATCAGCTGCATTTCTAGGGACTAAAGTTTCTAAAATGGAATAGAACGCCATGGTTATAGAGCTCTCTGAGCTTGAAAGAAGGCGAGCAAGCCATTTTGGGAGTAGATCAGTATAAAGCGACTCAAAAATAAGCTTTGTTTCCTTGTATGCTACAGTTTAGTAGACAGCAGTTTATTGACAATTATCACGAGTTAAATAGGTAGCTCTCAGCATAGCTCTCCACATCAAACTCACTACTTTAAGTGCCCACTGACCCTGATACTCCAAAAAAAACATCCTATTTTGCATTTAACTTTTTACTCAAAGCAATGGAACAACATTTGGGTTCCACCATATTGCTGTAATGTTTGAGTACTATAACACTGTCCAACTGCATCAGGAAGGTGCTAAACTTCTGTTTTTTGATATGGAGAATTTCTTTCATTTTGTCTTTATTTAGGGAAGGCATAGGCCGATGAGAAATTTAAAAATTAAAGAAAATTCATAATATTTTTGTAAACCCTAGTTACCTAACTGTAGAAATGGTGTCTTATCTTCAGGAGGCTCTTAGATAGTGCTGAGCATGGAATGGCTGAAGCAAGTGAACATGAGCATTTCCCATTGCCCTTTTCATGATGTCCACTATCAGCATTAGCTCCACAAAAATAGTCACACACCATACTAAACCATCAAGGGCTACATTTGTAAGTAATTTGGCAAACAGCTGGTCTCTGTAGACCTTTGCCTGAATTTCTCTGTGATTTGCATATTGCTAATAATTTTATTCAGCATGGAAGTTTTCTTCGCAATTAGTTCTTTTAAGTGCATCAGAGCCTTAGAAGACATATATTCATTTGACAGTCTTCTAATTGCTTTTTATGTTGTCATCTTTAAAGTAAAGGAGCTTTATGATCCTAAACCTTTAAAACATTTTAATTTTTCTGAGAACATGGTATTAAAGGGCTGAGAACTGTGGTCAGATTAAACCAGTGTAACTAATTTGGAGACACATGAAGCCTTTGCAATGCATCAGTTGTGTCAGTCAGACATTTTTCCTCTTTACGACACTACAGAAAAATATGACAAACCACATCTTGTCTTATGAGACTAAAGATTTGCTTCACACATACTATCTTTAACGCTTACTGTCTAGTCAGATTGCTATAGGAATTTTGTTACACGTACTAGCTAAACCAAGATTGTTTCCTTTGTATCCATATTAAAGGACTGTGAGAGACTGAAATGTTATGGGTAATGGTTTAAACATTTTTATGTAAGAGTTTTTGCCCATTATGGCTGAACTGTATAGAGAGGCTGAGACCACCCAAGCCCACCCCTCCTTCACCTGACTGCAGCTTTGGGCTGGGACTTGAGCTGAGTCAAGGGCTCGAGCTAGGCGCATGACTAGGAGAGTGAAGATCTTAAATGAATTAAGGGGTCAAGTTAGAAATGTAGCTAGTGAGGACCAGGTGGGGACAACTGAACCAAAGCTAGGAGTGACAGGGGATATATGAAGTATTGTAAAAGAGCACGAACCATAAATACAAATATCTTCTAGGAACAACCGAACTATGAGGCGAGGCTTGGACTGTGACCAGCAGATCAAGAAGTCCTGCCAACTGGACATGGGTGGAGAGTTTACATCTTACTTCATCCCCTCATCAGCCCACTGACTCATTTCAAAGCTCACCGACCCAATTAAAGAAGACAATTGCACAGCCATAATAGATATTTAGCTAATTATAATACAAAGCGGGGCAGATAATTATTATGTATTAGGTCTCTTGGATAACATCTTGGATACCGTATGAATATGTGAAACCTTTTTAGATAAATAGAGAGCTGGAGTCTGTGACTCCTTGCACATACTTTTGGAAAAGGATTCTGCATGTGTCCAGCGCTGTAATAAATATACCCTCTTTTCAACTTTAATTAGTTGAAGAGTCGTTTGTCCGTGCTACAGAGCGGCCTAACAGAACCTGGGATACCATAAAGGTGACACTATTGTTCAATTACTTCTGGTCTAGGGACAAGGAAACAAGACTAAGGCAGGAGAATGTATCCACAGGAAAGCCAAACCCAGCAGCTGTCCTGAAAATCAGCCGTGGCCAGGCTCAGGCTGGGGGAGGCCACAGCCCACGGGCTCATCTGCTGAGGCCACGTTTGCACACACTGCCCCACAACCAGGAGGGGAGGAGGAGAGTTCTGGGGCTGTGGGGTAACCTCTGGTCACCGGCAGGGAACACCCATCCTCCCTCACACAAACTGGCTCAGCTGTAAAAGCCCCAGCCCAGGAAGGCCACATCCACGGGACATTCCCACGAGGGGCAGCTGGGGAGGTGCCACAATCCATCAGACATCCCCAAAGTGCTCCCCAGACTCATTGCTGAGCCCGTGCAGCAGAGCACTGCTCCTGATGCAAAGGGATGCAACAGATCCAGAGCCTGCTGCAAGAGACTCTGTCAAACTTGCCCTCTCCATTCCTGGGCGTTCCCACCTGGCCCAGGTGTGTATCCATGTTTGCAGGGCGCCCTCAGCACCAAGAATATCTGATGGAGAACATCAACAGGATGCTGTTGGCATCCACAGAGTGGTGAGTTTTTTCTTCTTAATGTGTCTCTTTCTTTCTCTCCTCTGCAACCACCTCTCTCTCCTACTCTCCTGTTCCACAGAATCCTTGCTATTTACTTGGTGTATGGCGTCATTTGCACCTTAATTCAGGCAAAGGCATCGCTCTAACAATTTTAATAACCAGATCATAACCACGACCTTTTCACTTATTTGCCTGGAAAGATTTTCTTCTACCCTCTAAGGCGTTTGCTCAGTTATTTGTGAGTTCTCCCCTCCCGTTAGTACTCAGCATGGTTCTAGCATTCAATCTTAATAAAAGGCTCTGCAAGCTTTTTGCTCCACTAGCACTAATCACTTTTGCCATTCTACTTGCAACCTTTTTTATTAACAAAGGCTGGGCTGACATTAACAATTCAGCAGAACAGGAGATCTGTAGATCAAAGCAGATCAAAGAAGATGGTGCTGAGCACTCTCCACTGCCAACCCTGCTTTGAAAGTTTTAGAGTTAGACTTGAGACCACGTGTCTTCTGGACTGAGCATCCCAAACAGGCAGTTCAAGGCTGCCCAAAGGAGCGATGGATTTGGACCCACACGGGAAGAGCAGCAGGTGAGCTACCAGTCTGAGATTCTTCAAAAAATACCTTCTAGTCTATATGCTCAGTGTAAATCAACACCTGCCAGGAGATAATGCTTCACAAAACCAGTTACCCCAAAATGAAGTACTAACAAATGAGCAGGCGAACAATCACATGGTAGCAATGAAAGGAAAGAAAAAAACCTCCAAGACTATAAACACCACAACCTTAGCAAAGAGATAGATGCACTACTATAACAAATTAGCTTTTACGTGGATTTTGGTTTTGGAAATATAACTTGAGGAAATAAACTCTTATTTTCCAACCTCCATGTATGATCTTTTAGTTCAGTCAGTCAAAAAAATCTCTTCAGTACTGGTAAATGCCTTTTCTTGCTGGCCATTTCAAGATTTCAGTAATTTCTATCACACAAGTTTTGAACACGGTGTTTTTTCAAGTCTATTGACCTGTCCAAAATTTTACTTCCATTAGTGTTTCTCTTATTTGACTAGATTTTTACACTTATTACAGTATATGACTAGATTTACACAGTTATTTACAGTGGGAGGAAGGAAAAAAAGAAAATCCAGGAAAAAAACCCATAAAAACACCAGACCTCCTCAGGGCTCAAATCACAATTTCATTTTGAAGAGAAAGTTGTTTTTTTTCCCCTTTTTGATTGAAAATAATTATTTTATTACTCTATTTACTGAAGGTCAGGGTAACAAAAAACCTCCAGATTTTTATGAAGCCACAGAATTAAAAGATTGCAGGTTTTTTTAGCACAAGATTTGATTAATCCAATTGTTCAAATCTCTCATTATTAGCTTAAGAAAGGGGAAAAAATCAACAACAATATGAAGTGCTTAATGTTGCTATTTTGCAAGTAAATACCATATGAGATGAAACTTATTTTTGTGAGAGGCACCTAACTGATACCTAAGAGCAAGCTAAGCTTTCTGCTCTTCTGTAAGTGGGAAGTTTCAGTTAACCAAGGCTTTCCCTGGTTCATCTGGAGAATCTATCACAACTGGTTGGTTCAAGTTTTTTTGTGAAATTTTCAAGATAGACTCACAGAATATTTAAAATAACATGTAATATTGTTTTTATTTTGTGGCAGATGTACCATGGAAGTTGGTTTTATACAGACAGCTAGTGAAAACCTGCAATTTTTCAAGTCTCATTCTAGTGACCTAATGTTTGCTAAATATACATTTCAAAAACTGAAAATATTTGGAATTTACTACATGTGGTAAATTACAAGTCTTTGCTCATGTCAGAGTCCATTACATTGATTTCCTATATTTTAATTTCATTGCTGGGGTATTTTCATAGTTTATGCAGATATCCAATGCTTTCATCTCCCTCTCACTTGTTTGTTTTTTGGGTATTTTTCTTTTTTAGAAATAGGAAATAGAGACTTAATTTTTACAGAAATTGCTGTTGTATATTCCATCATGAAAGCTGATGTATATAATTTTATACTTGAGGAATGAGGAGTCTTTTTTTCAAAAACTCCAAACATAACTCTGAATAACTGCTTTGATAGAATAAAACCATCCTTTTTAACGCCCTCTGTGTAGCAATCAACCATCCACTTACTGTATGACATAGATGCAAGAAGATAACTTACACCTAAAATAACCAGTGTTGTTAAAATAGCATCCATTTTTTACTCTGTGTGCTTTTATCACAGTTGCATAGAACATTCTTGAAAATGTTTGAGATACTCTGAAAGCTATTTGCAAGAAGTTTTATCCAATGTCATAAATATCCCGTGCAGCATGTGAAAAATTTGTCTATCAAACATAGTATAGGTTCTTCCTTGCACTTTGAACTTGGACTATAATTTCCATCTTACTGTTGAATCAAAGTTATTTATATTTGTCTTCTGAATAACCCATTTTTCTTCTAAGCAAAGGGACAAAGGAGGCCTCAATAACTGTTTAATAAATTACTGTAGAACAATAATGCTATTACTAAAATAATTCCCATCATGAAAGGTGATTTAAGTATGAAAGAAGTCTTAGGAATGGTTGCAGACCCTCTTACTTAGGATATTTTGAGTAAAATCAAATATAACATGAAACACAACCCCTAGACAGCATATAAACACATTATTGGTTTCTTTTTCTGATTTGTATATAGAAGGGTGCTTCAATTGCATTTCTACAAAAATCATATAAAAAGCCAAATTAGTCACAAAAGATTCTTGGATTAAAAAGTATATGATTTACTAAAATACACCAAAAACTAGCATCCAGTTCATCAACCAGTGTTAATCAGGATACTTCCATTGAGGTCAAATTTATGCTAGCTAAGAATCCAGCCTTAGATTTAATGATCTAATTGGCAGTGAAGCAGAAAGATAGGTTTACAAAATCCACAGTGAGGAAACAGAAGAAAAATAGAAAGAAATATTCTGGCAGCAATCCAGCATTCATAACTGAACTAATGTTCAATTACTGTGAAATGCTTTATGGAAATAAATGTTAGTTCTACAGGAATCCCAAATGAGCTCATTACAATCAATGCTGTTAAAACAAAGTGCTACTAATATGCCAAACAACTGTGATTGCAGTTTCATAAACTAGTTTTTAATATCCATCAGAGATTAACAAAAATCTTCAGTAATAACTAAACATAATGATGTGTCTAATTTGAAATTATGACATGGATGATAATGTTAATTAGCCTTGCACACATAGTGCAATATGTAAGAGACATTACAATACCTAAAGGTTACTGAAGTATCACAAAACTACTCTTACCATGTTTTATATCATCAGAACAGGAAAATCATAAAATCATTACATCATATAATCATTCACTTGTTTTCATTGAATTTTTTTCCAAAGCCAAAGTGTTTATGAACACATTCTTTTGCTTAGATTTAATTAGTCTAGCACTTAAAACATGGAATTTAATCATCATTTTCAGATTCCTAAATGACAGGTAAAAAAATCCCCAACAATTAAGTATTTACACAAATATATGCTATTAGTAGATATCAGTTCCCCATAAAGGGGAAAACTATGAAATTATGTGAAACTGTTCAGCCTGAATGTTCCCAAGGGCCTTTCCCAATGGAGAACAACATATTTTTGCTAGAGTATAATGGGGGATTTTACTTGAAAATATATTTACAAAGCAGTTGCACAGGCACCACAGTAGGTACTGAAATTTCCCTAATGGAAAATGTTTCACTTAAAACACACACACAGAGCTTACCAACAGATTTTAAACATAGTCCATCTGTGGAGTTAACAGTTTAAGCAGCATCAGAAGGACAATATCTACATAGAAAATGGTGCCACTCATACTGTACATTCCAAGGGTCTGTGTTTTTCAAGAAATCTGACAGGTTCCCATCTCATTTGGAGCTATGTAAATTTAAACACCATCCTCAGTTTGAGTGGAAAATTACCATTGAGCATTTAGGATAGATAGATATACACTGGTAAGAATTAAATACCTACATAGTCACCTGGATAAAGAATATTTTTTACAAAATTTGTGGTAAAACCGCAGTTAACTGGCTACTAGCAATAGAAACAAACTATTTAGTTTAATGTCCTTTTTTTTCTTGGTTTTCTAACCTTTAGTTAGTCTGAATACTCCAAGTGCTCTGAGAAAGATCTGAATCTATTCCACCCTTCCTCAGACACCTGATGGATGCATTACCTTTTACAGCAATCTCTTGTGGAACAAAGTTTTCTAGTTCTGTGTTCCAATATTAGAACCACTGCCTACAGGAGCACTTTCTTGCAGCTTTTACTCCCGTAATTTTTTTAACAAGTACTGTAACTTTTTTTCTTCTTGACCTAATTTTGTTTTATTCTAACACAGTTTCTTTAGGCTTTTTAAAAATTCTACATAAGCATGTTTTGACACTTCCCCTTTTCTGAATGGAAGGTAGTGTTGAAATCTCTGAAACTCGGGTGGACATGTGACAGACAGCAAAACTGTACCATTTTTAGACAAGTTCTCTGAAAGGACAAATGTCTTGTATGCATACACAAATGTCTTAAAAACAAAAATTACATTAGACAAACACCCTCCTATCAGCAAAACTCCCTTCCCAATCCATGAAGAGATCAGGTGGTGCCTTTAAACATGACAAGCATCCCATGTAAGAATTAGATGAGTACAGCACATGGAGGAATGTATCAGAAAGTTCCCACAATCCCTGCACGCCAGCAAAGTCATGTCTGATTTTATTGCACAGTCAGACATAGAAAGTTACTTAAGAGAGACTGGAAAAGAATAAGGAATGAGACAAGAGACCTTCTTACAGTTGCACGACCTGGACCACGGCGTCCACAGTACAGAAGAGCAACCTGGTGACTTCCCACTGTTCCAGCATGCCCATGAAACAGAGACAGCAGGGCTCCTGCTTTCTGCTGGCACCAAATGCCAAAGGCGCATTCCGTATCTATTACCTTCCCTTCTGCCATCTGCATGCTTATCTCACCTACTTTGGACAGCATAAATTACATCTGTAGATTTTCCAATTTCTACAGGTTACTAAGTCTGGGAGGTGAGCGATGAAGTAACACTACTTCCTTGTGTGTCCGATGTTTTGTTTTTAAAGCCAAACTACATTCACTGAAAGGTTAATGGTCAAGTTAAAACCCAAAACTCTTTGAGGGAAAGTCACATAAATCAAAAAGATTTGCATTTTTAAAGGCTTTTACTCATGCATTTTACATTAATCAATAACTGAATAGAATACAAGTTTCTTAAAACAGTATCTGAAGCTCAGGACTCCCTGCCTAAAGCAAATTGCTAGTCTAACAAGTTGTACTCTCTCTCCTTTTATAAATTTGCTCCTTTTTTACATCATAAATGAATTATTTGCTGCACATAGAAACAGACCAAAAAACATATTTTATTTCTCTTACTAAAATGACCTATAATTGCCAGTTAATATTTTCTACTGAAAAACAAGAGACACGAATCTCTACTCCCTGTTTTCTTCTGTGTCCCATGGAACAAATGCCAGACAGCTCCAAGAAGGACCTGCTGCTGGCCAAAGCTGATCCTAGCAGCAGCAGTGGTAGTGCCTCTGGGATAACAGATTTAGGAAGGGCTTAAAAACCAACCCTACAAAATCCAGTAATGGATTTCTCCTCTCCAGAAATGAACTTCTTCTCTTTGAAAAGTTGCTATGATTCAACTTCCAGGACAATAGGAGCGTGAAATTAGTTGGTATGTTGGGAATCCCAAGTCAAATCAGGAAACTGAGGCCTTCTCTCCCCAGGCTTTATTATCCCATGAAATGGGATATAATGGGGATAATAAATAATGGGGAAATTTCAAACCAACCCGCAAAAGCAGAGCACTAAGAGGGTATCTCTGCCAAACAAGGTTCCCCCACCTTTGCTCAAAACTCATTCAGAAACAATTCATGAGGATGACAGATAACTGTAAATACTATGGACTTACAAAAATGTTCCAACATTCAATGAGCTAACTTTTAGGAGTGATATATCTCCAAATAGATCTCTTTTTATTAAAGGACTGAAAGGAAAGAAAACAAAACAAAAACAACAACAAAAAAGAGATAAGAAAGAAGAGAGAAAATTCCTGTAGAGAGGTAGTTATTTTCTTCTAAGTAATTAGAGGTACACTTAATTGTCTACAGCAGCTGATGCTGCCTATAGCTTTTATCATCTTAATTGCAGAAACTGGTGAAAATTCCTCCAGTCAATATGACTAAGAAAGTGTAGGAGATAGTTTACCAATGTGTGCCCACAGCCCTGGATTTTGTGTCCTTGCATTAAGTTTTATGTGCTACCTTTAGTAGTGACTCAATACAGAACTTTAAAACTGCCCTCACCAGAAGACAGTACATTCCAGCACTACTAGCTGTGCCAATCTTTGTTGGAGCTAAATAATTCTGTTTCCAGACAACATTCAGGTCTGACCAATACCAGCTATTTTTAAATGCAGAACACACTTTACATTTCTTCCTCTCACTCAACGCTCTTCAAGTTTAAAATTGCCTCATGCAGCAAATGCAGTGTACTGAGTGATTGCAAATTGCCAAAAGATTCCAAGCACACTTCAAGAGCTGTTCAGATACGCCAAAAGTTTTGAAAATTGTTTTTCTTAGATCTGTATTTGTACAAAATTTTTCCAAATTATATTCTAGAATTGCTTCTTCTGTGAGAAATTCAGGTTACATATTTTCTAGTTAAAGACATAATTAGCACTGCGTAAGGACAAAAACTGTTTTGCAAAGGACTGGGATGCAGAAAGTGAATTTCCAAATTGAAAAACATTTTAATGATTCAAAATATCCTCTAAATAGTCTTTGCAAGATAGTCATTTCATAACACAAACAGGGAAAATGGTACCATTTAAAATGAATAAGAGAATAAAGCCAAATCGTCTTGTTCCATTAACTTGATGTAAAAAAAAAGGAACATTCTGTAGTATTGAAATTCCTCTTTTCCTCTCCCATCTCTAGGGGTTTTGTTCAAAATTTTATTTGAAGAAAATGTTTCATTGAATGCAACTTTTTTCTTTCCCAATTCCTGTAGCCACTTCTTGTCAACACCAGCATTTTTGCAGCTGTGATTTTGATGAGGTTTTAAATCACAATTCTGTCACTGAGATTATTCATATGGAAGGCCACCACACCACAATATATTTTTGCCATTTTTAAAACACTGATGTTTAAAAACCACACTTGTTTCAAAACTTCCCTCAAATTATTTCAAACAACTGTTACTACTCCTTGAAAGATTCTTCATTTTCTCTTGACCAATTTATTTATACTTCAATTAAAGTTTCTCTTTCAAACTACCAGGTCTGAAAACAGCTTCAGGTAAAACAGCCACTAAGGGATAATATTCTTTTGCATCCTCCATTTTTTTGATCAGAAATAATATTCTCTACCAAAGTCACTCAAACAGTTATTAGAATTTTAAAAAAAAAATCTTTGGGGTTTTTTTCAGTTTTTCTGATGGAACATCATGTAGCAGAAAAATTTCCACTTAGATCTAATTGCAAATGGAAATTAAAACAATTTCATAGAATTAGAGGACTAAATAAACAAAAGTCTCCATGCTTTAGAACATTAAACAAATTTGCAACAATTACCTGGAGAAGAATTAACATTTTTTAAATTTGTGTTGAGACGTTTGCACTTACGAGAAGCCCAACAATAATATAGCAAAATCTGAGGGGAAATAAATATGTTAAAAAATAAAAAAGAAATATAAAGATTGCCTAGAAAGTTGTTAAAAAGTAGGAAGCTTAGCTGAAAAAATCTATGGGAAACACATTTTTATGGGAAAAAACTTTTTAAAATGCTAACTGTTCAAGTTTTTACATACCATTAGTAAAATTACAATTCCTAAACTGAGACAAATATAAACATAAAAATATAACCACACAGAGTATTTATGGACAGGAAAAATATTTTCTGGGCTTCCAGAATCATGGAATACTTTTAAGAAAAAATGGCAGGCACAAAATAAGAGCCTGTAATTATAATAAGTTTCCCTGCTTTGGAAACTGCTACTCAGCAGTAAATAGAAGTAAAAATAATTATTTCCTGCCAAAAAAAATTCAACTTTACATTTTATCATTCCAACAGTTTTATTAACAAGATAACAATATTTTGTTCTCACCACTTTGAAAGCAGAACCATGTGAATTAATAGCTAATTCAAATTTAAAATTAATGAGCTTTACCGTGTTGATTTGTTTCCAATTTTCTTGAATAGAATTCCCTTTAAATGCTCTTTCACATAATACATAATCTTATAAGTCCCAATTGAGTAACTATAAAGTCTCGTTAGTCTTTGTCACCCCATAATCATTCATGCTGCACTTTAAACAATCAACATAAATTCCTGCCTTGGGAAATTATTTTGGAGTTACTGAAGAAATATGTGCCAGTTTAAGTTGTAGTTTGTTCTTGTAGAGCATTTTAAACTAAAGAAGTCTTACTGGGCATACGAGAGTGTTTTCTTATTAAATTACTTTTTTTCTTCTGCCAAGTGTGGATTACTCCTGACATATGTTAAATCCTAACTGCCTACCTACTTTCTAACAGCTCTGTTTAAAACCAGCATTTTTTACAGAGGTAATAATGTAGATTTATATATTTTAAAGGAACACGTCAAAGTAATTCCAAAGAAGAGGAAAAAAAATAGAAAAACAAAACCAAAAAAAAAACAAAAACAAAAAAAAAAGCAGAGGCATTTTTTTCACAAAGAAGGAATTTTACAGGACAAGTGTTTATTTCAAGGGATCTCTTTGATTTTCCCCATACCTCATTGTCAAGTCTCATGTTTCTGGCATTTTGACAGCATTTATGATGGAACCAGCCCCTCATTTGCTGACCTACCAATTAAGCAACATTAACAAATAAATCAGAATTCACCTCTGGGCGGTGGGCCAGCACAAATCTCACCTACCACTTAGGTGTTAATTTTGACTCATTTTGAGAATAGAGTGCAGCTAAGTATGTCATTAATGGATGTTTTCATTTTACCCAGAGATTCAATTTGTGTCTTATCCTTCAGTACCACACATTCAATAATATCTTGTTTCATGCAGTTTACTATTTTGGCATTAGTTTTAGTGCTAAAGGATCAGAATATGTTTTCTAAATCCAGTCAACATCCATCATTAAATGTAGAAAGAGAATTGTCACCATATTGCAGCATCAACTCCCTGTAAACAGGTGAGGTGCTGACTTCAGATTTGGAGGGAGTGCAGACAGCAACCAAATTTTGCAGAGACAAAGCTGGAAGATTAATTACTCTTTGGTTTACCACTGAAGTTATGGTATCAGGGAAGAGAAGGTGAAATGTGGGAAATCCACAAGGCTTTTGAGCAGAAGAAGGTGTTAATTAAGGCTTCCACATTCCTGCAGATCACCTAAGACATGCTTATATGTTTATATATATATAAAGGTGGATTCAGGTGCAGGCACCCTGAAGTTACACATTTCATGAAGAGGGAGACTGAGACATGGTGCTGTCAGAAGGCTTCCATTAGGACACTTTTCTCTCCTTTCTTTGACTCTTTCTTTACCTGTACCTTAAGTATGAACAGACCAGCTGCCTAAAAATATGGGACTTTAGTTTTAAAAGTTTTGACTGAATCATTATGAAATGGAAATTTCTGTAACCTCAAATACGGAACCACGTTCTCTGACCAAATAGTATTTATCCCATGCAAAAACTCATCTCTTTTAACGCACAACAGAAAGACTCCAGCACTTTAAACCCAGTAATTAGTTTCTTCCTGGGCAAAAATAACAAAGTTGAGATAGATACCACTTGAGTTCTTAATGCCCTGCATCTTTTATCCTAAAAGCACTGAAAGGATTCCGTCTCTCGTGAGAAACAGCTTGTTTAGGCTCAGAGTTTTCAGACAGGAATCCAAACTACAACCCTTCCATGGAAGGACATGCCTTCCTGCAGACTAGAACAGAGTCTGGTGTATCTATGTTCTTGCATAATTTTCTTTTGTGAGGCCTAGGTAGATCTCAGATCAGATTCAGCATGCAGACTTCTGGGCATTTCTGTTTTCAGGAGCTTACTCCAAACATAAAATCACCACCTGAGGTTACCTGAAAAGCATGGGATTCCACTAAGAGCTAGAGTTAGGAATCTAGACTGAATTTTTAAATTTTGGATTTACTGATTTATAGATTATTAGATATCTGGGAAAAAAAAGGCACAAAAACCCCCACTTTACTAATCTTAAAGTATGAAATAAGTCAAATAGAGAGAAGGCAATAAGATTGAAGTTCACAGTTCGCAGATGTCTCAGTCATCTTTAAGCCTTTATTTTTCTCTCATAAGATTTGTAGGTACTCAGGTCCCTCTCTGCCCCTAAATCTTAAAAAGCAGAAATTGAAGCACAGCAGGGAACTTGGGACAAAGCAGGCACAGGAGAGCTGAATGACCCAACCTCTTTCTGAAAAGACTGCCTAAAGCTTTAAAAGCCCAGATTTCCAACAGAACAAACGTGAGAATGGTTAAGAAGCCAGTAGGATTTGCTTTATTTTGTTTTTAAAGAGTTGTGGTTTTGCAAGAAATTTGAAGTAATAGAAAATATTTCACAACAAAAGTCTTGTTTTGTTTCACAGTTCCTTAACTAGCTGTAGTTTAAAGAATGTGTTTCTGAATAGTTTCATCAGTTCTGTCATTCCCATATCCTTAAACATTTGCAGAAGAAAGTTTTCAAAGAGCCAGGACCCCTTATTGAAATGTCTCATGAAAAGAGGAAAAAATCTTTATAAAAGAGCTTGCAATTATTAATAGGTTTCACTTTTAGTTAGTTAATGATCCAATTCAGCTGTGATCAAAGCACAACAGCTAGATAATTCAGGATAGAAAATGGAGTTAATTTACTTAGATATGATACTACTTTCTTAATGACTTTATTTCAATGGAGTTTCAATTAGTTATTAGGTTATTTTACTCATTAGTCCAACAAGCTGTCTGCAGGCAATTAACATGTCACTCCTCATGAAAACAGAACTACAGAACTTTTTTTTTTTTTTTTTTCCCCAGAGGGATGTTTTCAAGATTTGTATTATGGAGACTTTTTTAAAAGTTTATTTAAAAAGTAATTAAACACTTAAATCTCAGTGAACTGGAAATTTATTTTTGTTTAGGGGACTGAATGATGGTAATGAAAAAAAAGGTACTGTCAGTAAGGGCCACTTATTGGTGCCTGACCCAGTTTTCATTTCTGATTGCCAAACATGGATTTCCCTTCATAAGCTGCAAACCCCTCCCGGAAACACTACATACTGCACAAGGTGCTACAGAGGTTTTTTGTTTTACTTTTTAAACCAACGACAACAATAGGTTTTCTATAGACTTCTTGCCTCAATTTAGCTTTTCTCTGGTTTCTAGGCTCTTAAGTACCCATCCCTCAAACCAAAAGGCAGTGGTAGCGTTAGAAATGAACAAACTTTTGGATACAATTAAATGGAGACAAAGTCATCAAAGCAGAAGGAAACTTCATTAGTAACAATTCATTGGGCCAGGTGTCTGTCTGTCCCCTGAGAGCCAAACACACATACCCTCCAACAAAATGGAAAATGGAAACTTTTACACCAGCCAGGTGTGGTCCCTGTCCCCTTTCCCATTGGATGGGTATCCAGGAACTTGCGTTCTCTCCTGACCACCTACTCTTCTGTCCCCTCCCCTCTCATCCTCCTTCCTTTTTGGTCTCATCTTCAGACCTGCCCCTCTCCCAGCAGCACCCAGCAGATCAACCACAACAAATCCAAGCCACAAACAACAACACACAGAACCAAAAACCTTCACTCTGTCTCTTAACAGCCTTTTTGGCTTCAGCAAAATATTACCTCATCTCTCACAGTAGAAAGCAGGGTAAGTAGAGAAAGGGAAGGTTTCAGCTGTGGCCTTGCAAAGCTCATTACCTACAGGATAAGCAATTTAGACTACTCAGACATACTGGCCCTGGAGAAGCCAGGCAGAAGTGTTTACTGGAGAGAAGCAGAATTAACTTACCCTTCTAAATGTATTTCCCAAGAGACAAGATCCCACAAACTTTATCAGCCAAGCAAAAGTGCACAAGAGTGGGTCAAACCAGCTGGGAGGAAGAATAATGAGCTTGACAGCCAGCACTACTGGGAAAGGCATGCAGACAGCTATGGAGACAGCCAGGCTGACAGGCTTTTTTATTGTTTTGTTTTTAACGGCAGGCTGATAAAGTAGGATGATCAAACAGAAATGCACATTCATAAAGTCATTCTCTGACTCTCTGAACCCTCTTCTCCGTTATTTATGGCAAGATAGGAGGTCAAATCAGAGAGGTTTTAGTTGATGAAGGAAAGCTGCAGGAAGGTTTTGCTTAATTCCAGGAAAGGGGTAGTTTCTTCTCAGAAGAAAATTACTAGGCATGTCCTTCTTAAGAATTAAGTTCCCAACAAATTTGTTTTCCAAATCCAATTTTGCAAAGGCAATTATTTTTTCTCCAACTCAGAGTATTTGACTTTTTGTTTTATTTTTTAAAATTAGTATTTTTAAGGAATCCTTTTCTTTTGGCCCAAACAGTAACATCATGCCTTTTTCTGTGGTTGAAGAAGACTTAATTTTATTTATCCAATGGGTGACTCATGGCAGTATGACCCTCCTGCAGAAACAATATTTCAAAAGAATTTCAGAAATTTTCAGTAAGTTGAACTCAAACTGAGAATCTTTCAGGTATCCCAAGATTAGTTTTTTTTTCCCTCAGGTTCCCAGTACAGATGCAAATGCCATATGACCACTGCTGTAAGAATTTACAAGATGCTAATTCTGATTTACAGGATTGGCTTAGAGTCAGATTAACCTTCTCCTGTGAAATTCTTAATCACAATGTGCCCAAATAAATGTTTAACATCATCATTATGTTGTCATCAGCCTTGACAGTGTGAGGTATTTACCACATTTTTCAAGCAGAGTTTGGCACTTTACAGGACAGAAGTGAAATTTTAGCTTTTGGGATGAAAAGAAATGGAGTGCAAATGATCAGTTGGGAAAAAAATCCATATTAAAAAAAAATCAAATATTGTACCATTAACCACCATGGGGGGAAAAAATCCAATTCCCTGCTATCCTAAATTCTTCTGTAGGAACTTCAATATTTTAGGAACAGATGATGTATTACTATTCCCAACTTTTAGGCTCAACAACCCTGTATCAAGTGCTTAATTTCTCTATTGCACAAGACAAGTGTCAGATTCCCAAATTTTTTCATATGTCATACCACTGTTACCTTGTCATTCCACAAAAGCTTCTTCCACAGGCAGAGCTTATAATTGTATTCACATCATCCTCCCAGCTGGTCCCATACAACCAATAAGGGCAAAAAGGTCAGTTAGTGACTGATGTTAGCTAAAATCAGAAACAGAATGGGGCAGGGGGAGAGAAATTAAAGAGAAAGCCATTTCAGTTCTGTGCTGAAAGCAATTTACTTGTATCCAAACACTGGCTTTCTCTCTCCCACTCAAAACCAAAATAAAACACTTTAGTCAGTCCTACAGATTCTCTGAAGATAGAGAAATAGAAGTAGGCTCTTTGAACCTGGGCCTCCCAAACACTGAATTAATGTATTAGCCAATTTCCTCCTCAAGCTAAGGAGGGTCAGATCTAAATCTCTCCTTTTCTAGAATAGCTCATTCATTCCACTACAGCCACTTTGAGGAAATTCAGTGAAGTAGCAAAGGTTCTCTCTTTGGAGAAGAGTCCTTACTCTTTGGAGTGCTCAGGTATTTTATCTTAAAAATGCAATAAATAAGTATGCACAGAGTCCCTGCACAAACCAAAGCAGATTGGAAGTGATTGTCTTCACAAACAGATCAGGTAACACCATTATCTGTCAAGGCTAGACAATGAAGGAAACATTCTCTCTTGCCTCTGAGCTATTTTCTGAACAGAATCTAGTGTCATGAATATAGTAAACAAAAAAGCCTCAAGGAGAAAATGCATTCCAATATTAAAATCCCCATAATTTTGAACTCTTCAGAAAACAGAAAAAGCTAAAGGCTTTCCTTCATTACTTTTTTTCATAGGCAAAAAAAAAAGTTACTAGCAACAGGGAATACAACCATCCAGCAGTATTATTTTGGACAGTTTCTAGTTCTGTAGTGCTTTACATGCTTAATAGCTCTCAATTAACTCAGGCAGAGGAAACTAATTATGAAATTACTATAGAAAATAGAATGCAGTACTCCATGCAAAAATTAAGCTGTATGAATATATTTGCCATTACCGGACATTAAAAAGGAAGAAATGGATAAACCAAGGCTGAACCAACTGTGTTTTGAGGCAGGTAGGGGACAAGAAAAGGGTAACTTGTTTTCAGGCAAAACTTATCATAGTAAGACAGTGAACACCACAAATGAGTTGAAATTGCTAAGCAACCAGAGTTTCTTCAGTTTGTCCAGAAAGTTCTGGATAGTAGATAAAATTCTCTGATCATCACAGAAGCCAGAAAAAGAAAAAAATCACATCTAGAAAACCACGATTTTCAACATATAAGCAACTTCCATTTCTCAAAAGCACAGCAAAAAATAAAATGTTCCTCACCATAAGTTTTTGTAGGGTGAAGAAACATCAGGGTGGTCCATGCTTCTTTCTGTTTGGGGGCTCACCTCTCTACCTTGCATTCATAGTTCATGACTGCACAGAAAGACTTAGACTGCCCAAAGTTAATAGCTGAGCACTGACCTTTTCCATGCTCAGGTTTGCTTTGGAGAAGAGTTTATTGACTAAAGTTCAGAGAAGTAGTCATTGTGCAAATGTTGCATCAATGTCTCCAGCAATATTAAACTCCCCGGCAAGTAGAAGTGTTCAAACTATCCAGTGAACTAATTAATTGAATTAATCTGCCATTTGTTAACCTTTTCTAATTAATGTTCTTTCAAGTAATAAAATACAGAGCAAAGTCACCTTAGGGAAGTATAACAAAACAACTGGGAGAGGGACAGCATCAGGAATCAAAGAAAAATTGTGTTACAAAGTAAATCATCATCTCTGCTGTAAATCCAAACCTGGAGGAAGTGGTTAATATCATATAGGTTCTATGTCAGCTAGCCACAACCACAGCTCTGCTGGTCACCACAAAGGCTTGGTCTGTGGCTTCATTTTGAAATCATTTCCAGGTTAATTGGAAATGAGTAATTATTCACTACTAATAAAAATGTAGTCTTTTTTATATGTTCCCTTATGCACGTTGATTTTCTCACAGATGGGGAGTAGCTTTTCATTTCTAGGCTATTTTTTTTGTGCCTTCAGGGTGACTCTGAATATTGTTCTAAAGCAAGTTAGAGGAAGCACACTGTGCTATTAAGCTATTGTTGCTCAGTTGCTACGCTGCAGAGATGGATGATGAAAAGCACACTTCTATTCCTGCCCAGCAAGACCAAGAATTGAACTGGCCTCAATCACAACTAGAGAAAATCTCAAAGCTGCATTTGGTCAGTCAGTTTGTTTCTTTTGTGAGACAGGAGTTAGAAAATAAGAATAGGAGCAAGGAAGTTGAGAGCTTTACAAAGACAGGAAAATCACTTAACAACCACTGTCACGTGCTAAACAAACTGGACTTGGAGTAATTAAGTTATTGTAAGTTACAATAAAAATTTAGTTCCTGATGTGGGTAGTGGCAAACCAATACAAAAAAGGAACAAACATTTACAAGCTTCAGAAAAACACCTTTTCGCCCCATTTTCCAAGCTCAGCTTCAGCCCAGGGGTGTACAGGCTCTAGGGTAGGCTTATTCAAAGGCTCCTGCTCTCCTGGGGAAATACATACTCTTAGGTGAGGATATCCACTGCCTGCAGTCACTCCAGGGAGCAGAGACTGCCTTGTCATTGCTTTTTCCCTTGTCCTCTCAGACACTAGAAAATGGCTAGACAATAAAGCTCACTTTCTGACTTTGCTGAAAACACTCAGGAAAACACTTTTCAGGCAAGATCCAAATACTTAAGAAGATTTCTATCTAACCTCCAACTTCAGTGCTCCTTCTCCCTCCCCTCTCTGCTGTTTTCCACTCTTAAAAGCATTTTCACAGAGGCACCATCACCTTTGCTAGGGAGCTCAGCTGTGTCCTTAGGTGGGTCCACTTTGGAGTTGGCTGGAACCAGCTGGGTTTGAACAGCCCTGACCTCTCACAGAGGCCAACCCTGCTGCCTCTTTGCCCTTCCCCCCAAAAAAGCACTTTAACTTTACCACATAAACCCAATTAAGATAATGATGTTCCTTACTAAAGCAGCATTTTGAGGAAAAAAAAAACACTTATAGAAAAATGTGAGTTTAATGCAAATGGTGTGGACTAGTGTAAATGTAGCAAATGGGGAACAGGGAAATCCACAGAGCTTTATACTCAGGAGTTTTAGAAAATACTCAACAGCGGTAAGAATATTTTCCCTGAGTTAGTGTCTAAATTAATGCAGCAATCCATTTGTAAATGATGGCACCTACCTGAGTTTTTCTGGAGTTCTGAACCAATGTACACAATGAACACATTTGTACTCTGCCTGCCTAAGAATGCACATGTAGCCATCCCACTTCCCCATTTCTGGTGGGAAATACTGGGATGAGAACACAAAATGAAAGCTGTTTCCACCAAATTCTGCCATTTTTCAGACTTCCAATGCAGAGCAATTCTTACTCCAGAGGTAACTCAGCTGCACAGCACTTTAACTGTGTGCAGTTGCTTGACCTTCATTAGGGAAAAAATTCAAGATTCAGAATCTAACTGCACAGGCCTAAGTCAGATAAACCTTTGCTTTACACCTCTGTACATTCACTAGATTTTTTTCAGGTTTTAATATTCAACAATATTTAGTCTGTATTTTAAAAATATATCTCCAAGTCAGCACTTACTATGTTATGGGAAGCATTAGGGGTTACCTGTAACATTAAAAGAAAGAAAGTTGTGAAGCTAGGGGAAAAAGAAAACACTCATTTTTTTGTCACTTCTGTGAGCTGGTCACATATTTCAGTGAGAAACTCCACAAGTAAAATGATTCCCTGTGTTCACTCCTGTTGCAGGATTAGAACCTCATTTCTCATCAGTGAAACTTCATGAATAAAAATGACGCTGAGCCTCTGCCCTTTATCCTCTACAAAGGCATCTATGAAACTCTTTTATCCTGTTCAACCCATCAAACATATGCTCAGAAAATATTACTAAATCTGCCAACAAACCAAGTTCTCTAATAAAATATAAATTTAGCTACTTGAAAATAAGGGCTCACAAGCCTTCAAAGGAAAATTATTAGGCAGCCTTATGAAAAAAAATCACTAAGGTTACTGATACCAAATTACAACTAGAACTCAGAAAAATCACAAAATTCTTTATAGCAACAATTGTTTTGAAACATATGGAATAACATGGTTACAGTGGGAAAATAAACTACAGCAAAAATGCAAAGGTTCTGAAGTTACACTGTCTTTAGAAAGATGTGTTCTGAAAGTGGATTTACATTCACATGAAATAAGAAGCTTCAAAGCAGATACAACACACCAGTCTTTATGTTACTCACTCTTACACTTTCTCTTTCACAACCATCTTTCATTTTGCTGTGTAAACTCACATGAATTTGGCAGCTCTCTGAAGAGGCAGCTGTGTTTGCCAGGAGGCTGGATACAGACTCACAGATGAAAGTAATTATTAATTAGAATCCACCCAGAAAAATTAATCCCATTCATTGACGTGTAGGGCACAGTAAAGTTTCTAGTCCGGTGCCTCTACCTATGAAAGCAGATAGTTTTAATACATTAGGGGGAGGAGAAGAAAAATAGACAAACACAAAAAAATAACTGAGAAGCAAATTCTTCTCTCACTCTGGTTATTAGTCACCTTCACATGTATCCTGTAAGCCTAGGCCTATTTATCCAGCTGGTCTTTATTTTCTCTCAACAGAGAGATTTTTAATACTAAGACACAAACTTTGTTAATCTGAAGAACTATGTCAGTGCAGCTGATATGTCTGTGCTTCACTAAATGTTGTATTATTACAAGTGGAAGATGTTACTTAAGTTAGTAAGCAATTACTGATAGTCAGGTGATTAATTATTTTTAATTAAAGAAGTAAAAAAAAAAAAGAAATTAGATAAAAGAAGTGAAAGGCCAGTGATCAAAGTATGGTTTCATGAGAGAGAAGGATGATAGTGGGTTTGGTCAGAAAAGATCAATTGTGGAGTTTCTCAAGGCTCAGTCTTGTGAGCCAATCCAATGTAAAATTTTCATTGGTAACTCAAGCACAACAAGCCTGAGAGTAGCAATTAAAATGACTGGATTGTTCAAAGTTGCCAATGCACAGGAAGGCTGACTATCACCCCCAGAAAAAGCAGATGATATTCCCTGGACCAGTTTTAAAGTAGGAAGTGCAGTGTTGAAGGAGTATTAGTACAGCAAGAACAGATGTCCTAAGCTTTGAGAGGAGACAGAAAACTCGATGGTCTTGGCTTCATAATCTAAAAGTTAATATTGTTGCTTTCTGCTGTTAATCTAAAAGTTAATATTGTTGCTATGTGTATATCACAAGTGAAGCTGTCACAATGGGACTCAAACTGCATGAAGGGCAACACTGGCAGATGAATGAACTGTTAATATATATATATATATATGTATATATATGTATATATGCTGGTAATTAGATACTTCCCAAATACTAGAGCATGGAGTTTCTGTGTCAGTCTTTCTATTTACAAATACAAGGATCAGAAAACCTTGCTGGCTTTCAGCTGGATCTTGTTCATTTTGTTTGTTGTTGTCTACAACAGAAGAAGACTAACTTCAAAACCTCTGTCCCTAATAATTAAGTGTTTGTTCTCTTTCAGGTGAATATAAAGGACTTTTCTACTGTAAGTACAAAAGTCAGTGACCATCCACCCCACCTAATTTAAGAGGAGTGGGTGTGTATAAATGGTGAAAAAAAACATTTAATTCCTACATTTGGGCAAGGTTTGCCACATGAGGGTAAGGAATATGGTTAGTCTAATACCAACAATGTCAGGGGCTGTCATAAACATTTCCAAACTCAGAAATCCTGAGGTGCATTGTATTGAGGTATGACTGTAAAGATCTTTTACCACAGTACTTGTGCATATTTAAGGAAAGAGGAAGTGAGAGGATAAGGAGTTGCTATTCTTGTTTTTTATCCTCATCCTGTGGGGGATGCTTGTGATTACAGGACATCAAGGGAAGTTAGAGTAACTTCCAAGTTCCAACCCACAATTAACAGCAGTCTTGATGCTTCTGCCTTAAATGAGGTTAAGCATACTAGAGCTAATCCTGAAAACCCTGAGAATATTATAAATAAATACATATTAGAGAAGGAGGGCATTAAAAAGACCTTCAGTAAGGTGAATGTGACAACATCATAGAACACAGCCTAGAGCTTTACCACTACATTAGGTTTAAGATCAAACTACATCCACCATTTAGCAGCAATTGGCTAAAATGACGTATATATCACAGAACTAGCCTTAAAAAGAAAAATGGCTTTTGAAAAAGTTTTTCTGTTGTTATGCATGTTTACAGCTTGTTTATAGTAAAAAAGGACCCAACATTTTCAATGCATACCTACTTCTATCCTATCGTTCTTCTAAAAGAAAAAAAGAACTTTCATACTGCAGGAATACTTAATGGCTCTCCAGGAAGGCTTTCCAAGCTACCATTTCCAATAAAGAAACATGTTAATGTCACACTTAAGCTACTGGCAGTTCCTATTCTTGCTTTTGGATGCCATATCCGTATAACTCTATTATAACCACCCCCTCCACATCAGCTCAGTTCTTTGTTAGGGCACAAGACAGAGTATTATCCCTTCAAAAATTGCTGCCCAGCTTTAGATTTCATGCCTGTCACATGCAATATCTTGAATGCAGGGATTAGTAATGCTTCCCAGTGAATTTCAGAGACAATACCATACAATTTTTATCAATAAAGATTTAATACAGCTTTTGGAATCTTTCTTAATTTGCTTTCAAATAAAGGTAATAAATTTACTGGAATTTCCTCATATATTAGAGGAAAAAAGAGGAGACTGTGTTTTTCTAAATTGGGTTCAAACAGAAAATTAAAATGTTACTATGCTTTAATATACAGCAGTAAACATCTTTGCTTCTACTTTTTTTTTATTTTTCAGAGATGATTTATCATTCTCCCTAATGTGGCCGTAAAAGATATTGAATTCTTCAGCATGTGACAAGAACAATCACTTCTTCAGGCTCTTTCACTCCAGAAAGCTGGCACAGAGACAGCTGGGGTAGGGCTTTAAAGAGTACTGACTGCACACACAAAGCTAGTTTAGAGTAGCTGGTGAATTTTAAATCTGCCCCACGGCTGACTGCACTAACAAGAAATGATGCATTAGTCCTTCCCACGAAGGGAAAATCCTTCCGTAGCTTGCAGAACAAGGCTTGCAGTTAGCTGTATTCCAGTCTGGGGGCTGAAACGTGGTGGGAAATAACTTTTGATGAGAGGGCAAAGGCAGTCCATATTCAAATACAGCTCCTGCATTATGAAGTGCCCACAAGACTGCCTTTCAGACTTTAACCTCTGCTCATCTCAGACTTCAGGCTTGGGCAGCCTCATTCTTTCTGGAGGTTTTCTATATGGCTTTGGAAACCACTGCTGAGCACAGGGAATTGCCACTATTTCTTTTTTCCCCCAGGTCATTTTTCGTCTTTACTACATTGCTCTTCTAATTCTCCATATTTTATACAGAATCCATACATCTTATTTTCTCCCCTTCCTTTGGAACTTAAAAATGAAGTCATGCAACACACACCACAGAGTAATAAGGGCTGCTCCTCCTGCTTTACTTCTTTAGAGAAGTTCTCAAAATTCTCAAATTGAGATTCTTCCATTCTGTGATTCAAAAGCAACTTCAAGCATTAAGCAGATGGCCCTACATGCTCAGAGTTTACATGACAGCTGCATTTCCTGAGACGAAGGCAGCTTCTTCCCTTCACTACTCACTAGTCTCTTTCTTTCTTGCATAGGAAGAATCTGAATCTGACTGCTTGATGAGCTCCAGTTATCTTTCTGGCTCTAACTCTTTTCTACCTGGCAGCTTAAATTTGTCAAGAGCCCTAGAAAGGGACTTAATCTCCGTAGGCTGCCCCAGCCCCGTGTTCAAAGGTTGGAAACAAAAGTTTCTCATCCCATCACAAAGAAGAATTTAGACTTTTAAATCAGTTACTAGAGTTGATGTTAATAGAAATACTCAAGCGTGGACCTGAGCTGTTTACAGAGGTTACATGAAATTTGGATTATCAGTTAAGTCATGACTAGGGGTAGAGGCTAGGTAGATTCCTAGGATTTTCAGGCACACATAAAAATGGCATGTCTTCAAATATATGCTCTCATATGCTTCTCTATGAACTTTTCTCTCATTTATATATGGTTTGAATGACAGAGGCCTTGTAAGAACATCACTTTAGCAGAGAGCAAAAAAAATTTTGAAAGAAGATTTTTGGGTTTTAACATTTCTGTGGTTTTGTACCATATATTCTACTATTTCACTGTCACTTTTCTTATATTCTACTATTTCACTGTCTCTGGGTGATATAAGATTATCATTCCAAAAGTATATGACAAAAGCACCTCAAATAATTAGTAGTTGACAATGAAATATAATTATACTGAAATATATCATGGCAAACTTATAATTGAATCTTCTAGAATATGATACTTCTCATTCCAGTAAGAGGAACTGGTGAGAGAAACTGATATGTGCTGTTCAAATGCATGAAACCTGGGTGAATACCAGGGAATACTGCTGCAATAGCAGATACTCACCTTCACGTGCTCTCAGACCAGAGGTCTGAAAGGGTTAGCAAAAGTATGTGAGATAGCTGTAAGCTGTGTTCAAGAGAATGGTTACACACTAAACCATTTAAAATTTTCATTAATATTGACAAATAATTGTAATTTCAAGCCAAATGCTCTTGGCCCATCCTAAAAAAAAAGTAAAACACTATAATAATGTGCTGTTTTCAGACATATGGATGTGCAGCCCAATTTGAGTTTTTGGAAGCTGGTTCAGTTGGCATAATTGTTTCACAGATACAGAGTAGTTTGAAAAGAGAAAAGAATCCCCTTGCTAGTCTTATGTCTAGGGTGATTTTTGTCTTCGTTTACTGCCAGAATCAGAGATTGCCTACCTTTAACACAGTCACAGTACAGCAAAATCAAAATATTTTGATTTCCTATCTGATGGACCTTTCCATACTGGCAGATAATGGTCAGATAATCAAAACAGCACCAGTCCCTAGAGCAGTCCTAAAAAATGTGATTGCAGAGAGGTCCTGTTCATAGATACACGGCTTAGCTCTAAGCACAGCTTTACATTTAGCCCTGTGCAGCAAAACTTTTAAACATATCTGTGTTTAAATATGCTCCTGAATCAAAGCCATAGCTAGCTATCAGAAAGCATCTGTTCTTTGATGCTGCCTCAACCTGGTTTAGCTCCCAAATTTTCTATTTAACATGGGAAATTTAAGTCTATGCCAAGACTTGTTTTCTGGAGTGACTTGTCGCCAGGAGGCAGACGGATAATGCTGGAATGTGTAATTTGTATGAGCAACATCCCACCCATGGCATTTCTTAAACTGTATGTGCTTTAGATCAGATTTTTACCTAGGCTGAGAGAACTTTTTTCCTGGTTGGGGCTGGGAAAAAAAAAAGCTCTATAGGCTGAAAAGTGAATAGTAATAGGAAAATAGACATTGGTACTACTAGCATGCTATCATGGCATGTGTGCTGACAACATACTCATCAAGGAATCATAAGAGTACCCAGGAACTAGACAAGTTTACAGGGGTTAGTTACATAAATTATGTCAACTACATGAAATTCTTTATTTTACATTTAATTGTAAAAAGAAGACAAAGGCGATAAAAAGAACTCTGAGAGGAAAATGTCTGAGACCATAATGATGGATTAAAGTACAGGGTCAGATTGGCAGATGAGTTATAAATTGTTATAAATTGATGGAGCTATGACAGTTTCCTCTGCTGAGAACTTGTCCCATGTAAGTTCATGATTATAAGATCAAAAGAACTAGAAGAACTGTTAGGTTTAGTTTTAAATTGAAGCAACAAATGTTATGATATTCGTGATGTGTATCAAGTAGCCATCCTCCATACAGACCTTTTTATATCTTAAAAATTTTGTGCATTATATGCAGATAAGTATTGCCAGAAGCACTTTCTATTACCAGATACTACTGTAATGAAAGATAGGGATGGAACTTGGAAGGAGACATTCGTAATATATTTCTCTCTTGAATTAGCTAATAAAAATTCTTTTAATAAAGCACTGAATACCAAGAGGGCTAAGCTTTTACATTAGCAGCATTGGTACTTTATATCAGCATCCGTTCAAGAAAAGGTATTATTTCTCTTCATAATTATTTCCTATTAATACTGCTAATATCATTGCACAGTATCCTAACAGAACTCTCTTTGATGAATTTTAAAAGTAGAAATGAAACTGCAGGCTAAAGTTGTTCTTTATAGCTAGCTCTCATTTGAAGTGGAAATTAGGGATTTTCATTGACCTCATTTTCTTTGTTCTTGTGGTGGTGGATAGCCACTTCTGAGGAGTGCATGAAACACAGCCATTGCTTTTGGCCCAAGACCACTATCTCTACACTGATATTATTCATTTGCACAATTAATTACAAAGAAGTGCTGGGATTTATAACAGAAATAAGGTGACAATGAAAGGCTAGAAGAATTAAGCCCTGTGGAGCTTTCAAGTAGCAAGAAGTCAGGTCCCTGAGCTTACTCAATAAAGCCTTTAGAACACGCTTAAGCCACATTAAAGCCAGTTGCTAGCCATCATCCCTTTCTTTTGGAAGCTGTAATGTTTTGAAGTTGAAACCAAAATCTTAATTCTAGCTTTTAGAAATGGTATGAGGAGGAAATACACAGTTTGAAACAGCCCTGTATCCAAAGCAGCAAACACTTTGCTTGTCTTTCCTTGAAAATGGTAAGATACATTAGGAAATTACAGAAATGCAGGTAACAAGGCTTCTAAAACATTTCTTGTAGGTTAGAAGACCAAAGGAGGGCTGTAAGATTTCATTTAAGAATGTTTTTAAAGAACTTTAATTTGCTAGAAGTTACAAATAGGAAAAAACATGCTGATCTTTGCAAATAGGCAAAATTATTGAAGCCTTGTGACACCATACGGAGTAGCAACACTCATGTTCCCATATTCTTCCTGTAAGCATTCCTTAATTAGTAATTAATAATTTGTGCAATGAACTAGCTCTAGCCACATCTCCTTGTGACCTAAATAATTCTCTCTTTTAGTATCTCTACATTTTTAAAATATGTAGTTGCCATAAACAAGACTGTATATGAGAGGTCCAGATTACTCACATTATCCTTTACTATGTATGATCCATGGAGTCCTGGAGTTGACCTATTTACATTAACAGCAAACTGGAGTTGACCTATTTACATCTACAGTAAACAAACTACTTGTGAAACCTTCAGAATATTTGTAATATTTGTAATTATATATTAATATATCAATCAGAAACAGCACAATTGTCTTACATTACTTCTAACACGTTTTTAAAACATCACTGTATGTCAGTGAGCTTATCAAGCTTATAATGCTCAACTAAAGTTTGTTGTGATGATTTCTACAACATTGAAGTGTAATTATAAAAGCCTATAATTTTTTTGTATTATAGAATTTTTCATATTACCATATTACTAATAATTCCTCATTAGTCATCAGTTCTTTATGAAATAACAGAGGAAGCACGTCCTTATCATCAGGGTGTTAATGACTACATTTAGGTAGAAAAAAGATTTAAGTGGTTACTTATTTTACTTTTTCACAGGGAAAAAAAATTAGATATTATTTTTGCAAAAGCATGACTTAAAATTGGGAATTACCATAGATGAAGCTGACTGTTTATATTAACTCAGGGCTCTTTTCTATAGGCCTTATAATAATGCCATTAATTATATGATCCTAACCTGCATTTTTATGTTCAGACAGTGAACAAGATTCCCAGAAAATAGTTGTGTATGTCAGCTTAGTCATAATATGATTAAGACCGTCCTCTTACTTTTTCAAGTTATAAAATAAAGAATGTGGGATTCAAGGCAATTAAAAGACAAAACTAGTTAAAATTATTGGGTAGTCAAAATTATTTGTGCTTTGCACAAAAATTGTTTATCTGACAAAACATATTTCTTGTAAGATCATTACCTTTGTGGAACACTTAGGTAATAAATTCAGGGACTAACTTTTCTTTCTGATGTATTGAAATCTTTTGTTCTGTGCGACTCAGCAATTCATCATGCAAGTTTATAATTTCAGTTTTATACCAACACTGAAGCAGCAATCTGTTTTTCAGTGGGCTTTATTCCTACAGTTAAGGCAATGTAATGCCAGCTTAGAAAATGCATTTTGTATCATCATCTGTCACAAGATTACTGTATGATTCAAAGGAAGTCACTTAAACCAGACTTTCAAGAGGAAAGATGTTCCTCATTTTCTTCGTGCTTATCTTGTCACAGCAAAGTTTTCATTTGCAAAAATGCAGCTCCAACTGAAACTAATAAAAGTTGGGCTGTGAAAAAAATGAAGCAAAAAACCATGAAAATCTGTATGTAGATAATTCAAAATGGGCAAAGACAATCTTAAATATGTCTTTTTCTAAAGTTTATACTTCACAATTTGGTTTTATTTGAAAACAAATAAAATCAAATATCCTCATGTTGGGCCATTGGAAAACATTAAAACCAGTCAGGATGCCAGAAATGAAGGGACCATTACATTCTGTTTACTATTCATGTTTAAAATGGTTTATGGCTAAGTCCTAGTGGGGAAAATCAGTCTCCAGTGGTTTGCCTGAGAGTTAAAGGGAGCACAGGTGACAGCTTTCAGAACCTTCTACCCCTTTTTATTTACTAAGCTCCTCTTTTCTGCTGCTACTCTCCATCCAGTATGAAAAGTAAAATGCCCAGATTGAACTACTTGTCATCCTATTGCATTTCATGCCTCAAGGATTAAGTAAATACTTAATAATTCTGAGGAATGCTGAAACACCAAAGCTGGGAAAACCGTAAAAGGTACTACTAAGTATAAGCTTGAAACCTGTATTCAGTCATCCAGGTTAGAAAACATTTTTGGGCATCTCTTTCCAAGGTGTGGCCATCTGAAAGTAATTATTGTTTGCCTCTGTTATTCCTCTGACCCCCTATAGATATAAATTTTAGGATGGGATACATTGTGTAGTAAGGTTTCTGCACCCTCTTCACTGCCTGCAGAGGAAATCGAGATGACTACCTTAGATTAACTGCCTAAACAATGAGCAGCAAAGTAATGTGAAATTAACATCAACCAGCTTCCATTAGCATTCATCTAGGAGTGGTGGAATGACAGAGGAATTTTTTCCTATACAGAATGGCCGACGTGATTTTCCACATTACTTTAGCATTAGAATATGTTAAAATTATTCAACAATCAATTTGCATTTCTTTCTGTAAATACTGCTTTTAGGACATTTTATCCCAATGCAAGACTTCAGCGGGTTTTTTTTCTCTTATTTTCCTCAGGTTCTGAGAATTTTTTCCCCTTTTTTCCCATTCTGCTACAGCCTTAGTTCTCTTAGTAATGAGAGAGGACATAGAGGCATGTCACTGATACCTGCTCACATGATTTAACAGAGATAAGAGGAGAGGAATCTTTCTCTCTCTCTGTGACATGTCCGTTTGAAAATAGCAAAATCTGATCATCTTTACTAAATTACAGGACTTTTAACCAGTGGTTTCAACTATTTTACTCTGCAGATTTTCTCCTTCAACAATGAATTGAGCTGATTTACAGCCTACTTACATCCTACCTGAAACTACTACTTTTCAACAATCTTGTCAGCTGGGGGAAAAGAAGCGTCATTTATAAAATTATCACTTTCTAAATTTGTTCTTACATGTTGGTGATAACTCTGAGGCATCTTTTCAGCAAAAAAGGAGGTAAAATGTTTGTGCATAAGATGTGATTTTTAAACTTTGCAGTTCTACAATTTAGACAGCAGTTATAGATGCTTCTTGCTTGGAAGTACCATCCATGGTCCAGTTCATGTCCTGTTGTCCCAGAAGTTCTAGCTCTCTGCTCTGAGCATTTCTGGTACTCCTTTTATGTGTGGGGAATAGAGAGTAAAGGGTCAAGTGTCTTCCACTGCAAACCCTGGAAAAAAAGAAGCAGCAATGCGTTCTGGACTTGATGCCCACAGAATGGTAAACAATGTTTTCTTGAAGTAGCTGTGAGTATCTGTGGCTACTTTTTGGAATGCTCTTGCAAAACTGGTCTGTGGTATTTTAAATTTCTGTTTGTTAGTTGAGCTCTGTGTTTTTGCTCATTTTTCTTCCCACTCCGATAGACAAGTGTTTATGAGAAAAAGCAGAGATAGAAGCATATTTTTTAAAAGGGTTTTCCTTACAGTAACAGTAATCAGCCACTCTATGTTTTCATTCTCCTTTATGTCTGAAGATTTTTTGTTGTACTTAACAGCAACACTTAAACAAACTCTTCTACCAAAGCAACATTCCCGATAGATTTTGTTGACAGGTTTCTTTCTTATGGTTCACTATGTGTCTGAGTGACCAACACCCAGCAATTAGAAGTGACAGCTGACGAATGACACTGTGTATTACAGAATAAAAAAGGTTGGCCATCTGAGCCCGAATTTTCAGTGCTCTATGATGCCCACTGTGAAAATTATGTGCGAATAAGTAGCACACAAGAAGTAAACCCAATCAGCAGGAATTCATACTTCTGTGTTAACTCACAGGCTGCTCCTCTATTTCATGTCTGTTGGTATTTGTTATCACCGCCCACTATTCAAAAATTTTGTTATAAAATGCCCACTTCCAGCTAAACCAGGCTAGCAGGGCAGGTACACAGCTTTGTTTCAGTTACTGTTTCACTAACAGTGACAGGATGAATTAAGCACCTTTTATAATATATGCTAAATAGCAGGGACACAGATACTCAGCTACCTTATCTGATGCTATGGGGATCTCCAGAAAGCAGGAGACAAGAATAACACAAAGAGACCCTTTTCTGTTGCAACAGGCTTTTCTGTGATGATTAAGCTGACTGATCAACGACAAGTGAATATGATAGAGGAATTACTTGAACATTATCCTACATACATATATATATTTATATGAAAATAAATAAAAGTGTGAAGAATTAAAGCACATATCTTGTGCTGGTATAGCAACGACTTTTACTTCCCTTATCAGCTTCATATGGAAGTGATTCACTTCTGCTGACAGCTTTGGTAAGCTGACTCAGGCTCAGCTGTGCAGCCCAGCCAGTAGGAGGGAAGAAGGCAGAATGCTAGTGCCCAAAACAGGAGAGGAAGAAAAAGTGAGTAAAGGAAGGGGGACAATAGGGTTTTGCCTTTTACTGGAAGGGCTGTTAAATTAGAGCAGCTTTTATGTAGAACTAAAATTTAAAAAATGTATTACCCGAAAGGCATGAAGGCATTACCTTAAAGCTAAATGGAAGATAACTATGTGTTTCACCAATTCATTTATCAGCCTCTATCTTCAGAGACAACAGCTGTTTCCTTAAGCTTTGCATTTCAGTGTTAAAAAACCATTTTTGCCATAAGGGTTGCCAGGAGTTTAGAAACATTTTTGCAGTGAATTTACCGCAGGCTCTTATTTTGCTCACAGTGGTGGTGCTGAACTCTGGAATAATTAGGGCATCATCCCCTGGTAATATTTCTACTTCTGCTCTACAAAGCTTCAGAGGCACATCTTGAGGTCAGTAACTTCATGTGCAGTGGTGGATTGATCCTGTCTGGATGCCAGGCACCCACCAAAGCCTCTATCACTTCTCTCTGCAGCTGTACAGAGGAGAAAAAAATACAATAAAAGGTTCATGAGTTAAGGACTGTCAAAGAGATCATTCATCAAATACCATCATGGGCAAAACAGACTTGAATTATAAATATTAATTGAGTTTATTACTAACAAAAATCAGAGCAGGATGGTGAGAAGTAAAATAAGACCTTGAAAAAACTTTCCCCTACCTTTCCTTCCTTCCCAGCTCTACCTCCTTCCCCAGTGGTGCAGGGAGAGAGGGAATGAGGGCTATGGTAAATTTATCACACGTGGTTTCTGCCACTGCTCAGGGAGAAGAGTCCCACAGGTTTACAGCCTCTTCTCAGGCATACCACTGCTCCAGCATGGATCACCAGGGGTCTCCAGAGGCTGCACGCGGATCTCTGCATCCCTGTGGATCTCCATGGCTGAAGCAGGGACACAGCTGCCTCACCATGGCTGCACCAGGGGCTGCAGGGGAATCCCAGCTCTGGTGCTGCAGCACCTCCTGCCCCTCCTTCTGCACTGACCTTGGTGTGTGCAGGGCTCTTCTCTCACGTGTTCTCACTCTGTTCTTCTCTGGCTGCAATTACTGCTGTGCAATAACATGGTTTGTTTTGGGGTTTTTTTAACTTCTTTTTAAATGTTATGACAAGGGCATTATCACCATTTCCAATTGGCCCAGCCTTGGACCAGAGGTACATCTGTCTCTGGACCTGCCACCGATTGACTCTGCTGGACGTGGAGGAAGCTTCTGGAAGCTTCTCACAGAAACCAGCCCTGGCAAGGGCTTTGAATAAAAATGATGTAAATATTAATTGGTGTGTAGGACACATGAACAGAAAAGGTAGGGTTTCTTGAGGTCCAGAAATACTTTTTGAGTGCGTGGAGCTGCAGATATATTTAAATTTTGCATTTACTGAAAAACACATAAGGAAAGACAGACTAGTACTAGCATCCACTTGTTTTTTTCTTCCCCCCCAGTGGCAAATGCTTTCTAAGCAATGTGAGCCATTACTCTTATGCCCTCAGAGAGGCAAATTTAATCCACTGTCCTCAGACTGCTTGCTTTCAAACACTGTGGTCGTAGTAAAAGCAAGTGATTATAAGGAAAACTGATTAATTGGTAGGTACATATTTATGGGAAGACTCATTTAACCTGGCACTGTGGGAGTGCTGTATGGTAGCTGGATTGCATGTCTCAGAGCTCAGGGAGTGATATAAACACAAAGTGAATGAAACAGCTTGTATGCTTGTGTCCACAGTAATTTTATTAGGAATAATTGACAGTGCTTCAAAAATAATAATCTTAAAATAAGAGTTTTCAGTCATATAAGTCATTAATTTTCTACTAAGCAAGTAGTGTGAGGCAAAAAGCCTGAAACGTTATTACATTCCTCCAACATTGTAGTTTCCATAATTTCTTTGAAATCCATATCTTTCATGTACAATTCGTTAACACTGATCAAAGCACCTATCTTTCTAATAAAGTAAATTTTTCCTTGTAATCATTTGTAGATGTTTCACTTCATGTAACATTTTGGATGTTCTTTATTCTGAAATCTCATTTCTAATGTTAGGCTATGGTCAGAGAAGTGACATTATAGAAATGGCTTGATTTACTTTATTTCTTCCCTCTTAATGAGGTCCACAAGCAAGTCTCTCATTTTAGAAGTCAAAACAAGATTTTTGTAACTGCCAATACTTCTCAAAACTGGTACTTGCAAAATCAGCTGTTTGTCTGACTGCAATGTCTGCTGAAACACAGCATTTCCTCACACTATGTGAGAGTAACTTTCAAAAGTGATTTCTAACCTTGCAGTTAGCATACTTCATGCACAAATCTCAGTAATGACTGAAGAGTTACACCTCTCACTAAGCAGCAAGGTGTATGGTGGCCTGAATTTTTGTATAGGAAAATCTGCTTTGCACATTGGGAAGACTGAAACCCAGCTGTTCAGCCCCTCCATCTGGCTCTGATTCATCTCTGATTATTGATGCAGATAAATTCACAGTAAATTCTCAGTAAATTCACATATTTTAGTGTGGGATTTGAAGATATGTGCAATGTCCTGAACTAACATCTCTAGTATTGAAAAGTCAAAAATACTTTAACTGGCTAAGGTCAAAAGTGATGGCAGAATCAGCAGACAAGACTCTGGAGGTTTAGTGGGTGATTATTAGGAAGAAAATAAAGACAACTGAAAAACATGCAGTCAAATGAGGATTCTTGCTCTTCCAAAAATTTCTTTGCTAAAGACTGTTTTTGGTTTTTTTTTACATTCTCTGGTAGATATCACTCTAAATCTTCTTTTCCCACTTTTTTTTTTTTTTTTCAATGGTACTGTTGGGATGTATAGCACTGCATTAGAAAAGATAAGCATAAGTTTGATTCCTTCTCACTTCTAATGTTTAAAATTATTTAAACTTTCCTCACCCAGAGAGAGGGAAAAGGTCTCCATGCAGAGCCTGAGACACAAAACAAATTTTGGGAGTGCAAAATGCAATAATTATTTACTAGAGGTAGAAGAACAATGAATTCATTCTGAAATGGCAGCATTTGCTGATAGAGGTAACCACAAGTAATTTCTCTGTGCATGCTGAAGAAGCTGTAGTTATTTTTTCAAGAAGCTTCTTTTTGTTATGCTTTACATACATTAACAGCAGCCTTAGTAGGGAATCAACATTTTTATGCCTGCTAATAAACTTCCCCATTCCAGATTATTATTCTGTTGTTAAACTACCTGCCATATGATTGATTGGCATCAGAGAAGTTTTTCTGCTACTTCTCTTTGGGTTTTTTTGTGAACAATAGTGTCATTTATGTGTCATTCTAGGGTGAAGCCGAAATCCTCTGCTTTGTCAGTGATAAAAACAGAGATTTCTTGAGCAGTTGTTCGATATTTCCATGAATTTCACCTATAAAGTTGTGTGCTGGTGAAAAAAGTATGACAAAAAAGAGATATTGTGATGTGCAGTGAAGTACCTTATCTCATTAAAGAGTTTTTAATATTTAAAATGCAGAATGTACAAAATGTGTATATACTAAACCTATATACTTACATAGCTAAAGAATTATGGTTTTTAAGCCTGGGGGTATGAATAAACACAAAGGCAGATACAGTAGCAGGATGCTTTCAATAGCATTAATTATGTAAGGGCTGACAATATTTCAGTCATATTCCCCTGGTTTACTATGCTAATAACCTAAATGTTCATCACAAAGATTCTCCATGCGTGTTTTCTGCCTGAAGAAATGTGTTATTAATTATTACAGTATGTTTTGTAGAAAAAAATTGTCTTCTTTGAGGTTAAGTGGGATCCATCCCTTAAAAGCAAAATTTAATCTCATTTTCAAATCAGGTTAAAACCAACCAAACAAACAAAAACAAACAACAAAAAACATCCCTGAACGTTGGGACTTTGAGCTGACCATAATCTTAGTTGTAGAAGTTAGGGATGGAAAATAGCAGGTGAATCAGACCTGTATCATTATTCCAGAAAAACATATAGATTGGGCAAGTATATTTTTAGGTTTCTGAAGATCTACCAAGTGGTATTCAACCAGGTATCATCCCAACGCTAGGAGATTCTTCCACCCCTTTAAGAATGGTCTCGAATCCTTCCTATAGATAGTTGGATGCCTCAGGAATTTTCTTATTTCTTGTGCCATTCCTCTTACATTGAAGGCAATGGAGGCAAGGAAGTTCCCAGGCTTCAAAATTAGAGCTGTCATGGTATCTATACATCCAGGCACTTGATTTATGCCTCCAGAAAGTGGTGGGTTTTTCCTGTAGTTGTATCATGACTTTTAGTATTTTTGGACAGACTTATCTGGCATAACAAAGAGTAGTGATTTTCTGTGGACTGAAGCATTCTTTTTTTCTATCAGTGACTGCCTGCACAGTCAAGCCTGACCAATACTGTGCTTTGCTGAAAGCCCACTTTAGGTTTCTAGCACTGAAGGAAGGTCCACATGTACCAATCATTCTGCTGAGACATGGTAACAGACTGATCAGCTCTCTATGACTGAAGAGTCTGCAATACAGTCAGAAAGAGGAAAATTCCACAGGCTGACTTTTTTAAAACTGTGTTTCTATTTTCTCAGTTTCTGATGCGATAACACATAATGTTGCTGACAGCACATTAATCCAATATGCAGCAGGATGCTTTTTATTTTGTTTGGGTTTTTTTCCTTCTGAATTCGGTACGCAACTTGGCTTCCTATGTCCAGCATAGTAGAAATCCACACCAGAAAATTATTTTTGTAGGCGAGGCATTGAATTCGCAATGCCAGATGCAGTAAATACAGCAAACTCAAGCCAAATAAAGTCAGAATTTCTCACTGGACAGGACAGATGTCTGTGGGTCATGGCTGTTCCTGATTTGACAGATCACAGTACCTCTTCACAACCTGGGTTCTATTCATTTTTAGAGTTTTTTGGGTCAACTGTCACATGATAGCTCAGAAAAAATCCCTTTTATAGAACTGGGTAGATGCCTAGAAACTTTTTAACATGGAAAGCTAGTCATAAAAACATTAATGCTTTTGTAAGTCTATATTCACTGCAGTAAAGCCAATGTTATGCTGTATCACACAACTGCTACATCCAGACAAATATACAGAGATAAAGAAGACCAAATTTTAGAAAATAATCAGCCTCTCAGAGATCCTGACAGTGTATGTAATGTAAAAATGCCAATTTCATTGAGAACTTAGAAGGGCCCCACGATGGGGTAGATGATTCTGGGGTAGATTTCCCTGGAGTGGAAGCCTCTCCCTCTTGATCTATGACCCAGACTAGGAGTTTTCAGTAGTTCCTACTCAACATGGAAATGACAGATGTGAGTTTTAACCTCAAAATAATAAAACCAAGAGAGAAAAGTAGCTGCATGCAGAACCTCATACACAAATCCTGCCCTGAAAAGAGAGATGTAAAGAAGAGTCACGGCCCTATCAGCAGTGCCTTGACCAGCAGGCCACATCACCAGGAAGAAGAAAAGAAATTCTACTTCTGAGTATCTGCTGAGCTTTCCTGTTTTTATGGTGTATGTCCTTCCAGAGACCCAGGAGGCCCTGTCAGAGCTCTGGAGCCCGCTGTACTTCAATGTAAAGCACATCAGACATATCCACATTTCCTTCTCATGCCATTTGTAGGAACAGCTGGGAAAAGAAGTGGACATGAATTTCATTACTACTCCAGCTGAGTTGTAGGGAAATAAATAAAATTTGATACATCATTTTAATAATATTCATAAATGTGCAGACAAAAGCTGAAAAACAAAATAATGGTATTGGGATTTATTACCAGCCTTTCTGTTCAGCATATTGTGTACCATCACAGATTATCTCTTATTATACTCACAAGTCTCTTTAGAGCACTGTTTCTATATTTCTTTTAAATGGGAGACAGCTCCTTCTATGTTATTATTTTATTGATATAGTGCCATAAGTGCACTCAGCAAATGTCCATGAAGTCTTATTTCAATAGACGTTTTTATTATGGGCTTTTTCTCCCGTTATTTCCTCACTTCATGTTTCCTTACTTCATGTTACATGCTTCATGTATTTTCTCTGATCGCAAGCATTTGATAATCAAGACATTTAGGACTATGTGTTTAACTTGTGCCTTCTTTTTTTTTTCTTGAAACATATCTCTTTCAAGTTGCATCGAGGAAAGCTAAGTGCTCATCCCACTACTGCATTACCATTTACTGACCCCTGACCCATGGAGTTCAATCAAAATCTGTCCACAGCCTTTACAAGAAATCCATGGAGGACCCCTTAGGAGAAGAAATGAGTTGCTTTTGGCAGAATCCTTTGTGCTCTTCAATATTTTATGATGCAAAATGATTAGGCTCAACATGCTTTGGCATTCTGCCTATTTCAGTCCAGTCAGAGCAAATATAGGCTACTTGTCAAGTCATTATACAACATGTTTTCATGACCATGATGACTTATCAGACAATAAAAGCAGTCTCAAGAGACAGGGCTTAAACAGCATCATGACATGAGCAAAAGCAACTGCAGCTTCCAGAGCTACCAAGTGTGGCTCAATAACCTAAAGATCGGGCTGTGGAAAAAACCAGCAGGTAAGTCAAAAAGCATCTGTCAATAATCTAACTAAGAGAGCACCACAAAAGAAAGCACAAACCAGTTCTCAATATGAGAGAAGGATTGAGTTAATATGTAGAATTCATCATGATAACAGACCACTAGAAAATTAATTAATAAGATTAGGAATAAAGTTACAAAACATGCTAACTAATTCTCCATTAAAAGGGTGATTGGAGTCAGCAGATTTGTAGTGAATTTGGTATATTTGCATTATATGAGACTGGTGCTTTGCTTCCTCTAGAAACAAAGTCTGTATTCTATCCTGCTGTCATTATATGTGCAGAGCCAGGAGCTGGACTTGATGATCCTTGTGGGACCTTTCCAGTTCGGGGTATTCTATGATTCTTCTGTGCTCCCCTATCTGAGGAATCTACCTCAGTGTGATACCTCAGGAAGTTGTGAAATGTATTTAGTAAATGCTCTCAGTTACCTTTGTGCATTGTCATCAGCTCACAGCCAGCAAACATTTGCTCTGGTCTCTCTCTGATTAGTACTGCCACAAAACTGCCTCCTCCTGCTGTGCATTGGTTGGGAGCGTCCAGCAAAAGTGTGCAGATGAACTACACAGGTATTCAAAGAAAACCGGTGTAGTTCTGCCTCTGCCCAACCTGGGAAACCCTGGCTGGGCAGAGGCTGAGATGAGCAGAATAGTTGTCACCTGCTCCCTTTATGCTCCAGCTGTAAATCGGTGGTGTCTGAAGAATTATCTCTCCATTATGTCTCAATTGCTGAAAATGCCGGCTATGAATTCTCTAAGAAGCTTCATAATTTCGTAGAGAGTTTGTTGCTTTTCCCACAACCCTTTGCTTTAATGTCTAATAACTAGATAATGTCATCGGGTATACGGACACAGCTCCCGCTGGCTTTGAAAAGCCAATAAAGAAGGGAAGTTTAACTTCATCCATGTAAATGAGGTTATGCTGCAGAAACTAAGGCACTTGTGCTAGCAAAACTCTTTATAGAAGGCAACTTGTGCTTGATGCAAGAGAAAAATGAAAGAAATTGTGAGGAAGAGACTATGAGGTAAATTAGTGTACCTTTACCACTTTAATAGTGTGCAGCCGTAAAACCAGTGCTTAATTCAAAACGTAGGCCCCAAGAGCAGTAAGCTGCATATTAAAATAAAACTTTTTGGCAGTAAACTGATGAACTTTAAGAGTGCAGTGAACTGTGTGCCTTGTATATACATATTAATCAAAAAGCCTTTTGGTTAAACTAATGTTCAAGGTATGATTTAGAGGCTCAAATGCAAGAAAATGGCCAGGATAGGCCAGAGTTAATTATTTTTGAATACTAAACCCAGGGTTTCAAAATATTGCATATTGTTCCTCAGCTTATTCAGTAGTTGTGTCTGCTAAAGACTGAGGAAAATAGTTTGACTGGGAAAAGAGACTTTCTATTAAAGACATTATATTGTAAAGTTATTTATTAAAGTTAGTATTTTCACTGTTTCCAACCTTCAAAGTAACATCGCCACAACAAGGTTTTGATTTCATATTATCAGTTGTTGAAACAATGTTGAAACAATGTGATAAATATGTTTCAACAACTGTTGAAACAACCCATTGGGCAGGCTGAAAAAAGGATGTTTACCATAACCGTCATGTTTACCAGAAAAGAGAAACCTCCACTTGCTCTTAGTTTATCAAAAGAGATGATGACATTTAGTGTGTGTTTACTTTCTTGCCTTTCCCATACACCCTCATGTCTTGTTTCTGGATGCTTAAATATGTTGTTTCATGTACCTTTCCACAGACACTCACCTATGAGCTCTGCAAGAGAAAGGCTATCACAGGAGATTGGTTTATCCCAGTTTGGCCATTCGTATATTCTTTTGAATGTGCAAGCATTAAATGAAGGTGCTAATGCCATTATGTGCCTAGCTCTTGTTCTGGGTTAAGCCTTGCGTCTGGAAAGAAGTGGATATAGTACTGAGGTGTCTTAAGCAAAGTTGTATCTTCCTCTCTCATCTTTTTTCCACAATATTGCTCTGTCTCGGTTAGATAAACAAACAGGATTGTTTTCCTCTGTTGGACAGGAATCCTGACATTATCTCTTTGAAAGGCCAGAAGACATTTATTCTTAGAGACTTCTCTGTGCACAAATGTACTTAACTGGTAGTTGTAACAGAATAATTTACATGTGTTCAGAGGCAGTGAAGCATGTGGGTGAGCATTCCTTTCGAAGTTCATGTCAGCTGGTAGACAAATATCTTCAATGGCTTTCTTTGATTTGTCTGAAAGCATTTACAGTTAATTGCTGCTCCTTGATACTTGTTGCACTTGCCTGAAAAGTTTCTAGATTAGATGCCTGTTAATTGAGCAGAGGGGGTTTTAATGTGACATAAATATACTGACATATCAGATTGTAATTTCAGCATCAGTAAATCTGGGAATAGTCTGCAATTAGTAAATATATGTCTAATTATACAGTGGTAAGAAACAGGTTGAAGAAAAATTTAAATTATTTCTTTATTAGTCTTTATTCTTAATCTTCTGTACCTCTAACAGGAATACTCTAACTTGATTCTCCATCTCAAGTTTAGAAGACTCAGTCCTGCTGTTACTTTTAGAGTTTTCAAGAAAATTGATAGAGTTACTTTTTTTTTTTCTGATAAGTTTTTTAACCAAGCATCACTTTTGGAGGAAGAGGATAAGATACCTTTTTGTAGAATTTTCAGTGTTTGGAATTGGAAAAAATCAAGCTATTTCCTAAGTATAAAGCCTATAACAATTGTTCTTCCCCTAGTCTCTCTTCTGGACTGTGTTGTTGTCATGCTTTAGGAAAGGTACTCCACAATTTAGTGTTCCCACTGGAACAAAAAACACGCACTACTCGCCCTGTCTCCCACCTTTTTTCCCCTCTCCAATGCAGCAATAAATTGGAGGAACAAAAGCCAAAAATCACAGGTTGGGATAAGAACAATTTACTGGAAACAGCAATGAGATAAGAAAACAAACAATAACAGCAACAATATTAATAAAAACACTCTACAAAAGAGACAGTGCAGAGTTCAACCTGACCACAGCCACACTGCCCCAACCATCCCCTCCAAGCCAATATTGTTGATAATGTCCTGTTGTTAGGGGATCCCAAAACATGCTGTAGTCCAAGGAAGAATAAGTACGCAGAAAAAAATAGATTGTCTGTGTCCTGTGTGAGTAAATTATCTTTTATAATAAACTCTAGATGGCACCCAGGTAAATGGGTTCCAAAGGAGAAGTGCTTTTCAGTGCAGACACTCCCAGGTTTTATTGGGCCCTGACATTTTCAAGTATGCTCCAACTCCAAATCTTATTCTTCATACTATATTCCCTTTAAAACTTTGACAGTCATAATTTTCATTCACATTTTTAGTTCCCTGGGTCTAAACAATTATAGGTCCTCATAAACTGAGGTGACAGAATCCTAAAATGAGCTCTAATTTGTGTAATCTTTTCCTTTTACTAATTGTAAAACCCTAACTGCAGTCTATCATCTTATGCAAATTACATCATGTATGGAGAAAAAAAATTGGTATTAAGAGGCTGTAGGAGTGACTGCTGGTGATTAATGAGTCGAATATTGGTAACCTGCTGTAACCTGCTGTAGCCACCCAGGTGCTGGGTGGAGATTGGAGTTCCAATTCCAAGAGATTGGAATGTTGGTGCTAATGGCTCAATTAGCTAGGGATGCACCTGAGCCTGGCCTCCCAGGTGCAGGAGGGCATGCACACCTGGAGCTGCAAACTGGGTTCCCAGATAAGGCTGGTAAGAGGCAAATCCTCTGAGGTGGGTCAGTCCTTCTTATCATGCCATTGTTCTCCCTTATCTAATGACTCCAGCTGTGAAAACTCCAGTCCAAAGTATGGGACATTCACGTGTAGGCTGAAGGGGTTCGTCCTGGGTGATGAGCCATGATTGATGGGCTATGCTGGCTGAGAGAGAGCTGCAACACCTCACAAGGTGTCAAGGCCCTTAGAGTGTCCTGTGATCCACAGTCCTTCATCATTCAGGTGTCTTGTGATTCACATTGCATTACCCAGTGTGAAACTCCCCTTCCCTGGGCATCCCCACCTGAACCTGAGCGACTATAAACCCGACAGAGGTTGTGTTATTTGGCTTTGTCCCACCACCCCTTGTTGGATGCAGTCTGCAATCACCACCTCCAGAAGACTGCAACCACTGAGAAGACCAGGAGGACTGACAGGATGTTGGTGGAATCTAGAGTGGTGGTATTTTTCTCTGCTATTTTCTTTGTCTCCCCACCCTCCTCCCCCCTATCCTTGTCTCTCTATGTCACATTTACTGCTAAATAAAAATCCATTCTATTGACTTTGGTATATGGTCTCATTTATGCTTTAATTTGGGCAGTGGTATCTCTCTAATAATTTTAATAATTGGATCTCTACAGAGGCCCTTTTATTATTGCATTAAGACAACCACAAATTAGCAACTCTTTCTACCAGATAACAGTACAAAAATTCCAGTATACAATTGAAAATTATATATAAACAAGTACAAACTTTTCATATCATTCTTGCTTTAGCAGTTATTCACTACAAAATGCAAAATTATTAATGAAGTGAAAACTAAATTTATTAAAATAGTTTAATTTAAAATAGCTCCACATCCAAGCTGTACAAAGGAAAATCTCTTTTATCCCTTGCTTTGATGAATCTGGCCTGTGATCTTGTGCACTTCTAAAGATGATCAAATTGAGCAAAGAACTCCATGAATCCTAACACAGCACTCTGAGTGATGCTCTTAATGAACACAGCATGAGATATTTAGGCTACCTTGAGGACAACTGATTCTATCTAGCTACTTGTATCTTCAAACAGCAATTTAGTCAAGAAACACTGGGTCAGCTGTTGAAACACTCATTGTAGTGGCTCCTATGAAGCAAATTATATTTGCACATTTTGCCATGTCTGACAGTATTTCTGTCACTAGAAAGGGTTTGGTTTATTTGTTTTTAAATTATTTTATTTTACTATTTATTCTGTTTGCTGCTACTATTATTACTACAGTTTTTTGGAAGAAAAATGATGGAAAAGAAAGAAGAAGTAAAACAAAAATTCTATGCCATGTGAAATTAATATTTAGATATGGATCATTAATGGAAATAATCATTTAATAGCTTTCTCTTCTGTAATTTCTGCTGCCCATGGCATATAGCTGCAAATCACTGAAACAGCAGCATCTTTTACCATTGACTTCTTGTGTCATCAATGTATTCATATTTCTTCTTCCTCATGATTAGTTTCACTGTCCCTTTATTTGAAACTTGACTAACTTGGACTAACACAGGTTCTGTACTTTGGGCTGATGATTAATAGATATTCCCCCACTCAAAAGAGGAATTGTGAATGGTATGATGATATGATTATGCAGATGGCACTTCCCAATTTTTCTGTCTTGATTTTACAATGAAATTAATGTTTTGACGTGAACTTTGGTTTCCAGTAAAATGTAGCAATAACATTTCAAGAGGTACCAGGGAATCATAAAAATAGAGACAAGCTCCATTACTCGAAATTCCCTGTGAAGTTACCTCAAGTTTTGTCTGAGTTTTAAGTAAGCCTATGGCTCTGTAGAGTCCTGCAGTCAGTTGAAGATCGCTATCATACATAGGGCAAGGTGCTGAGTTTCATACAGACAACTGAATTCCCTTTCTTGTGTAGCTACTATGGCACATTATGGGAAATCAATATTTAATTTAACACATCCAGTAAAATATCCTGTATATTTTTGTGCTGCATCCCTTTTTTGTCATGACACCTTTTTCATCTGAGAGAAAAATATTTAGCCCTGCTTTTAATAAGTTCAGAAAAAGTCTTTTCTGTTTATCCAGGAGAGAGCTACACAAAATCCCTTGCAGAATCTGCAAAAACAACATGGTGTGAGATCTGTTCATTAAACTGTAAAAGAAGTGCAACAGGTTATGTATTCTCTGGCATGCCACTTTCTGCTGAAGCACACATGTACTCTCAGATGGGTCAAGATGTTAACAGCCACTGCTACTCCAACTGTGATGTAGTCAGCTTGGAAAGACAGGGAATAAGGATGGTAACCCACAAGATGCTGCTGGCAGAAGGAGTTTGTTGAGACACAGCCATTACAATATCTCAATTGCCAGGCTTGTTCATCCTCTGGCAAGCTGAAAACCTAAAACACCTACAGGCTTTTCCTGTTAAGAGAAATGTAAACATGCAATGAAGATGTAAACTTTTATTAGTTTAGAAGTGCTGCTAGAAATCAATAAATAATGAAATGTGGTGTTGTACACACCTTTTCAACTAATTTCTCAATTATTATATTTGAATTCTACTGATGGCTCTTGGCAGGCTTATAAGATATGGATGATAGAAGTGTTAGGGTTGGAAAAGACCTCTAAGATCATAGAATCTGTCAAACCAGCACTGTGTTCACCACTAAAGCATGTCCCCTAGTGATACATGCACCTGTTTTTTTAAACACTTCCAGGTATGATGATTCCACCACTTCCCCGGGCAGCCTGTTCAAATGCCTGACCACCCTTTCAGTGAAGAACTTTTTCCCCACACCTCACAGTTCTAAGTAGCTATAAAGATATATTTCAGGGCAAGATACGATGCTTATTAGCAAGAAAGAAAAATGCTGCTGTCATGTCTTGCTACTAAACTTCCTGTTAAAAGAGCTCATAAACACTCTGGTGCATTTCACTTTACTTAGTGCACTTCATGAATCTAATGCTTATCTAGGCATTTTGTTTTCCAAAATAAATGTTAATCTTTCAGTGGATAAATTACTTAAGGAAATATGCATACAGCTCTATTCTTCACAATTTTATCATGCTGCATATTTTGTGTTTGAGCTTCAGCGACGCCAATTGAAGAGTTCAGAATATTCACCATGAGTCAGCTTCCATCAGCTGTTTATTTGGGAAGTAATTATTATTAAATGTTTACCAGTGTATGCAACTGGAGAAACCTTAAAGGGGAATCAACCTACAGATGCCTATTTAGTCATTTCAGCCATTCTTGATTGAGCATGGCAGCTACTTTAGGATCAATATATCCAGTGGTCTGAGCTACTCTTGGCATTCATGCCTCTAGGCAGGTGAAGAGCAGCTGGCTAATAAATTTTCTACATGGATATCAGCACAGATTTTTATACAGTGTATTTCAAATTTGAAGATCACTGCCTCATTATTCTCACAGCCTGCCTCTCAGGTGTTTCTGATGCACTCCTTAGTGGTGCTCTCCTTGATGAAGTCTGGCTTTCCTGGGATAATGGAGGCTTTGAAACACCCCCACAGCAGACATTAAGGCTACTTACCTCTTCTGATTTCTGACAAAACCATTTGTGGGTTACCATTTCTTCACAAGTGAGAAGATTTCAGCACCTTGTTCAAAGTCGTTGAAAAATGTGGGCGCGCATAAATGGAATAGCTACTCCTACTGGACCAATGTCCGTTTTTTTTTCTAAGGAAAATTCCAGTGTTTTCCAAGGGAAATTATTGCAAACAGAAATTAAATAACAAATTGCATCTTGGAAAGTTTAAAAAATACTCAGAATGACTCACAATGGTTATAAAAGGCCCTGATGACTGCTCTGGAACTCACGTCATGGATAAGTTTAGTAATGAACATCTGACTTGACTATTTTTAGGTATTGTTCTAAAGTATGTAAAGTGTCTTTCCTACAGTCGACTGATTTAATTAATAAATGTTCAAACACAAGCTAGAAATCATTGAGGTAATAAAAGATAAAGAGCAATTTTTTAAAATTGTACTTAGAGTTCCTATTGGATTTGCTTTAGTTACAAAGTATAACTCTGATATCAACAGAGATTTGGCCATCTTCATCAAGAATTCAATTACTTCTGTCATGAGAAATAAAGCCAAGATAAATGTATTAGACTTTGAAATTAAGTAGATATTTTTATATTTGTGGAGATATATTTTCTCTTTTCATACTTGTCGGGACAAAAGGCTAGAGAAGGTTAGCAGGCATCTGCATACCTGCTTGGGAGAAAATAGAGAAAAAAGTAGCGGGACATTATTTTGGAAGTGGTATTTACTGGGTTCCCAAAGAACTATAGCTGATTACCCTCCCTGGAAAATAAAAGAACATGTACAATATTTTTGCAAAATGATTGAAGTCCCCAGTATCAGATCTAAGACATGCCAAACCTGCAGTCCAGGAATTTCCTTGAGGTTGTACACGGAAAATTCAAAGAGGACACAGAATACCAAGATTGTCAAATACTACTAATACATCAAGACAGGTATGTATTTATATATGTGTAGGTAGGAATACGTGTGCCTGGTACCTGAGCTGAACAGTTGGTGGTAATTTTTTATAATTTCTAGTCATTTAAACAATCTACTGTTTTAGTGGGAAGGTCAGGAAAAATACATAGCGAAAATAAGAATGCATATTTTATCATGAATAAAAAATACTGAACTTTTGAGAATATATACACATGTCATGGAAATAAGTAATAATGAATCAACACATGAGTTGTTAAATTTCTGGCTTTAGGCTCTTTCCCCTCCCGAGGACATCCTGTAGCTTTGGACACCCACAAGGGGTGTCTGTACGTATGTATATATGCATATATGCACATATGCTGCCCATCTCTGACTGCATCATATGAATGAATTATGTGGCTTTTATGTTATGCAAGAGCTTCTTCTACCAAGTGTTCTATATACATATTTTGTATGTGCAATTAATTACACAGACTATTTTGCCATTGTTGAATTGCTGAGGGGGAAAAATGATAAATGTTAATGAAAAATTCAATAATAGACACTACTGAATTTAAGGGGAATTCTGTCATACTCTTCATTTCAGCTCTAATTTTTATCATGGGAAGGTACAAAGAAGAATAAAGATGTTTTATTATTCTCCAATTCACACAAATTCTTCTTTTTTTTCTATACTGCAGGAATACTGGTACCCAAGTTCAAAGAAACTAATCCTTATAACTTGCAAATACTTCTCTCCTACTGAACTCGATTGCAAAGCTCTGAGCTGAGTTGAAAGTGACCCAGCTGAGAAATAGATTACAAGAAGGAATGGAGGAATTTTCTCATAAAAAAGGACAGCAGTTGTGCATTAGAGCACACATCACGTTATTTCCTTTGTGTACACCTTGTATTTTAACAAGTTGCAGAGAGGTAATTCACAGAGAAACTGTAGGATGATACATTAGTTTCTGGAAGGAATTTACAGAGCAGCTGTGCCTCTCTTAAGCTTTCCTCTTTTTAAACTGCATGCTTTTGGCTCTTTCAGGTACCCCACTGTGAGAGACTGGAAGGATTTCTGGCTCAAAATATTTGGGTGCACCTGTGGGGAAAAGGGGCAGGTCAGGTCAAGTCTTGCTCTGGCGAGGCAATGCCGTGCTCCCCACCCCAGAGCCTGTATCCCAGCCCTGCAGTGGCTGCCCATCCCTGGCACAGCACAGGCAATGCTCCACACCCACCTCTGGGGCCACTAACCCAGCCCCACAGTGGCCAAATGACCAGAAATCCCACCTGGGGGAAGGGCCCAGGAAAGACAAAGGGTACTTAACCCAGGACACAAGGCAAGCACGTGTCTTGACCCTACTTCCATTTGGAATTTCCATCAGCTGAACACAACTGCAACCAGGAGTGGTAGCTATATTTGTTATTTTCTGTATTCTTCCTCTTCCCCTTTCATCTCCTTCTAATTCCATCTTCTTGTAGTTTTGAATAACTTAAAATAACTTTGAATAACTTAAAGTAACTTTGAATAACTTAACCAGATGGGCTTGGAGTTTGCTAAGTTGAATGGGCTAAGTTAAGGCTTTGTGAAGTGTTTCATGTTGATTGAATGCTGCTCTGAACTTTTGCCAAAGTTCTCTGACTTTCTGAAGTTACCAGTAAATTTTTTTGTTGTTTTGACCTCTTGAGAATATCTTGTCAGTATTTCTCTGTGCGTCAGAGAATATAAAAAATCCATAAGCCCTTTTAGGAGCGAGTTTTTGATGCCTTACATTTTAATTGGCACAGGGGGAAGGGTGCTCTTGAGGTGACATATTTTATACAGAGGTAACTGCTAGTTGCAAAATAAAGGAAATATTAATTTTTGGTCTAAACTGATAGCCTCCAGCAGAAAGGCCCTGGAAACCCAGGTAAAAATTGACATGAACTGTTCTCCACTGATGGAGTTGCTAAAAGCTTATAAAGTTTATCCAGCCCCAAACACAGAGATGTGGGCTGACATTTTCCTCTTTTCCTGGGTATGGATCCTGGGGGTTCCCCTGAAAACTGGTTGGTGGGAGGGATAAGGTTGGTAATCTGGGACATTTATATTTGTTTGGGTTATAACAATACCTGGACCTGTAAGATTACGGACCCCAAAAGGCAAGGAAACTGAACTATTGAAAATTGGCCTATCCTTGAAGTTTGTGTTTTTTGACAAGGAGTGCGATGCATTTTCATTATCAATAAGCAATAAAAAACCTAAATTGAACTTGCCATGCTATTTTGGAGCTCATGTTACAAGTCCAGCAAGTATCACAAACGGTTTTATTAAATTGTCTAATGTTTGATATGTTATTAATGAATGAGCAAGAAATATGTAAAAGGCAAGACCTCACCGAAGAAGAATGCTGTACCAAGAAACAAGAAGGAAACAACCAGCCAATCTGCTGGACTCTTTGGCCACTGCACCAGAAAGACTGATCTCATGAATTCTTCCCCCAAATCCTCTTTTGCATCACAACTTGCTTGCAGTTTTAGAGACTCACAGAGTGGGGAGTGATGACTTGCACAGGGTGAAATTTTTATTGTAACTAGACTTATGATTATTGAAATAGCAATTGGCTGTTATTTGACTTCCTGTATACTTTCCTCTTCCTTCTCTTATCCTCTGTCTCCTAGGTTAGGACCCACAAACCCTTTCAAGAGGCTTGTGCAGCAGGTTTTGGGGACCTCACAGCCATGTCTTTTAACCCTTTCATCATTCTTGTTGCCTGTTTGCAGAGCTTTCACAAGCAGTGAAAAACAGAATTCATAATTCACCAGAGCTTGGCAAGGTCCTTAGTTGATTCCTTAGCTTTACATAAAACCTCCTGCTCCAAAACTGTTCTAATCAATTGGAAGGGTCCCACTCGGTACCATGGGCTGTGTATCAGACTCTCTGTGGGGACATCAGACTGCAGATTATACAGCATTTCCTTTTTCCCTCTGACAGTCTCTAATTGCAACCTGCCCTCTGAAAGCCATGTGTCTGACATCCCTAAAATAAACATTTCCTCATTTATTGACTGGTATTAACTCCTTAGTCTGTTACCTTTGGAAACCAGTTACATTTCTCACATTTAAAGTCTTCATCCTCCGCTTAGAAAGACTGTTGACATACTGGAAAGAGTTCAGAAAAAAAACGTCACAAGTATTATCCAAGATCTGGAATATCCATTTTAGAATGAGTGATTATTTTGGTTAACACAGAGAAGGAAACCAGATGAATTGCTCCTGGTCTGCAGGAATGTAAATAAGGATAAAATTCTTCATAGTAGCAGGCTCCATAGTATAACAAAATTTAATGACCATGAGTTTTACATTAAAAAACCTGTGTGTTTTTTACCAGAGAAGGCAAGGAATCTTTGGAAATATTTGTTTAAAGAGCATAAATATTCTCAATCAACAAGAACTTAAATCAAGAGACAGCACATAACCTGTGAAGAGCTGCTGTCCTGTTGCAAGATTCAACTGATGGATTTCTATGACCTGTATAAGCATGAAAACCAACTAGGTTTTATTGCCTTTTTTAAAAAAGCATGACAAATTTTTAAAGCTACCTGCATGTTTTCCTACAATTTTTCATGCATAAACACATCAAAAGCAATACATGTTTTATTTAGGTTTCACATTTATCAATTTCACATTTTAATAACAGCCAGTGTATGTGCAGTCTTTATCTATTCATAGGATATCAGGGTCAGTTCCAAAACTGGGGCAGAAAATGCACTCTCACAGACACTGAGCCAGTTTTATGACCTGTCAGGAAACAGTTAGTGTTCCTCATCAATGCTCAGCAGTGCCAGCTTCATTGTCCTTTTTTATTCATTTCTTTACCCAATACCATAGACACATAAAAACACCACAGTGGAGTTTTGTACCAGGTGATTTTCTTTTTATTTCACGACATTACATGGATTTCCTTTTCCCATTACAAACTTAAAATGAGAACACAAAATGTACAAATCTTCCATGAAATTATGCTAGAAAAAGAATGTTTTGAGTCAATCAAACATTCTTTTTAAATAAAACAGAAACATTTTGTTTGGAATTTAAGTTTTGTATGCTGTTTACTCGTATTGGAAATAATTTCATTTTCAGAAGTAATTTAAAAATGGTAGATCCCATGGAGCCAAAAAAGCCAAAATGGAGTGTTATCATGCTGTCAAAACACTTTATATTTTAGGCAGATTTTATATTCTCCCCTCTTTGTGTCAATTAGACAGTAATGGCATTTCCCATTGAAACTTTTCTTGGTAACAGATTCTACCTGGATTTCATAATACCACATGTATCTGGATACATAAGATCACACCAAGTATTTAAAAGCAAAATAACAACATGGGGTAGGGGGGAATTTTACAGAACCAAGAGTATGGGAGTGAAGATGTTTGCATCCATAGAATTGTTCTAAGATACTCTTTCACAATATGCTTAGGCTCTTAAATAAAAATAAATTTTAAGTATTTTTAGACTAGGAACTAAATGAATGCATGGACTGTGCCTCATTTAGCCCTCATTAATATCCTAAAGCATGCCCTCTGTGGTTTTTTCATGGTGCTAGGGTGTTGGAGTCATAGAATATCCAGAGTTGGAAGGGACCTACAAGGATCATTGAGTCCAGCTCCTGACCCTTCACAGGACAGCCCCCAACATTCCCACCATGTGCCTGAGAGCATTGTCCAAACGCTTCTTGAACTCTGTCAGGTTGGTGCTGTGAGCACTGCCCTGGGGAGCCTGTGCCAGTGCCCAGCCACCCTCTGGGTGAAGAATGTTTCCTATCATACAACCCAAACCTTCTGTGACACGGCATATATGTTAAAGACACCATGCACTACAGTGGCTGTCTCCCACTGCAATCACAACATTCCTGAACTAAGGAAAAATATAATTTATTTTGAGCAGCTGCTCGTTTCCAGTAACATTTTTCGTACTGTTTTAGCAAGAGATTTTAGTGAGAGAGAGTAGGATGCTCTCAGAGCAATGTGCTTGCATTACACTTTGTAACTCTGTGCTTCATCTTTATACCACCCAGCACTTCCCTTTTCCCCCTTCTTTTGAAGAGGGGGCTACTTGCAATATAAACATTATTCAACATATCACAGAATCACGGACTATGTTGGGTTGGAAGGGACCCACAAAGAGAAAGAAGGTAAAAAATGAGGCCCTTGTGTGCAAGTTAAGCACAATTCTGGCCCACGGCTTGTAATAGTATTTTTGTCTTCCTACATAGTATTTTCCACTTTCATCATTTTCCTTTATACTGAAAACTAAGAAAAAGTAGTTTTGAACATTTTTCATCCACCTTGTAGCCTTCACTAATATGGTCCCTTTGTTACTTTTCAGTGGTCTCCTTCTTTTGTCTCTAGATATTTCTAGAACCCTTTTGCAGCCTCGTTACATTTGATTTAGCTTTCTTTGCTTCTCTTACTTTACCTCTGCTTTGTTTGCCAGCTAGATTCCATCTGGTCCTTTCAATCTATTCACGTTGTTGGATTTGGGGGGTTTTGTGGGGGGTTTTTTGTCTTTCCAGGGTAAAATGAATAATGCAAATTACATTGCTGCTACCAAACGAAAAGAGCTATGTAGCTTTAGGTTTAATTCTTTACTGCTTCACTTGCCTCCCTGCCGTGAGTGGCGTCTTTTGATCGACGTTTATGTCTTTGCTTTAGCTTAACAGCCGGATGTATTGACGTGGCAATTTATTAAAGCATATTTTGATTTCATAACAAATAACAGAATACAAAACTATGGTTTCCAGGAATCATGCCTATGTTTTCTCAAGAAAATGGCTTATTTGTTTCAGAGGGAGAAAAGGAATTGCATGTTAATGCAGACGTAGATAAAAGCTATTCAAATTCCTATACTGTCCTGTAATTACATTTTCTTTCAAATACCATAGCTGTAGCTAAGGCAATATATATGAAAGCAAAAAGAACATTACACATAAGGTACAGTAAATGCTAAATTGCTGTACATCCATTATACAGCACATCTGGCATGAGTGCCAGATCTGTAAGCAATACCTCTTATGATTAAAACATCTCAATACATTACGTTACTTATATTTTACCACAGAACATCATCTCTCAACTAAAAAAAGAAAATGCAAAGTGCTTTATGAATAGAAATAGGAAGTGGAAGCTGGCTCCGAGTGTTGCTGTTTAGAATATAGTTAATTAAAGTAGTAGGTGGTAAAGTGTCTTACTGAAGGCATTTGCCCAAATACATTTTTCTCTTATGTGGATTCTACCTCTCTCTCTTTGCCAAAACCTATTGTTACATTTTGAAAGTCACTTTTGGGTGCTCACATTGGGGTCATTTCACCTCTAGTGCATTCACAAACTCTGTCCTCTGCCCTTTACTCATTATATCTGACAGTGTTCCCATCCCCAATCTCTTAAAATACTGAAAAATATTACAATGCCACCATCAAAACTTTCCAGTACTGGTGCATGAATGTGGGATTTCTGAATGGATGTAAAATCCCTTATGCAAAGGTTTACATGGGGATAGGAGTAATGCCTTAGAAAACTCTAGTCAGGCTACAGGAAGGAAATTCTTATTAAAGAGGAAGATAGAACTGTATGAATGATCCTGACTTTGAAGAATAAATGATAGCTTTCTAAAATTACTGGTTACTGGACATATTATGAAGATATTTGGGTCAATGCTTTGCAATGGAATTTGTTCAGGACTTTCTGCTTGTTTGGGGCTTTGTTTGCTTGTTTTTAAAGAAGGCAGCTAGTGCATGCTCTGTAACATTTTAATTCTATTTTGAAATTATTCACAGCAAGCTGTCGTGTTTTATACTAGACACAGGAATGTATGCAGGCTTGTTCCTTCAATAGTTCTGCAGCATATGATTGAGGCATATTTGTGAGCACACAGCATTTGTTGACTTGGACTTTTGTATCAGAATGAGATCATTTGCAAGTAGTGTGGATTTCAGTCATGAACTGTGATCTCTTTAGGTAAGAATCCTTTGTAGACTTGACTTTTAGGTGTCACACTCAGAAGTGAATGCATAATACATCATCTGCCCACATGAGCTCATGCACTGCTGGAATCAATATTTGATTATTAACATAGTTGAATTTAAATTTTTTAGCTGAAAAAGCATAGCATAATTGAGATGTGTTTGAGTAAAGTAATTTAGTTATAAGTATATAGGTAGGTTGCCAAAAAAGCTGACAAATAAGGTACCAGGGAATGAAAGACATCTTGCAGACACATATAACAGCCAAGTCAAAAGCTCCTGGCAATACTTCTTAAGACAAATTTTACAAGCATTATAGGAAAATGTCCTAGTATACTTTAGAGAAGCTGGTGTTTAGTGATGTATTAGATCTTATTTGATTGATTTCTGTTAGGATTAGGAGCATATTGTGTTGCAAGAGGAAAACTGAAATACGTAAAATAATTTATACAGGCTCTATATTGAAGGCAGTTTCATTCATTGTAGAAATAAATCTACTCCTCTGTTTGAAACTATCAATTAAAATGATAGCCATTATTCATGAAAATAAATATATAGAGTGTTACTCATGACAGGAGAATGTATCATGTATAAGTGGTCAATAAATCATGTTAGGCGAAAAGTGATATGGAAAGTGGTGGCACTTAAACTCAATTTTCATTAAAATTTTAACTTCAGCAAGTTGTTCAGCAGTGAGACGGTCTCTGCCAGGCAAACCCAAGTAAGCACTCCTTGCTGTTCAGGAATTTGGAAAAACTGCTTTCCCTGGCTCTGCTGTCTTCCAATATCTGCCACAGACCCTGCAAAGGGGCAGTGCAGGGTCATGCTCTCCTATACCCTGTACTCACCCCCCTCTTGGTTTTGAAACCTGTGGCTTTTGCTTGCACTCAGTTTGCCACAAGGAACATGGAGAAAATTTGCTGGTGAAGTCAATACTCTTAGTCAAATAGTGCAATGGAGAAAGTCTGTTTTATTACTTGTTTTACTACATTTTCTTATTTTTCTTACCTCCCTTTCTTCTTGCTTTGTTGAAATACATCCTTAATCTCCCTTTAGTACCTGAATATGTTCCTGTTTAAACCAACGGGCCACCTACATTTAAGTGATCACACTCAGCGTTGAAAACACATAATTTCAATTGCTTTGCTTTGACAAGATCTCCAACAGAGGTTAAATTTAGTGACACTGAGCACACTGGCCTCTCAGACCCTGCTAAGGCACCGTATCTGCCATGCGCTGTATTTCTTATGCTATATTATATGTAACACCACGAAAAGATACTATGCCTATAAAATTAGCCTGGTACCTTGGAAACCTGGTTGTAGAAAATGTTGCAGCTAGGATTAGCACCACGATGTTGTTACATAACAAGTGGCATTGCTCCTCCTCCAAACACTGTCTCCTGTCCCATGGCAGACAATCCTTTTCCTTCCCCCAAGCAGAGAGGTGGAAAGAGGGGCAGGGCCATAAAATATTTTTTTTTTCCCTGTCCTCAGTTCCTATCTTAGTGAAAGTGCAGAACAATCAAGAAGACCAAAGGCTGCAGTGAGTGATGTCAACTGTGTCAACTGCATTTCTGCTCCCTGCTTCCACCTTCACTTTGGGAGGCACAGGTGACATGCATCATCCCCAGTTCCTGTGCTGTTAAACACAGCAGAGAGTATTTCTCAACAGCACTTAGGAATCAGCCTTACAGATGAAGACAAAGAAGATGAGCAGAGTGAGAAGGAAAGAGGACTAAACACCTTCCAGGTTTCAGACTGAAAAGAAAGACCCAATTTAGACAGTGAGAGTTGGGCCCTGGGTGTAAGAGTTAATAGTTTATGGCAGTAGGGATCGTTTGGTAGTTCCCTTTTGGCTACTTAGCAAGACTTAATCAATTTTCAAGTACAGCTTAATTTTATTCATTTCCTTAATGGTTTTTATTCAGCTTTAAATTTTCTGTCTGACATTAATCTTTCCTTAGAGTTTTATTTTTTAGAGGGTTTTTATTTAAGAGGAGCTTTTCAGTCTGTATTTTTTTACCTCTTAAAATTACCTTACAGGTAACAATTAAACTGATGCTAAGCAGAATGGTGTCAGGTTTTACATGCTGTACTGGCAATGGAGCATCCCCAAATCCTTCACTGCAAATTTAAGTAAAAGCTATTGGGTTGTACTTACAACATACTCATAGCACACTGTCATAAACAATGCTTTGCACTGACCTGCTGGCTCAATCTGGTCTGTTGGAAGAAATTAGACTACCAGTTATAGAAGTACAAGGGATATTTGTTCAGCTGCTACAGAGGCAAATAAAAGCCAAATAAATTTGATTTGTGGAGGCTATATATTGCCATCTGACAGGATAGCTCTCCTCTAGAACAACTCACGTGATCCTTCAAGTGTTCTTAAAACACTGCAGCAGGTTTCCTTTTCTAGGAAGAAAGAAGATCTTCAGGAAAAAAAAAGGATTCCCTGTGGATTTGTGAGATATGCACCATTAATGGTTTACATGTTTGCACAAGTGCTTGCACATGAATATTCTGCACATCCTGAAAGCTTCACGTCTATAAATAAATGTATTTATATATGTAAACACATATATTTACATTATCTTCTCTTGTATCCTGTCTTAAGTTTGTTTTCCTCCTTTAGAGTGGTAAGATGAACACATATGATATTAAATTATATACAGGTCAGCCTTAAAAACAAACCCAAAAACTTCTTGCAAATCAAAACCACTACCTGTGTCAATTAATCAAGGCAAAAGCTACTCCAAATTACTTCAGATCTCCTTATTTCCCAGAAATTCCCTGAACTCCCTTTGGCATTAGTCCTCACAGTTTCAGGTTATGAAAGGCCCTATTTTTGAAGTATTGATTCTTTTAAAGTGATCTCATTTTTGTCGGGCATGTGAGTTACCTGTATGAAAATGTGGTAAATCAGCAGCCCTCGCAAAAGAGCAGAGGAGATGCTCATTGGCTAAAGTCACTTTGGCACCTTAGAGGTTTCTGGGCTGGTGGTGGTGGTGTTTCTTGAAAGGACTGACAAGGTTGGGACAAAAGAAAATCTCATAAGACGAGGTTTCTTGCTGTCACCTCCCAGCTGGCTCAGGCTGGCAGGGCCTCAGGTGATTATTACTGAGCAATTTGAGTTGATTTGTTCTGGTTTAGAGTTTGTGGGTTTGGAAAGAAAGCAAGCCCTGAGGAAGGGGGTACAAAGAGAAGATCTATGGTTAGGGACTTGATTTTTCCTTGTACGGCTGGTGAGCCTGCACAGTGACTCACAATTAGCAATAAAGTCCAGACAGTCTTTTACAAATCATGAGCTAGGTGAATCCTTTTCCATCAGAAGAACTCAATGCCTTTAAAGAAAAAACCTTTCAATGAATGTCTGTTGAAATTCAAATCTTAATTCATTCCAGCTACGCTTGGGCCTCTTTTAGAGTCTCTTTCTGTGAACACTGAAGCAAGCAGTCATTGCTTGTAGAAATAAAAAATTAACTACACTGGTTCCATATTCATATCACATAAGGTATATTTTTTCTATGGAGTGGGAAACTAATTTAAATGGGAAGGGGTAGGAGGGGAAATGTTCCAGTAAAACCTTATCAGAGCCCTGCAAGAGGAGCAGCTGAGCACCCACCATTCTATTATTCATATGTAAGAGAAGCATGTGTGTAACCATCCTATGTGACATTGAGGAAACCAAAAAAAGCACTATAAATAACATATACATTCTGAAATTCTCCCTGCAATTTTAAACCTATAACTGTTTGCTTGTTTGGTTTCTGGAGTTTTTTCTCCTTAAAAAGAGGATTTCAAAATGATTGTGGGTTTTTGAAACCTGCTTCAATTAAAAGCCAGTATTCACATACAGTTGTACACATACACAAGCAAGAATGTCCAGGTGAGTATAAAGGCCTGTAAAGACATTATATATAAAATAATTCCCTATGCAATGCAGATGTGGAATTAGCACCCCCAAAAGGTAACTTCACAAACCAGCAAACAAAGTGGTGACTCAACTGAATGCAGAAAATGTCAGAGGAGACACCACAGCTCCAGCCTCATTATTCCAAGGTAGATAACTGCTTGCTACAGAGTGATGCCTTTTTCCTTTAGACATTCATCAGACACTGGTTCTTTTCCTCAAAGAAAAATCATAGAATAATAAACAAAATTTAAAAAAAAATTTAAGGCAGTAAACCTTGCTTTTCTTCCTCTTCTTGCTAACATGGCAGAGTGTGCGATCCAGATGTCCTGTGTGCTGTGGGAATACTCCCCCTCTGGACTGCACAGACTGCTACTCTTTTCCTCCTGTCTGCTGCCACAGGCATTTCTGAGGCTGCCAGCAATGAGGAGCTTGCACTCAGCCACACAAGCACGAGGAATAGTCTCCTGCTTTCTACCATTTTTGTCTGCTGAAGCAGCTCGGGGTAGTGCTCTGCGTAGATGCTCTGTTATCTTCTGATGATGTACTTCTAAAGCCAAGACCTTCTTGCCTCATCCAAGCATGTGCACACTTCAGGCTTGAACAGTCAGGTGAGGGAGATCCATTTCCTTCTCACTGCTCCCATACAGGAGGTGTCACATCACTGGAAATGATGCCTTGTGAGCGCTGACCTAGAACAGAGACTAGACAGAGCTAAAGAATAAAGTAGGGATTTATTAAAAGGCCTCAATGGATCCACCTTGGGCAGTACCAGAGCCCAGCCAGGGCTACACCCAAGATGAACCCAAATGGTCACAAAATGGATGACCAGTCACAGGGCCTCACATTTTTATAAGTTCTGGTCTATTTGCATATTGGAGTTAATTGTCCAATTACAGCTTTAGCTTATCAAGTCCCATCCTGCCTGAGATTCTCTCTTCAATCCACCATTGTTTATGCTCTTGGGCCTGAGATTTGGATCATTTGTCCTTGGTCCCCAGCTAGAGAAGGAATTGTTTTGTCTGCCTACTCTGTGAAGAGAGCTCACTATCCCCTAATATGAAGCTCAGACCCACACACTAAAGCAGTACAGAATCTGTGAAATATAAAAGCTAAAACCTGAGGCATCAGAAAAGGCAGCAATGCTTCAACATAGCAGAAGACACATTGGTTGTGTGTGAAGGCTTCTTGGTACCGGGTAAGGAACAAGGGCTGCGCTGGCATTGCCAACTCCTTCTCAAGAAGAAAGGACCACAGCTGGCTCCTCCCTTGTCGTGCAGAAAGGAGCAGGAGAGGGCTGTGATTTGACATATGTATTCTGGGGCTTGACTCTGAGGGTGTATGAGCACTTTCACAGCCTGCTAATTCACGTGGAAGTAAGCAATGCCTCGTACTCCGCAGGACGTTGAGCTTTTATTTACACTAATGTTAGTTTTTATGTTTTAACATAACATTTATGCCTGTGCAATCACAGAGGAGATTTTCAAGTCTGAAATTTTTTGACTGCAGATGAATTACTCTAATTACATCTCACTAGAGCAATGACAAAATACTTTCTTAGCTAGGAAGAAAAAAGCTATAAAGAGAAAAGGTTTTTCTGTACCTGAAAATGAATCATACTTGTGAATAAATTCCCTGGACTCATTTGAATTCTGAAACATCATGCGTGGGCAATATTCATGACTAGGAAACAGAGAAGATACCCAGACAACCCTTCCTTTAACCAACTAAATTGCTAGTCTGGAAACTTATTATACCTAACTGGGATGACCTCAACACAGCCATTAACACTCCAGAAAATACCAGGGATGCTGCACCTCCTTACCGTGATTGTCTCTTTTAGCTTTTAGCTAAAACTAAACTTTAATAGCACCTAAAAGAAATACCTAGAGGATGAGATGCTAAGAGAAAATCATTCTTCCTATTTTCTGTATTTTCATGGAGAAAAACAGCTGTAGGATTTGAAAGCATATTTGTTGGGAAAATAATTTGCTAAAGATAGAAAACATGGTGGGGATTTTCAGCAAATTCCTTGCTGATAAATGAACAGTAGTGCTTAAGCCCTTCTAATGAAGATGAGCTTACCATGGAATAAAGTTGTCAATGATGAGCAGAAAATAGGGCATTTGTAAATACAATGTAACTCAGAATGATAAAGCACATCCAATTTATGCAAAGATGTGCTTGCAGAGCATGATAAATAATATCTGCATAATCAATTACTGGAAGAAAGACAGAATGAATAAATTATTTTTTGTCAATTTATGGAAAACAAGCATAGCACAAAAAAAAAGACAATTTGACATTAGTCTTTTAACTAGATTGACAAGCACTAAACCCAAACTTACTAATGATTCAAAGGACACGGTATTTATAACTGTCTATTATCATGAGCCATAGATAATTTGAATTAGAGCAAGATTCCTATTTTTCAAGGTAAAAGACAGGATACACAATTTAATAATATATATAACACATCCCCCACCCCCTCCCCCATATATTATATATTTCTTTTTCCTGTATATAAGATTTTTTGGTTTAATAACACACATGGACTGAGAGGTGTGAGAGAGAAAGCAAGAGTAAAATATATTTTAAGGCTCATCAATAACTAATAATAATGGGATACTGTATGTGTTTGAATTAACTCTAGTAGACAGACATTTAATGGCTGGATGCTACATCCACTGATCTCAGCGGAAAAGTTTTACCAAGCTGGGTGAACTAGCCTTTAAGGAAATTCTGAAACTACTTTAAAACTGAACTGGGAAAGTTGCAAATTATAACATCATTTATTTACAGAGCCATTAGCTTTATGGTGCTAATATCTCTGTGATGCATGTAGTGGTTCTAAAAAGCTTCAGTAGCTGTTTAGGATACCAAGAATACAAAAATGAGTGATAACCCATTTAATATCCAGATATTAGCTTTGGAAGACAATGTCATTGAACAAAAACAATTCTCTAATCCCTCATCCTTCCATCAATCAAAATAAAAATTAAAATGTAAATATTTGGAAGCTGACAGTACCTATAACTTTTGCCTGCAAGAATATTCAAATGATTGTTGTAATCTGCATAAAACAATTCCATATCCAACTTGAAAAACATTTAGCAATTTTTAACAGCCTATGCAGAATATTAAAATTCACATAACCACCAGAATCACTCTCCATGTAAAACTTTCAATGATGCCTGTAGCACTACAGGCTCTGTTAGTAAATAAACCACTGCTTTTATTTTGGTGTTATTTCAGAACTTATCAAAACTTCTCTTTTTATTTATCCATGAAAAAGGTGCAGCCAAGTTCCAGAAGTCTAAGTCTTGTTGTTTGTCCTATTTACGTGACACAACCCTAATTCCATCAGCTAAGCAGATGAAAAAAGAAAATCAGTAGTCAGCAGATATGATGCTGAATGGGAAGTTTGATTGTGAATGAAAAGAGATAGTGTGAAATCTATCTCCTTAAAATCTGCTTCTTACTCTGGGATTCAGCTAGGTGTCTGAACCTACACAGATGGCAATATCTCTTCTTTGGGGAATACACTTCAAATTCCCATGCGCTGCTCTAAAATTGGCATGTTTCAAGCAGTCATACCTTGACTGGCCATAATTTGATTAATGGAAGTAATTGGTTCTTGGGGGGTGTAACACCTCCCCAGAGGTTTCACTGCCGCCCGTAAGCCTCGAGGCCCCGGTTGCGCTCGGCCGCCGGAGCGCACCGAGAGTTTCTTCCCGAAGCCTTTACGCCTCTCTCGCGACACCAAGGCTTCACTGCACAAAGTTTTGCGTGCTGAAATGCGGACCTCACATCAAGACTGATGTATTAAAACCCTGAAAAGCTGTTGTTGATCTCTCTTCCCAACCCAGGCACACACAAGAGACAAGAGCGGCCTGAGCACAGGCCTCAAAGCAAGTGGAGCAAGCACCCCATGTTGGCAATATTTACAGGAAAGACAGTCTCATCTTCAGTGAACTGGGCTCTCCCAAGTGCTCTCCCAGTTCTTGTGCAGTCTAATTTGGCATCAAGGCTAGGAAAATAAAATGGCTTATGCAGAATGAGGGGATCGAGCCCTCAGAGAAGCATCAGTAAAAATTTCAGGGAAAATATCTGTTTTCAGGACTGTAAGCACCAAGCATTTGGTAATACTGCTGCAATGAACCTATACTTCAGGTAGAAGACAAAAGCACATGGATAAAGTGGAAAAGTCCATTCACAAAACATGCGGTTTTTTTACAAGAAAAATATTACACAGATCTCCAGCCCTCTGACCCCATCCACTTCCTGCCCACAGCAAAGATCTCTAGGCAAAATATTAAAAGAAATAGTCCAGACTGAGGATTTAACAGAGCCATTTGCTCTCCCAGATTTTGAAAGAAAAAGGTGAGAATTAAGTTGTCATTAGCAACTAAATATGTATTTATCAACATTGGTAGATGGGATTTTTTTTGTCTAGGTAAGGTGCATTTTACAAATGCTAATAACTTCATGCTTACAGCAAATTGCACCAAGAGTACAGCATGTGAGGAATGGAAATAGTTCTGACTTTAGGGCATTCACCTGTGAAATACCACATGCATGCATTTTGCTGGTTCCTGTGAGCTTCCTTTTGAACAAATCAACCACACAATCACTCAGGAGATAAAAACGTGGGAAGAAGTGGGATTTAGGGGATATATTTTGTGAGGTGGTATAACACAGCAGTAGTGCTCTAATGAACTTTATTTTTTGAAGCTAATAACAAAGCCTACCACTGGCATATTTAACATAGGATATGTGAGGAAATAAATGAAAATAAGTGGGGAAGCTAAACATTGATTTCCTTTTATGTAATTCTGGTAATGATCAGTATCTCATGACATGCTTCTCCTCTAAAAAGATGTGTGACCCAATCATTCACAGCCTTGTGCTGCCATGAACATGATCTGAAGCTGACTACCTGTGAAAACTCATGCAAGAAAATTTTAGAAGCAGCATATTAAAAAAAAATAAAAAAAAACCAAAAAACCACTCAATAGCATTAAATAGCCAGAATAGCATGAGTGTTAAACAGCTTCATGTGCAAACATGATTTCTGGAGATTATGGGTATTTATTAGCAGTAATTTTTGAAGTTACTCCCACAAAAGGGTATGATCATCTTAAAAAAAAAGGCAGCAAAAAGCCATGAAGTCTACCACCCACCTTTCAGCTGCAATGGCTGTAACTGTAGCAGTAGCCAGATTTAAGAGTTTTCCAAGTTCCCTGTCCTATATGGAGAAGCAGTTTGGTAAGAAATGCTGAAATACACTCTTGAGTGCCCTTCACCTGAGTTGCCTTGTGTGTTTCTTTCCAGCAGCCAAGGATCTGGGCCATTAAGTTCAAAGGATATAACCTGCTCAAACTTTAGCATTCCATTTAACATTAATTTATAGTTGAACTTTTATGGAACTACAAAAGCTTTACTATCTTTATTAAAGCCACGTTTATTAGGTAGTGAAACTACAGCAAGGAGATTCTGGGTTGAATATTTCATCAATGTAATTTTTATTTTTTATTTTAAAACCAAAATCTTGGGAAAATTTAGTGAAGGCAGGGTCTCTGTGCCCTGCTTCAAGAGAGGACCCGAATAGTTCAAATAGAAAATGCTGACTTTTGAAAGCCACTGAATGAAGTCTGAGGTAAACTTCCACACAAGTTCTTTGTCAGAGTCTAAAATTAAGAAAACATCTTTCATAGTTTGAGAAAAGGCTGTATAAATATTCTTCTCCCTACCTTGTAATCTATTCTACCATTCTTGCTATTTTTCATGTTGACCTGCTCACACACATGCTAACGAAGTCATTAGCTACATTTTCATTTACTTCTCATGCCTTAGGAGGTCATAGGTCTGGTCTATTAACACAAAGTCCTTCTCTCTGCTGCAATTTGCATGAAGTTAAGAAAAAAATGTTTAAAGTCAATATTTCAGCTAAGAAGATAAGACAATTTTAAAAACAATTGTGAAAAAAATAACCTCTGACACATCAAAGCAGGGATGTTTTCTACAAGAGAAGAATCCATAATGCATGAAAAAACCTGAAGGGGTGCTAGGGATGTAGATCCACAAAGATTCTGAAGCATGGCATACTACGTGACCGTAGGAACAACCAGGTGTTGTCTGACATGGGGACCAGTATTATCAGCTATACAGTTTTTCCCTCCTATGGCAACTTTTCTTTTTATAACAATGCATTTCTTTATAATTTTTCTTTACTTCATAATCCTGAAAAAGCAAATCATATGCATAATTGGAATTTTTATAAATGAAACATTACAGAGCTCAAGAAATTTCACTTGGTACTTGTAGGCTTACTTTTTAACATGCTTAAAAAAAACAAGGTCTAGAATGTTTTGGTCATCTGTAAAGCAGAACAGTATATATTCTCTAGGAAAATGAAAACTGAAAGGGAATATTCCCCCACTTTCAGCAACAGAGAGAGAATTAAAAAAGGTATTAAGGCAGGAAGAAGCCCCAAAAACTTTACACAAAACCAAAATTTATTTTCAAGACCATCATTTGAGACTAGGTATAACAAAGACATTTTTTGTGATGAGGGTGGTGAAGCACTGGAACAGGTTGCCCAAAGAGGTGGTGGGTGTCCCCTCCCTGGAAACATCCAAGGTCAGATTGGATGGAGCTTTGAGCAACCAGGTCTAATGGAAGGTGTCCCTGCCCATGGCAGGGGGTTTGGACTAGAAAACCTTTAAATGTCTCTTTCAACCCCAACCATTCCATGATTCTATGACCTTCTCACTTTTCTTAATGCATGGAAATTTCTCCATAGGCTTAGGGAACACTACGAGAAGGAGGGACAAGCTTACATGAGTAAGCTGCAGAATTCATAGCTGTTCCTAAAGATGTTGTATATAGACAGATGCTGCATGGCCTCCATAAAGGAATCAGCCCTCTTCTACATATAAAATCTCAAAGCAGGGCAGAATTTATTAAGTGTAAAACTGATCTCTTTCTAAACAAGGGGCAGGGGGGGAAATTAAGACCTCTTTTTCTTCCCTCAAAACTGCTTTTGAAACATTCTGCTAATCATGCAGAGTGTGAGAACTTCCGCACAGAGCTCTCCTAAGAGAGGCAGAAATATGACTGAGACAAATTTTTTTAGAGAAGGAACCAGCTTTTTGCAGAAAATCTAGCACAGTGCTCATGCTGACTGGTCACCAATGTTAAATTAATAATGCTCCCAGAAAGTTAAAAATGCCTTTTTCCCCTCACAGTTGCCGCCCTCAACTTTCTAGTTAGTATAATTCATAGAGAAGCAATGGAGGTTTTGAAAAAGTAATAGTTTGAGAACAGATAAAACGGACTGAAATGGGACAACTTGAACACAACTTGAGATTGCATTCATGTGGCTAGATGCCCACGCAGACCTTTTATACGGCTGTGTCCTTTTTATTATCTTCACTGAAAAACAAACTTCGGTAGGGTAAGGATCAGAATGGGTGCATATAGTCACTGATTTCCTACAGACCCCTCTTCAGTTTTGTTTCACCATTTTTTCCAGAGGATTCTTGTTTATGTAGCACCTGATGCTTTTCCATAACTCCCAATAACCACAACAGGTACTCTGAATACTGAATAACTCTGAATATTCTGAATAACCACTGATACTCCCTCCTACCCTACCTCAGCTGTCTTTAGGCTCTGAAACTTCTGACTCCTCATAATGTCACAACTAAAAACTGAACTTGCCCCATGAATTTTAATGATTGTTTAAAACTTTTTTTTTTTTCTTTTAACTGCTAGCGCTTCCAGGATTTTTGCTGTTTGATGTTGAGAAGTATGGACATGTAAAGAAAAGATCAAAGTATACTTCTGGTTAATAAAACTCAGCAAAAATTACTGTTCAAAATGCTGGCAAAATTAGACTCCATCAAAGTATCATGCATGGTTGAGGATTGAGGGGAGACTTTAAAAATCAGGGTAGAAATATTTTTTTAAAAACAGGGAGGAAGAAAAATTTGGTTTTAGAAGGGCAGCAGGGAAAGATGGTGCACATCATTATCTAATTTCATATTTTCATTTTCACATTGGTTTACAGATAAAGTATCGGAAAGCAGATTTTAAATTCCATAGATTAATAATATTGGTAGTGATCAATGAATATATCTTCTGAATGAAGGCACAATATTTACATTTGATGTCATAATAGTACATAGTTAAATTACTCATAAAATATAGAAAAAGTACAGTCTCCTTTTCAAGAACAAGAACTTTAAAGAAAACAACCTTTAGGTATAAATATTTATTTTAAATTCTTTATTTGCATTTTATTTAGAAAACTCTGCTGTGTAAGGTGTGGTTCCTCCTACATGTTTAAACAGCCATTTTTAATTTGAGTGTGTTCTTACATCAAAACTAGATAAGTACTTGGGTTACTCTTCCATGTTTTTCCTTACTCCAACAAATCCAGTCCTCTAAATAAATCAAAAACGTTTGTCTACCTCTGCAATAATACAGAATGCTACAAATAATTTATGTCACCCTTCCATGTGAGTAATCCATACAGGACAGGGAGTTCAAGGTGAAAACACTGCTGATTTTATAAAGTTGTCCTATTTCACTATTGACTGACTGTGCTTCCTCCAGTTCTTCATGCAAACTGGACTCTACCTGGCTTGGCTGTTTACTGGGCACCTGAACAGGTGTTTCATTACATTTGCCCCAAAAGATGTTAATTTTTTCTCTCAATAAGCAAGACACTGAAAAGTGAAATAGATTTCATCTGGCAGGTGGGAGCTTTATTAAACTAGCCCCATAGGAAAAGTACAGAGACACAGAACAGTGTGACCACAAAGTGTTATTTAAATTGTCCAGTGCAGTCAGACTACAGAATTTACACACGAGTGTAGGGTGATGACACTGAGCTTCCCCTGCAGAGTACTGGGGCAAGCATTCAGTGGCACTAAGTGCCCAGGGGTCTTCATCTCTTCAGATGAGGAATGAGAAAGCCAGTGGCATTCAGTCAGAGTGAGAGAAATTTAAACCCACACACAATCATCCTTGCCTCTCAAACTGCCTGTGCACTCCAGCTGCTGTGCAGGAGCTGAACATAAAAACATGTCTTGTCCAGTGACAAATTCATTTCTTCTGACCTGGGAACAAGTAACCTTTCAGAGTCTAGAACATGCCAGAAAACCAGTCCTTCCCTAAGAAAAGGAGAGCTATAAGAACAAAGGAGGTATAAGGCAATGCCACTACCTACTACTTTGCTATGTTATAAGGGGTTAATGTTTTCCAAATTGAGACAGTTGGTTCAGATGTGCAGTGGGAGAGGTGACTATTTTTAGTCTTTCTTTGCATTTTGAACATAGATTTCAATTGCTGTCACTCAATTAAACTCATTAAGATAGAATGATAGGTCTTTCTCCTTACCTCTTTCTTTGAATAGAGTATGCAAAGGAATCACCCACTGTTGATGTATGAATTTGTTATCTTCAATAACTGAGATTTAACTAGTGGAAAAAAAAAAAAAAAACAAAACCACCATAAGTGAACTCTCTAAAAATTCACAAAGCACCAACTCTCTTTCTGGGAGACATCACTGAGTTAAGGTCACCTTTCACTTTTGTTATCATTGTAACAGATTTAAAATATTTACAGTAAAGTTTGCAGAGCTTCTTGGGATTTGGCTTTCCCATCACAAGTTACGAAAACAAATTGCTTTCAAGCAATTGAATAACTTCTAATATCAGATTCTATGAGTAGAAATAAAAAAAACAGAGCTTTGTACTGATTCTTGTGGAAGAATCTTATTCAATGGGTATTTGGCAATTTGGATTCCAATCCCCTTTTTTTCCTGCTTTGAACTCACAGGAAAAGCAGTGTATTTTTAACCAGTTGCTCACTAGAAATATTTTAGAAACTGTGTTTTTGAATCTGATTCCTTTTCAAGTAGCTAATGCAGATGTCCCATATCTCACCAAGTATTTTTCATGAACCCTCTTGTGTCTGTCTTTTCTTCCTTATAATTTAATTTAATATTTCTTCCTATTTGTTCTTTAATTGTTGCTATGAACATATAAAAGTTTCTCTGTGTGAGCCTTCTGATCATTTTCCCATGGGAGAACATCCTTTTGCTGTCTTTTGCTCTGTATAAGCTTTCTGTAAACAAAATATCTGTGTCTGTTCTTCAAGAACATGGAATTGGTTGGCCTCCTCCTACCTATGAGGAGACTGAACTGAAATTACTTTATCTTTCTGATATTGTAAACTATTCGCACACATTCACTGGACGAAGCAGCAGCAGGAGCATGGAATGCTCTCTGCTGAGCAGATATAGAAAAATACTAGAATTATGGAGTCATTTTAATAAATCATTTTAACCTTCTGAAATTATTGTCAAGAGTCCTTTCCTCTGTGTGTGGACCACGACGATATTTAATATTCTCCATTTTGCTTCCTTCTTTTCATTTTTTTCAATATACAGTGCATTTCACATCTTTTTCCATTTCTTCCACCTCCTTTGCTTCTTTTTTGTCCTATTGTTTTCCTCCTTCCTTTTCCTCCACTATTTCTCTTGGAGGCGATACCTCACTCCTTTCACTCCATCCATCTTTCAATTGACAGGTTGATGTATTGATCTGAAAGGGTTCTGTAAAACAATTTCAGTACCACGGGAACATTCAGATGTACACAAGGCATGTTCACTTTCAATCCATTACGTTGCCACTGGAATACTGAAACTGCTGGAGTGCAGTGACAATACTCCATTTTGCTTCTTCAGAGATTGTAAGTTTGCCAGCTAGGCACAAATCATGTGTACCAGAGCCATGCCCATCAAAACTGTAGTTTGTACTCTGCCCTGCTCAAACTAGGGTCTGCTGCCAGATTGCTTGAAAGAATATACAGGAAAGCACACAGCTGTGGCAGTTTCTAACTGAATGAATAATGCAACATCAACATCTGTAGGATTTTTGAAATGCTAAACATCCAGCTATGAAGCCTCTGACGAGGATGCAGATGGTAATGATGTTGTTCTTGCAGAGGTACCACCAGAAAGGGTCAGAGTTTCATAATCAGACTGGACACTTAATGCCTGAAACAATCCTTTCCTTTATCAGCAGTAACTCTCAATGCATCACAGAATGATAAATGCTCGCTTTGTGGGCTGCATTTAATTCCAAGCTTTGTTAAGCTAAAAAAATCCAGTAATGAATATGGACATCTTCAAGCATGAATACAGATGCCAACACCAGTTGATCATACTCAGCAGGTGAATTTAAACTGACAATTCAAGCTAAGGTAGAATAATTAAAATAAATTTTCCACTCAATACAAAAAGCATAAGAAAGTCCTGTGTTTACCTCAGGAAAGCACAAACAACTGAACCAACTTTTCATAGATGCAAAACAGTATTATTTCATGGGATAATGTGTATTTTTCTGCTTTTTAAATCACATCAGTATGCATTGCCCACTGAAAGAATAGAAAGAAATAAAATGTATCTCTGAATAAAAGCAAATATATCTGTTCATCACCCACTGTTTTAGGACATTAAAGGAGAGCACAATGTCTTATAATGTATTCTTTGCCTTACTGGTTTCCATCAATAAAAAATGTGTTTCAGAGACATTGAGCAAATACAAAAAAAAAAAAAAAGGGAAAAAAAAAAAAGCACTTTTGCTCAAATTAGAGCTCAAATCTGTCCCTGGATTCAGAAACAAGCTAAAAGAACTAACTGAAAAGTCAACATAAAGTTAACAGTGCTGAGAGTCAGAGGAATTAGAAGGAGCTAATAAGGAAAGCCATGATTATAAAAAACAAGCTTCTGAGAGAAGGCATGATGTCACCAATCAGCTCCTCTGGACAGTTGTAGTCTGAACTCCTGATCCCAGACCTTAGCTGGGATAGGCTCTCCAGAAAGATGCAGGATTAGTTCCTTTATGCATCGACACAGCTGAGACAAGTCTATTAAAAATGTTAAAAACTGTACCCAAGCCATAGAATAATATTTGGAAAGCTTAAAATACAGGGGAAAAGCTCAAGATGTGAACCCAGAAATTCCAGGAAGCCTGTCCAGACACGGAAGGAAAAGGATGCATTGCTTTAACAAGGTTTCTTGATTAACCCTATACATAACTTTATAAATAGAAAAAAACCCTCTCTTCCCAGTTAGCTTTAAGTTTAGGGAAAGGTAAGAACTTTGGCAAAAGAAACCCAATAAAGAGCAGTTACATTCCATCTTTTAATGCTGGAAACAGGATATTCAGAGACAGCTGCTCGCCTCTGCCAGACTTGGAGTTTATAACCAGTAGGCTCTCTAAGCAACCAGCATAATTCCTTGGGGAAGGGATAAAACATTCCTGCGAATGCTCTGTGGCAAAATCCGAAAGGATAAGGTCCTTCATCAGCCACATGGCTCTCCTCAGGAGCTGCTTAGCAGCTTTGCGGTCTGATGTTCTTGTCATGTCCAAACTACTTACCTTTTCCTCCACATCCTGGTGAGAAGTAGAGTCATGTGCTTCTGCTGTTTGCTGACAGAGATCTCAAGAAAAGTAGATTTCTGTTTTCCTTTTGGGTACTTCTCTTTGAGAAGTACACTCCTTCAAGTCTTGGAGTCACTGGCAGAAGGCTGGCCTGGCTCTCAGACTGGTGGTGCTAGCTAACCAGAGCCTGCAGACAACTCTGATTTTATCCTTTCATCAGGTAAAGAATTTTGTTACACCTAAAATCATATTTGAAAAAAAAAAAAAAAAAGAATAAAAAACTGCTATTAGAAACACTTGTCAGGGTGGGCAGGGGGAAGGGAGGACTGAAAGAAGCATAAACAAGAGCACTTTTCTAAAGTCAACAAATCCTACAGGGGCTTCGAGTGGGAGACTCTGGGGGTCTATCAGATGGGCAGCAGTTTAGTGGTTGAGTGTCCTCATAACATCACAGGAGGTGCAAAACTGCACAAAATCCTCAGCTATAGTTTTAAGAGTGAGAAAGTTGCTATAAAAAAGAGCCTCTCAGGTCATACTATTATTTTCCAGGGGAAAAAAAAAAAAAGTGTGTTGTTACTCCCGTAAGAGAAAGAGAAGCATTCACAGACAAAGGGGAGGCAGGCTGTGAACTCTGGGGTTACAAAAGCTGTTGTAGCTAAGATTACAACCCAATAAGAATTCTGTTTAAACAGAGAGGCAAAATTCAGGACCTCTGTTCTGCAAACTGAGTGAAAATGCATTCTTCTACTAAAGTAGCAGATAGGAACAAAACATCCAGATAAAGATTGGAAATATACATGGAATATGTGTGTGTAGCACTGGCCAAGAGAAAGAAAAAAAGAAAAAAATGTTTAAGAAAAAAAAAATAGTAATCTCTAGGATTCATGTTCCTATACAGAGAAAAACACGTACACCTTGATGCACAGAATATTAGCATTTGGCACATGCAAGAATCTGAGCTTCAAACCAAAACACAGAGGGCCTTAGTAACTTGCCCAAGGTCAAAATCTAAAATCCATGTAAGGCTCTTTGATTGTGATTTGCTTTCTAATATAGAGAAAACTCACATGCTGAGGGATGTGCAGGCATACAAGAGTTCCTTCTACCTAATTTACTATTCATATAAAATTTAAAGAATCTGATCTCAGTAGATATTTGTTCACATCACAAAGCTACCCTGTATTTTGAAGTAATCTGTTGGAGTCCGAAATCTCTGTAGAGGAAAGACCCAGAAACCCAGAACTGAAACAGAAGACATGTTACAAATCAAGATCAAAGGATCTGCTGACAGATGCATTCAGGAACCTGAGATAATGTTTCCATGTTCTCTGAATAGTTTGAATCCAGGCTATCTCCTGTTAATATTCATATGTAAAGCATTTATCAAAAAGTTAATAATGGAATTATTACAGTAATAAAACCTCTGCTCTCTCGTGAAACTTTTAAAATTGGTAAAGATTCTCTTTTTTTTTTTCTGCTTTAGGCATCGTCTTCATTTCACCACATCTCCTTCTATTGCTAGATTTCTTAAAACCTCCTGATAGCTACTTAAGCACATTACTGTAACAGCTATACAATCTGCTGTGATGCACTCAGGCCAGCAAGGACCTCACTGCTACAAAGCCTCCTGCAAGGCCAACCTGAGCCAAACCTAGAAAAGGCCCTAGACACTCTTATTTTTAGCTATATAGTTAATTCCAGTTGAACAGTCACTGGAACGAGATCCAAAATTACACATACTGTGAAATACTTTGCTGGTGGTCAGCAGCCTCACTGCTGAACCAGTGCCCCTTTGTAGGATGTGTCCTTAAACGTGCAGAAAGTTCACACATGTTACCTATTTCCTGAGAAAGTAAAACCACATGATCTTCTCTCTGGATTGTCTGCCAGAGGAGCAAACTCTGCTTTCTGCTGCATGTTTGCCACCCAAATTAGTTAAATAATACCCTGGTGTAAGGAATACAAACATTTTTCCATGACACCTTAATGCTCACCAGTCTGGTAACTGTGGTGTTCTGACCAGTGCAGAATGCCTTTATCTACATATACACACCTACCTACATATCTAAGTGTATTTCTATTTCCACGAGAGAAGCATCACCCTAAACGAGCAAGCTGATCTATAACAGGCACTGATACTACTGATTACCAATGCAAAGCCTCAGAACAAAGGATCTGTTTGGAAAGATTATGATTTGTAGACTTAAGATCTTAGCAGCGTTTCAGTGTGTTGAAGAACCTTACAGAGTGAGAACAAAATGTCTTATGAAAGTTTAAATTATGTAAAATACTGAGATGTATTATATGAGGCATTTTAAATAAGGGCAGAATAAAGGCTAAATACTTCTGAACTGTCTCAGAAAAATTAATCCTTCTAAATTCATGCACCATTACCAGACTCTGATATTAAAATGCCTCCTGCCTTTAGGCTGATGTGGTTATAATTATTCACTTGTTTTAATTCATATTTTATGTACTGTATGTATTTTTATGCAGCACCAATTGTGGTGGCATCCAACAATTAAAAACAGGCATAAATTAATCTCTCATTTACAGGGGAAACATCTTCAATTAATGAACTAAAGGACCTTCTACAATTTTTAATTAAAGTTCTGCATAAGCCAATACGTATATAAATCTTATGAAATGTGAACTTTTCAGGAGGATCTTTTTAACAACGCCTTGGAGGCCATTTTATCCCTGTTGTAAAAACAAGAGCCTAAGCTTTCTGTCTCCTTAACTACTCCTGGGTGCCCCAGGACCAGGCAATATCCTCCCAGCACCATTTGAGCAATAGTGAGTGTATTGACTTTTAGCCTCAGAAGAGTTATGTTCCATTTTTAGCACTCACTCCCTGAATGACCCTGGGAAAGAAAACTGTGCAGTTTCTTTGTCTCACAGAGGTGCCACCATGCTAAGCTGGGGAGTCGGAGGGAACTGACTGTGTGGAAACTGTAATGTCTTTTCTATAAATGTTATTACAATCACCAGGCAGCTCTTTCCTTGGCAGCATTCATTCTCTAGCACAGTTCCTGATCTTGGATCCAAAGCTGCTATTTTGGATATAGATCCACAGAACAAATGAGAATTTGGGGCAAAATCCCCAGGCTTCTTTTTGGGGTGGAATGACTATAAGAGCACCATTCATATTAATTAGGTTTTTGCAGTTCCTGAATAAGAAACAGGAATAGTGTGGTGACTATTGCCAAGTAACCTAAAATGTCACTACACCCAGCAGCCCAGCAGGCTTTCCTTGTAGCCACTAGCATGAAGGCAGCTGAAAGGAGACTCTAGAATATATAAATCTCCCAAGCAGTCATGCTCCCAGACTCAGCACAGAAGGCACTCAAACAAGAACACGTAATGAAAATGTTGAAGTGGAAACAACAGAATTCAGAGCTCATGGCAAACATGCCCCAAAGGAGAGAGAAAAAATTAGAAATAGAGATACAATTCTAATACATATATGTTAGAGAAAACTCTTCCTTTTTTTTTAGAGCCTATCAGCCCCAAGGCATCCTTCTGATAAGAATGTAAGAGATTGTGGCAAAGATCCAGCCCCCAAATAGTTGGGTGTTAAACAGACAAGTGGTTGAAAATTGGAAATCGACATTGCTTTTAACTTGGTACTGACCACCACTTTTCTGCCATTAAGTAAGCACCTGCTGTACGGATAGAGACATCATCCTATGAATATTTGACTTCTGAATATCAGAATTATCAATATTTAATGTGAATACTACTCCTGAGTATGTTGCACTGCATAAGCTGTATTACAGACCGAAGTCCAAGAACATATTCATAACTAAGCTACAGTAGAAATCTGTGACCATAATAAAATAATATGTAATATTTTGTGTTAAGATTCAAATACACAGTAATAAAATGTATATAGTACTGATATTTTTGAAAAACATATTTTTTTAAATCTCGTGGACTTTGGCAAAGCTGCTTTCTTTAGATGTAGAATGGCATTTCTGTCGTTACCTTTCATAGGCTAGGAATATTAATGTTGAAATGACTGAGAGCACTACTCATCAATACTTAGATTTGAAAGACACATGAGAAGGTTATCTATACTAAACTGCTCCTCAAAGGATCTAAGACCACATTTAAAATTTAGAAATTATTTAGAAATAGAGCTAATGTTTGCAAACCTAAATATAGATTTATCCTATACATCATGAAATATGTAGTCCCTATTCTAAATCATGGGTAGGAAGTCAAATCAAAGATTAACCACCTTTGTTGGGATAGCCAATTAGAATATTTTGAGCAATGAATTCGTACACTGCTTCTTGATTACCCCCCACACAAATGCATATATGTGTATATTTCTATAAAGACAGTTTTTGTACATAAGTGAGAAGTGTATTCTTTTAATCATAACTATACTAAAACTTAAGGGCAAAATTAAATTGCTCAGTAAAGAGCCATGTATGTCTCTCTCCAGTGAAATTCTGTATCTCTGCTTTGTCAAAAAGGAACCACTGCATGTAGGCAGAAGACTTCTGTAAATTAAATTAATTGTGCCATGCAGAGGAAATAAAACCAAGCAGTTCCATAGCACAACAAAGTGAAATGACGATAAAGGCAGATTTTACAGTGCTTCCATCTGCCGTATACTTGTCATATGTCCATTGCCATATACTTGACATCCTGAATTATATGATACCCTATAAATCTGCTTTTTACTTTAAAAGTTACAGAGTGCTCTTCTAAAATTGTCTCAAACCAAGATAAGGACATATGTATTTGTACAACCAGTGCTAAAGAGAAAGGTTATATTGCAAACTTAAGCACTGAGATACTGATACAGAAATATTTCTGTTTAGAATTCCTGACTATATAGCAGTGTTTAATTCCATTTTCACTTTATTTTCTAGAACCTCTTAAAACCTTACCTCCTGTTATCTTTAGCCCATTGTCCTGATAAACTAAGTTCCCCAGGTCCCAGACCTGGTTTATCTGATCTAAGATACCCTGCCCAATTAACTCTCATCTATTTTGCAGCAGGATTTATTAGCTGAAGCATAATGACACACTGAATGCAATGCCTGGCCAGCTTAGAAATGAGGCACAAAAACTTGTGTCTCACTCCAAAAGGCTGTATGGGCACACACATCGTTTCCCAAATTCTCGCCACAATATTCTCTACCTTGGGTTCCCACTCCCCAGATCTTCCACACATTTGAAACTCCATTATCTTTCATGGATTCTATCTTAATTTCATGCATAATGAACTGAATAGAGGGCTATCATTTAATTTCAGTGGACAAGCAATCAGAACATAGATATCATTCCTGCAGTCAACTTTATTCTGAATTTCAATGGGAGGAAACTTCCACAGGCCGATGTTAGACATTGTTCTGGAAATTGGTTGGGGACAAGCTACTCACACAGCAATGTGGTAACATTTTCCCCATGGAAGGAAAAAATGATACATTATCACTTAAAATAGGAACTTCTTATCTCCAGCAGCACAAAGCACAAGAAGTCCAAGGTAACGCTTCCATCTTGGTCTCCGCTGTGCTAACGTTACGAGGATTTCTAGATGGTTCTTTTTATTTTAACTTTAAATGCAGTAGGCACAGATGCAGTGCTTAGTCTTACACCTGGGACCTAATCTTGTAAAAAGCTGAAAATCCTGAACCAAAGTAGAGCCAAAGAGTTCAAAACCCATTGAAAGCTCTTACATAGCAAGTTTTTAATAACGCAAATAATTGTTTTTTCTTGTTTCTGTTCTGCAGGAGCCACTGCTTGAAAATTATGAAGGATGCTAAACACAACTAAGTATTTTTTTAAGGCTTTTTATAAGGTGGTTTTCTTCACAGAAGTTACTAGCTAGAGTTTGGCTGAATATGTTTATCAAGCATGTTACTGACTCCAGCAGGGAGGGTTAGATGCAAAGCCTTATGAACAAGCCCTGAAGATACAGAAACAAGTTTCTCACCTCTGAAATGTTGCATATCTTGTGTTCATCAAATCTTAAACATTTTTTCATTCTTCTTTGAACACTCGGTAGACGGGTTCTAAATAAAGAAAACTACACTTCACTGGAGCATAGGTTAAGTTCCTCCCTTCTGACTGATGATTGTTCTCATGCAAGGCAAACACTATCTAGAGGCTGAAATTGCTGCATACCTGGACCACATATGAGAGGTATCTTTGAGTCTTAAAGAAGACCTGCATGTTTTTTGGAGGCATGATCTCTGTGGTGATCAAGCAGTATTGGTACTTTCATGCATCTTTAAGCTTTCTGCCAGAAAAGGAAAACTTAAGATCACAGTTTGGGCTCCACAGTATGCCCAGGATTTCAGTATGAAAAACAGCAGCTGTTTTTTCCTATTATAACTTCCTAGTTGGCAGATTTTTGGCTTAGAGGGCCTACAACCTGGGCTTATGCCAACAGAAGTAGAAACAGTTGATTACAGAATAAATTCCCCATCCTACAGATAAAAAGTCTATATTTTATCAGAAGGGCTATTCACAGACAAGGGATGACAGAGACATATTCTCACACTTGGGTACACTGATAACTCTTTTGGAGGAGCCCACCTGGCAAACTGTGGATGGTGCACACTGTCCCCAGCACCAGCATCACCCTGAGGCTGCTCTCAGCTGCCTGAGCAGTAACTCTCCTCAGCTCTGGCCTCCTGCCCCAATTCCTGCTGCTCTGGGCTCTCATCACCCTAAATCTGGTCCCTGTATAAATCATGAAAGACCCCAAACACATACTCAGGGCTGCTCTTTGGTAACAGATTTTGATTTTTTGGGACATTGTCAGTCATAAAAAAAAAAAACATTTTTCTAGCTACTATAAGCTCTAACAATCATTACAGACATGAACCAACTCCCATGGAAGACACTGGGATTCTTTCAGTTGCCTTCCTTGTGGTTCAAATCAGGACCCTGAAACATCTATGTTTCTAAAAATCACTGTTGTTTTCAGTGAGAACATGTTTTTTCTATACAAAGTATTCGTAAGAAAATCTTGAACTGTATTTCTCAGTGACTCAATAAATAACTCATGTCATGTTCAGTGCTTTTGGGTGGTAATTAAAGATTAAAGACACTCAATAAAAATGCCATTGCTTAATTAAAACCAATAAAAATTATTCCACATTAAAATATTTGCCTGTTGCCTCTCAGACTTTATTCTAGGTATATGATAGGATTTTTCTAGCTAATCTTACCTGAAGCAAGCAGGAAGCTCTTTTTTCCTGGATGAAAGCTTTAGAAAAAAACATATTGTCTTAATCTTCACACTGCTAAGAATTTTATTGTGTATTTATTCTTCAAACATGTGATCCCATATGCACTATTTAATTTCATTAGAGATAATGGACAAATTGATAGAGACTATACTTTCATACTGCTTGTGTCTCTTTGTTGGAATTGTGGAGTTATAATCTGTTTATTATCCAATAGAGCATTATAGACTGTGTCGGCCTCTCTGAGTGGCTTTCAGGTCCCTCTATTGCAGTTTCTTGATCTGTAAAACACAGCTGTACTCTTAATACCTTCAAAACAGAAAAAAACTTACCTCCCTCCTCCATGTCATGTGTCCCCCTCCCCCAATTTGTTTGATGAATTATACTGACTGTGTAGTTATCCTTGCAGAATTCACTGTTTTGTCACATGCTGAGCAACCACAGGCACAGTGAAGCAAAACAGAGGGTGCCAAGAAGGAAAGAGAAACGTGGAATCCACACATTCTGTCACAGTGATAAATATGAAGCAGGATCCTGTGATGACCCGGGTTCAAAGGAGCTAAGGGATGTCTTCAAGACCCTCAAACAATGTGTTCCTGGGGATTGGGCAGGAGAATGGTGTGGAAGCTTAGTCTAGATAACCTAACAGAAAAAATGTCACATTAACCTTACTTTATAAGCTTAAAGGTCTATCCCTTTGCTTTCTAATTTCTGAGTTTGGAGCTGTGGACACAGGAACACATGGCAAATTGTGTTTAAAAGCACCTTCTCAAGCAAATATTTGAAAATCTTACTTATTTTCGGGACAAAGAGTACTTAGGCCTATACTGAGGTAAGAAGCAGCAAGGGAAAATGACAATTTTATAAAACAAAACCTTGTAAAATCACCTTGGTAAACCAAATTATTTTCACAGAACAGATTGTTCCTAATGTGGATTTTTTTCACCAGTGTGATTGACTCATAAAATATTCCTCTATCCTAGTTCTGTTTGAGCTAGCTGGCACTAGCATCAAATTTATATTGATGCTAGTGCTGGCTAGCTAGCACTGGCATCAATATAAATTCTCCAGTAAAATGCTTAATTCCACTCTCATGAATCCAAGTCCAAGGCTTTCTCACTGTTTATCCTGTCCTTGATTTCATTTTCTCCATTACTTTTATTTTCATATTCAAGAAAGTTTAATTATAAGTTAGTCTTCTTATTCTGCATAACTATGATGGCAAATTCAAGAATATAATAAATTTTCAGGTGTTATGTATATTTTAATTTCATCTAATGAAAGATGAAAGGATTATTAATACTAAATATTTTGGCTTACCCTAGAACACTCTATTTAATTTTCCACTTTTAATGGTGGTATGTACCTTTTCATTAACTAGTCTTTGCTTCTTAGCATCTTATTTTCCTCATAGGGTTCACAAATTTGACACCTTTAAAAGCCTTTGATCTGCCTTGCACCTTAAAATATTTAAACTCTTTTTGATTTGATGTAATCATTCTTGTGATGTTCTTTTGATGTCTTCATTGTATTCATTGCTTTGCTATATCTATTTTTGCTTTCAAAGAGTCCTCTTTGTTCAGAGACAGATATTATTTTACCAATGCTATTTTCCTGGCATGATCATCTACAGAAATATGCATTCTTTATTTTTAATTTCAGTGGCTTTTAGATTATGCCAGTTCCTAATACTTACCTTCATTCTATGACATCCACAATTGCTAAACACAATGAAAATGCATCCTCTTATATTTGGCACTTCTCAAGATTGCTCTGATATCAATAAAGGTTAAATAAAGGACAGTCTTGTAGAGCAATAGAGCAGGAATTTCTTGAAATATTAGTAAAATATTTTGCTGCTTTTTTACACTGTGCTGTTGTCTGGTTGATATGCAGATACTTGAGCCTTCTATGTTTTGCCACTTTTTTCTGCATCTTAAAAATTATTAAGATAATTAAAGAAATTGTTAAGCTTCAGCTTCTTAATAATATCAGTGAAAATGTGAGTGCAAAAATAGTGTGAAAAATAATGTGAGTGCAGAGAACTGATGGCAGCAAGCTGGCCATGTGAAATTTACTGGAGAACATTTCTAGGATGCTCGTTTCAAGTCTCCTGTGTGTATGATAAAAACTCACCGGACGCTTGGCGGGCTCCATTAGAGGAAGCATCCCCCGAGTGCCCAGCATGCTGCAATAACAAATATCTGCATTCTACTACTCAAAACTGTCTTAGAAAGTTTCTATCTGACCAATTTTGGTATCAACATCCATCTGTGACAGCAGGATTTATCTAGAGGAAAGAAATCCCCAGCTCGTTCACTCATATAGCATTACATCTATTGTTACGAGCAGATAAAAACGGATTTAGGACAACACAGAATCTGTTCTCATTCACTGGTCGTAATACAACAGAACTATTTTCATTCTCACTGAAAATGCTGTAACAGAAGCAGCCATATCTGTTCTAGGGATTTGATTATTAAGTGTCTCCCTATAGTTGATGAGAGCTCCTAGAATCAAGTGACTGGATAAGAATTACAGCTTTCATGTGAAAGAAGTTGAAGGGTTTTTTCCACCATGACTGTCAACAACAGTTAGCAAATAAAACACCCTAACCTCGTAAACAGAGACTTGAATATGACATAACATGAATTAATCATTTTATAGGTGTCCATTTTCAAGAACTTTGCACTTTTGGGAGACACTGAAGAAGTGATTTATGGCACTAAAATCTGCCAGGACACCAAAATCCCCGCACTTTCACCTAATTTTTGCAGTGATGCTGCAAGTCAAGATCAATGTATATTCCCCATGTTTTACACTGTGGAAGTTTAGTTTCCAGTACCTGTCATTCGTAATTCCCCAAGGGATCACAGCACAACACAGACACTTTGCTTTTCCCAGGCAAAGCCATAATTTGCATGAGAGGGGTCACACTCAGATTTGATCCCCCAAAAAGAGAGAAGACATTCCTTTTGTGACCTTTTTGTGACAATAAATTAAATTAAATAAATAAAAATTGAGGGCTATTTTGGGTAAACTATTTGTGCACATTCCTCACATGTGTAACCCGTCCCTCATATATTGTTCAATGTTAGTTTTAGCATAAAAAAAATATTATATAGAGGACATCAGAATGTCCCTTGCTAAAAGTAAATTAAATGGTACAAGTGCTTTGACAATATCTTTACATGCTTCCTTTCCATACAAAAAATAATCTTCACACCTGTATGTCAGCCAACCAACACTCTTTTATAATTTCAAGGTCATTGTTCCCATTTTAAAAGTACTATCTGTGAAATAAATATGGTGGAAGTTGTGCTGTACTTTTGCAGCACTGGGTAAAATAGATGCTTTCAAGGTTTGATTATTTGTGTGACTGTATCTCTGCATTATCTTCTTAAATAATATTGAGAAAGGTTAACTACTGCATTAGTGCTGATTTTTAAATAAATGTCATTTTGGGAAGCTGAATAGAGGGGAGTAACATCAAGATGAAATTACCAACAAAGAAATTGTCCTTTCACTGAAGTAAGCCCCACAGACATTGTAATGTAATTTCTTGTTAATGAAAGCATTAATAGAACTTTATCACAGAAGAACCCTCTGAATTTTAAACTATCATAGATCGTTGTTCAAACAGGGTATGACAAAACCGTTTTATATTGATTATAGATTTCATTTGCACAGCTGGATGCACTAATGAAAGTTTCTGAGTATATTTCCCAGTAACTCAGAAACAGTAATTAAAATAATTAAAATTCTTTCCACAGCATAAAAATTCGACAAGTGTACTGTCGTTTGCAGATCCATCATGAAGACCTCGGTGATGTAGTGGGGATTTTACATGTACATGTCTGCTGAAATCAAAGGGTTGAGGCAGTGGAAGTATATACAGTGAGAATATTCTTTGCCTCCCTTCTTGCTCATGTACCCAAGAGCTGAGCATGAAAGATGAGCTAAAAGTGTTTCTGTCCATTGCTGTTAAGCAAAGAGCAGCCCAGGCTCGCACTGCAAGGCAGCCCCTAGCTCCAGGCACTCATCTCAGCACTACCAAGAGGTACCACTTCCCTTCTGCAGTCCTGAACTTTGTACAGGTTCCTTGTGAGGAGCCCAAGCACCCATGACCAGTTTGTACATAAACATTAGACATTTATTACAAGTGCACATAACCATATTTGGCGTGCAGATGGAAAATAGTTCATTCAAGTTACACTACAAGTTACACAACATTGAATAGCCTATTTAGTGTTCAAGTCCATTAGCAGCACCAGCCAGCAGCTCTGCTGCTCTGTCCTCATCCCTCAGATACCTCAGGGAGCGGGCAGCTGGAGACCACATGATGTGACTCAGAAGGTCCCATCTGGCCCTTGGGCTGGACATTACATGGCCCCACTCCACTGTTTGATGTGGTGAACAATCTCTGATTTCCTACTGGGGATGTAAACTGATAATGAGATTGCTTTGGTGCTCTAAATCTCAGCAGCATTCTCACAAAGGCTATTTTCTGGCTTTTGCAGTTGCCTGAAAGGGAAAGGGATATAAACACTAGAGGTGAAAACAGAATTGCTGTGTAAGTTACAAGTCAAACAAAAGCTTCTGATTCAAGAGACAATGTAAACTGGTTCCAGTCAAATAGCAATTTTGTTCTCTTCTGATACGTGTCATGTTGAATATTTATTTAAAATACTGTTCAGGTGGACAGGCTTAAAGAAAGGGGCATCATATTTTCACCTGAGGCTTGAGAACAGCAGATAAACACTGCAAATGGCTTGCAAACATTCAAACAGCACACTGCACCATGTGACCTTTTTTGTGTACACAGTATGCCAAGAGATCTGCTTTACACCAGCCACAAAATCAGCAATCTGTTAAATGCACCATCAAGCAAGGCACCATCACTTCTGTTTTCAGATGTTATGACAGTCCATACTTGCTTCTCTAATTCTTACTCAACACTTGGGCTATAGCATAATTTCTAGTTGTCAGGCGTTGTTTAATTCTATTTTAAATTTTGCCAAAGCGTAGTCTTGAGAAACTACAAACAGCAGAGGCCAGATTTTAATAAGTGTCTCTGTTACTGTCACTTCAGCAACGTGATTCCCATTGCTGTAATCACAGGGGGTCTTTAACACGCCTTCAGGGGCACACAGTTAAAACCAAGAAAAATGTCACTATTATTAACTGATTACAAAGAAATAAAAGTAAGGAAACTGTTTTAGCACTGCTAGAAAAGTACTCTCTTAATTAGAACATTAGAACGTTGTTATATTTCTCTCTTCAGTACAAAGTGGTAGTGACATCTATATTTATAGTGGGGTTGAATGACAAGACACTGGCCTTTATTAAAATTTGTAGGTGAGGATTCTCTTACAATGTCCAAGAACTCCCAAGACCCTTTTCAGCTGTTGTGCACGCCCTCCCTTGTCTCCTACCCCATGTCACAGCCCCCTTCCTTAAGCTATAGGTGCACCCCTATCCAGTGACATCCAGCAAGGCACTGGCACTTTATCTTTTTCACTTCTTCTGTCCTAAGCTGTTCACCATCTTTGCCAGCTATACCCAGCTGAGCTTGACCACCTAATTACAAACACATGCAGCTCTTGTCAGGCTTTGACTGCAGTAACGAGGGTAATCTTTTTTCCAGAAGCCCCTAATAAACATAATAGTAAGCCACAAACCAAAAATCCAGGCAAATTAAAATAAACTGCTTGTGAGTTCAGTGGGTGCAGCTACATCACTAATTTAGTTTTTTGTAGAGTTTCTTTTGAGAGAGAGGCTGTCTTGTGTCCATACTTGGTGTCCCCTGATATTCCTTAGCAGGAGAACTACCATTGCAAGCCCTGCCCTCCTGGTGGAAACACAAAACATGGAGCACCCAGGTCTGTCTCCAAGGATGCCCAGTAAATCTCAGAAAGGAAACCAGTGTGCAATTCATGCTGAAAAAGTGCAGCATGGATGCAGGTTTAAGGGACATAACAACGAAAAATCTAACCCCACACCTCTTAGTAAAGCAGATGGACGCACTGAGCAAATTCCGCTTCCCCTTATTCCTTACAGAATGAATCAAATTACTCAAGAAAATTGTATTGAAGTGGGAGAACAAAGTAGAAATAGGAAGCTAAACACAGTAATAGATTCTTTCTCATTTTTGTTAATAGTTCTATAAAGAACAAAACTAATAGTCATGTCATGAAGTGGGGAACAGGATGTAGCTCAGGGGGAAGGAATACAGTCACCTGAGTGAATCAACTAAATGTGCCTCAGGTTGAGTGGCTGCCCTAATCCAATGCAAAAGCACACAGCCCTTTGGGGAGGAAATACTGAAAAACGGAGCTCTCTGAGCACCCGTACAATTTAATTTTCACTGATCTCTGAATGGTGGCTAAACCCAATATTTATTACTTTACTCTAGGAATTGAATTTGGTCCTGTTACTAGTAACCAAATCAATCCATTTTTCTTAACAGAAAGCATAATAATAGTTTAAAGTCTTTCACTGTTTTCTTGGTGAAGCAACTGTTGAGAGCACTCACGGACTTCCAAACTCCTCTTGGAATATCAACCTGCAAATTTTGGGTATAAAATCATGGGGCTTTATTGCCTATCCTACCAGGTAGCAAGGCTATCCAGTGTTCTGTCCACCGTCCCTCTTTATTTCCCCTTCTCTGCATGCACACTGCCAGTGTACGCCTTCCCTCTGATCTGCCATCAGTCTGGAGAACTCCAGGAGGAGCCACTCCTTCCTTTTGATCTTCCCATTGCACCTAAGGGTGCCACAATGAGCAGAATGGCATTTACACTTGTAGTGGTTTTGGTTCGCCAATTTAGATTTCCCCAAATCTGAAATTTTCCCAGCCAATGCACCACCGAGTGTGGTGGTTTCAGTGCTGGCCAATCACCAGTGCATCTCCTTCCTGCTGTGAGATAGGAAAATAGGATTAGGAGAAAGGCAAAGCAGTCTCAAATCTTTAGAAGGGTATAAAGAAAGTTTTATTAACAGTAACTAAAAGAAAAAACAATAAGAATGAAAACAAAACCCTTCAGAACACTTCTCCTCCCTTTACAACGTTTTCTTTCCACTGACAATGTAAAGAAACAAANTGTTACAGGGGAAAAGAGTCTTTTCTCCTTAGCTTACAAGAGGATTTCAGCCCCAAAACCAAGGCATCTCCTCATGCATCCCATGTGGGTCTTGACTTCTTCCTCACTGACCTCGATGTCTTCACGTTGCTTTTACATGCCTGCCTTTGGTCCCTTTGTCTTGCTGGAGGGAGGACTGAAGCGCTGAAACGGTTAACATCTCGCTCGGGGCCTGGAGAGGTCACCTGGTGGCTTGTGGCAGGAGCTGTGGCTGGGAGGGCTGGCCAGCATCTGGTCAGCCAGGCCAGAACTCAGCAGCAGCAGGCCGGGAGCGTGGGGAGGGCTTCTCCTTCCCTGCCCGATGATTGCAGGCAGCTCCCACAGGGGTAAAATCCTGGCACCGACCCGGTATTGCCGTGGTCCATGCATTGACAAAGGACTCTTGACAATAACTTCAGAAGGCTAAATATGATTTATTAAAATGGCTTCATAATCAGAGGATTCAGGCTACAATGTGCCCAGGTACAGAGCTCAGATGCTTCTTCTTCACTGCCCTGTACAAGAATGCTAGAATGCTTGCAATATCAGAGAGATAACAGCCCTTCACCTCCTTCTCCCACTACAAGGAGACAGCCAGAGGAATCTGAAAACATCCTTGAAGAACAACACAGAGATTTTGCTTACAGAAAACTCATACAGAGTAAAAGACAGCAAAAAGATGCCTTCTCATGAGAAGATTTTTTTCTGCAGGCCTGCATGCAGAGAAACTTATAATATGTTCTAGCAACAACCCGGGGCTGCTCCCAGGGCCCAGCGGGCTCGGCTGGGGCCCGGGCTGGGTGAGGGGTGCAGCAAGGCCTGCGGCATCCCCCTCTCCCTGCCCGGCAGCCGATGGGGGGAGAGGGGACAATGCTGGCAGGCGGCCCGGGGAAAGGGGCCCAGCCCCCGGCAGGACCGCGCAGGCCGGCCTGGCCAAGACAGAGGCTGGGCCAGCTGATGTTACCTGGCTCCCGACCAGAAGGAAAAAGCTCCCAAGTTTCTTTCGTCTTTTACTTGTGTGTTTCACAGAGGTGTGTGCAACTTCCACTGGCTGGAAGTTTTGCATCACTTCCCTACATTTCCTTTCATTCCAAACCGTGACACTACTGAAGGGCGTGGAAGGTTCAGAAAGCTAAGGAGACCTCAAGGGGGAACTAACTATTGAAAGCTGTAGTCTGGAAAATTTCCTGGGAGACATGATTTGTGGATTAGAGCAAACTGTTCCAAATCTTGCCCTCGGTAATTTGGACTTTATTTTCAGCATGCAAATAGAAAACCTTTATGAAATTTTATGTGTCTCTACCAATCATGATTTCAAGGGCCTCTCACATATGCAAAGAATCTAGAAAAGAAGAGGGAAACTTAAATTCACAGCTGTTATTTTTATGTAAAGAAATATGGAATTTTATAGAAACACAAGCATTTTTTCATACTTCAGACTCATTATTCCATGTTAGAAGGTCCAAAAATTATCTAGGACTCCTCTCTTAGCAATAGGTGTTAATTATTCTAAATTTTATAGTTATGAAAACATTTGTGACTGTCTCTAAATTTCAATAAAAGTATAGGAAAGTTTTATTTAAATTTGCAATGAAATTATCACCATAATGAGAATATGTATTAAAAATATATGTCTACAGCAGTACAGAAATTTCTGACCTACAGGAATTTAGATAAACATAAATAGTGGGAGTAGAGTAACCTCTTAAATCATTAGTCAGTTATCTGCCACTAGTTTTGGTCAACTCTGCTTTGCAACTTTCAGGCAATGAAGTTCTTTGCAACTTTGTCCTAGATTAAGCAGAACTTGCAAAACAATGATTCAAAAGAAAAAGAAATTAATAAAAGTAACAGGCAAATTACTTTAGGAGCAAGTATAGAGGAAATTGAGTCCATGTGAATTTCCATACAAGGAAAGACTCAGAGAATTACGCTGATTTAGAAGTTACAGTAAAGTACTGTAAAATCACACACAGGAGTGCACTTTATGCAGGTCCTGAAGGAGAGTCAATGTTGTAAAATACAGTGCAAGAGAAAAGGAATTTCTGAACCATCTGGAAAGGACAAGTTTTGCTGCCAGCCCCTGTGAGCACTGGTTACCTGTGACTGATGTGTATCCGTGCTTCCTCATTGCCTAAATAAGTATGGCATATTGAGCAATGTGCTTCCATCAGTCAGGGCCAGGAGATATGGGAGAAAGGGAGTGTTTTTCATCCATTTTGCACTGTGTGTGAAAGAGAAGGACAATGATCTGGCATTTATTTCAGTTCCTCACATCACAGATCATATACAAAAATATAATTCATCAATGTCGTTCTACAAAAGGCAAGACATTTTAGCAGAAAATGCTGTTCTATCTGATTACTACTAGTTTAATTAATTGATGGGACAGTATCAGGATAAGTAAACAAGCTGCTACACTTAACAAGATTGTGTTTTGCAAGTGAAATATGCTTCTAGTGTGCTAATGATTTTAGTTATTCTAAGAATAACGATGACACATTCAGAAATAGTTTTCTGTGTGCAGTTTTGCTTTGCCTTCTTTATATAATTATCCTTACAAGTTCATCTAAGTTATTATTTAAGTAATTACATGGAGCACACCTTTCTGGAAGAGAGTAGCTTGCAATCTAGGGCTGCGTAGATCAAATTAGATCTCAGCTGCATACATCATCCAGGAAATTTCAGCATTTGCGCAACACATTTATTCAGGTGGAATTTAATTAAACCGAAAAAATTAAAGCTGACTACTGACTCATTTCAGAGCATTGGAGCAGAGACATAGACAGTGACACTGGAAAAAATTTGCAACTATCTAGGACATTGTCATCTCTCAGTAGCCCTTAATTAGCAATTAATAATTCTGTGAAATTTAAATTTGATTTGCACTGTGCAAAAACCAATTTGAGAAGAGAGACCTGTTAAGTTATTCATTTCAACAAGTCTCTCAAAATGTACAAACACTTAAGTACACACATTTTGAGCCCTACAAGCAAATTGCAAGCACACTGTAAGCTACTGTGTATATGTACATGGATACCTAATCCAAACTCCCTTGATGCAATTTCAGGCCATTATCTCTTCGTAGCCCCATAGACATAAAAAAATAATTTCTTTAAATCTTAAAACAATCTATATATTTTGAAAACTGTCACCATGGTCTCTTTCATTTTCCTTTAGGAAAAAGCCCCTACTTCCAGGAGTCTTCTCTCTCAGGTAGTGCACCTCCTTGTCTTCCCTCTGGAGCTGCTCAGCTCTGCCCCAGCTCTGATTTTAGAAGCCGTGCAACTTCCAGAGTATCTCACAAATGCAAAAGAGTTTCTTACAAGACTGAATGGCCAGAAGCCTTGCTTCATAAAAATGAAGGTTAAAAGAGCTTAGGCTCTGGCCCATGACAGGGTATCACCAAAATGCAGGAACTGCAATAATGCTATAGTAACTGAAGAGAAGAAATAGCTTAAATATTCCACATCTTTTCTAGAGAAATAGATTATACAAAATAGCATTTATGTTTCCATAGGTTTAAATGTTTAAGCATTTTCAAAACAAAATCTCTCAAAAATACACATTTTGAAAGCAGAGGGAAAACATGAATCACTGTGATTGCTAAAACAAGTGAAAAATAATGGATGAAACTAAAAATAAGTATCCAATAGCACAGAAAATTTCAGCAGATAAAATGGTGCTCAGTAAATATTCACAACATTTAAATAGCTGAGGATGATTTTTCTTTTATTGAAAAAAAAAAACCCCAGCCCTCTATGGAAACGATTGCAGGAAGAAAAACTGGTAAGTAAATTTATAATCAAAATCACAGCAGAAGGAAAGAATCAGAGTTGGCATCATCAAAAACACATGAAAAAAGAAATGTTCTGATCTGCTTTTGAAGATCAGGAGCGCTTAACTAAGATAATAAACAGATAACTCTCAACATTAAATTTTTCCTACGTCACAACAGAGCCATCTTCTGTGTGGTTTTATCATCTCATGTGCAAAACCACAGAGGCTGTTCATACAAATACACAGGGAAAGCACAGACATCCTTTGTTTTACATGGTGGAGGTCTGTGGAACTGCTCTGTGTGCTTGGAAAGTTGGGGTTCAGCCTGGAGAAGAGAAAGCTCTTCAAATAAGGAGACCTTATTGCAGCTTTCAGTACTCAAAAGGGGTTTATAAGAAAGTTGGGGCTTTTTAGCAGGGCCGGCTCCGACAGGACGAGGAGAAATGGTTTTAAGCTAAAAGCAGATGTATTCAGACTAGATGTCAGAAGAAATTTTTCATTATGAGGGTGGTAAAGGAGTGGCAACTCCTCATTCCCAGAGTGTTGGTGGATGGTCCATGCCTGGAAACATTCAAGGCCAGGCTGGATGGGGTCCTGAGCAATCTGGTCTAGTTGAAGATAATCCTACTCATTGCAGAAGGGTTGGACTGGATGGCCTTTGAAGGTCCCTTCCAACCTAAACCATTCTATGATTCGATTTCTAGTCCTATACTTCATGAAGCCAAAAAATACTCATTACATGAAGGAGAGCCTAGGGCTACCCAGACAAACTGTAAACAAAATTCTTTCATTTCAGCTGTAATTTAATTGTGCAGAGACCAAATAATGACAGAGTTGAAGAGGCGGGCAATATGCAAAATTTTCCATGTACCTTGCTGACTGGAAGGTAGTGGAGCTACCACTTTCTTTTGCATGAATATTATTTCTTACCATGGTAGTTCTATTAGATTTATGAATTGTTCATAAGCAAAGTCTTATTTTCTTTAATGCCTTTGCTGTGTGTAAGCTCTCCTGGAACAGTTTAGAAGACTCATTTTGAGGCTATTTTTGGTGAAATGTTTGGTTTATGGGATCTCAGTTCTGAACATGGGTGCTTGCATGACTGTTTCAATTATTATATTGGCTGTCAATCTTTTAACAAATAATAACAAATCCCCCTCCCATCACACTGCCTCACTGGCATGTCCAGGAGTAATTCTTAGATGCATAATTGTTCCATTTCAAACAATTAAAACATCTGAGACTCGTGAACATTTGTACACTTAACCAGAAGATGTTAGGAGATTCATGACTCATATGATTAGTAGCCCACTATGGAGCACAACTGGTCCAAGTTTGACCCCTGTCCTCAGAAATGTACTTGTACTTATGCATTTGATTTAGAACCTTTGCTTATTTTTGAACCAGCTATGGACATTAGCTTGGAAACTATTTTTACTGCTGCATCAAAGTACAAAAAGCAGTCAGGGCAGATGCAGATGCTACGGGCATGATGTTTGGCTAGGATAAACCAACAGATTTCACACAAAGCTGAACTCACTCTGACAACGGCAGAGATTTGGCCAGAGTTATTGATCAGACAGTTAATAGATCTGAAACTTAAGAATTAGGCAGGGTCTCCACCATTTTACTTTTACTATTAATACCATAAAGACATACAAAAACAAGGCTGCAATTTTCTCAGATTATCACTAAGCAGAAGAAGGAGCAGAATGGTCTATGCTTAGACATAAGAAGGAGAATAGACTGGATGACTTGATTTCATTAACTGGGTCAGAGTTAAGAGCACAGGAATACTTTGTAAATTAAACATACACTCAAATTATTTACTAAGAGAATGGTGCATTAAGGCCATCAATAAATATAGAGGAGACTTGAGAGTTAAAACATTGGCAAACTATCATCTCTAAAGACTGCAGAGATTGTGGAAATACAAGATGGGCAAAAGCTGCAAATCTAGACTACTGAGCCCCTTCCTAGATTCTAGAAACGTCCCTTCTCAACTATTTATTCTCCCCCACAAAAAAAAACCCTATAATTTATTACATAGGGGAAAGTGCACTTATTTAACATCAAATTATGTGAAAATAATAGAATTCTAAATTTACAGGGCACTATGCAACTTTTTTTGCTTAAATGCTTAAAATTTAAAGTCCTAATTTTACAAACATTTTACAAAGCTTGTTACCAGGTACCTTACAGCCCCATTTACTGAGCTACATGGAATAAATGATGCCTGCTTGTAAGTATTTGCAAAATTATCCCTAAAAGAGACAATGTGACAGGTTTGGAATTCAGTGTTAAATGTCACCTAATCAAGCACTAAAAAAATATTGTAATTAATAATTCCAAGTAATAAAGGAGTAGAAGATAGCGTTCATGATAAATTATATTCAACATACAAAAATAAAACATTAACTTGAGTTATTCAGCACAGTACAAGTGACTGAGTGTAAAAATACCAATCAAGGCAAACATTCAAGATTCAAACCCAGAAAAATTTAAATTAAAGCACAGTAACATTGTTTTGATAAAGGTTTTCTTTTATTTGGGCTGTTGAAGCTATCTATCATTTTCCCCACTACATGCTATGTCTACAATTTAGCACCCAGAAAGATTTTGTTGAGGTTTTTTTTCCAATATCAACTCCAGTTATTATTTTTAGGGAAATACTGCAGACACGGGTATCTAACTGTCTAGACTTTCCATGGGTGAGATAAGGAATTTTTCCTTGTATCATACACATGAACATCCTTGAAAGATAAACAGATTTGTTAATGTGTCCTTACAAGGTGATACAGTTTAGTATTTTGTCAGTTATTCCCCAAAGTTTGAACATAAGAAATGACGTCACTAATACAGTGACTGGTAATCCTTTCATTTCTATGGCCATTGACAAATTCAGATTTACCTACATATTTTTCAAAATCTTCTACCATCTACATAGGGTTTTTTGGAAGATAATACTTTTTTCAGTAGATTATCTTGGAAAAATTGAAAGTGATACAGCCAAGCTATGATATTCCCTGTGTTTTAAGGTACAGCATTTAGAGATGCAGCAAGGAAATAATCTCTCCATTCTTTGTTTGTTAAAAAGTCTGGGGTTTTTTTCTGTTGAAAAACTGTGTGGTTATTTCCCTCCCTCTTCCCAGTGTAACAGTCTAGTCTTGTCACTTGCGTGTTCTTCCCTGCAAGAAAAAAATTAGGAAAATGTAACTGTAATTTCACAAAAACTGGCTGACAAGGACCTCTAGGAGGCCAGATGCTTCTAAAATGTCTGAGAATTAGATTTCAAGTTCATGGTTTTCTCCTAATGCTTGTAAAAGAGAGAGCTTTGAGGGCCTGCAAAGCTCAAATCTTTTCTCATTACTTCTGTAGAACAACTGTAGCTGCAGTACAAGACCTTCCAACTTTACAAACACCTTATCCTTTTTCAAAGGATCAGTTCTATAGGAGTGAAGGAGTAGTAAATTGTGGCATTGTCTCCTAGGATGACCCTGCCAAGTTGCAGTGCTAAGTGGCATTCACTTGGGTAGCTGGACAGACAGAATGCACACCTCAACATCTTCAGGAGCTGGAAAAATTGGTTAAGGGACACTGTAGAGATTATTTCACCTTGAAATACACCTGTCTTGCGTCTTATTTTCCAACTCTTTGCATGCTCAATGGGAAGAAATGACACCTACTGAAAAGGAAAATTGATTATGTTGAATTTTCAACACTGAGCAGCTGTTCCCAGCTGCTGAGAACTCCAGAAGTTGATGTAGCTTGCATGCGGGAGAGAGGAATACTTTGGCAGCTCCTTATCAGGTGGCAGCAAATCTTCTGCCCTTTCACATCTGAATCTTGGAGGTAAGAGAGAGATTGACACAGTCCCCTGGGAAATATGAACTAGTAAATTATCAGTGTAAGTCTTCTTGAGCAATGCTTTCTTGCTGCTGCTGTCAACAGTTATGAAGAGTGCAAATTTCTTTTCTCTAAATATTTTTTTGATGGGCAAGGTAGCCATAAACACTTTCATTATTCAATACAGTCAATATGACTTTTAAGTTGCTTTAGTACTGACAGAAAGTTGTTTTATTTTTAGTTTCTAGTGAGGAGAAAAATCTCCATCTATAGATTCTGCGTCGTTAGCATAACATGGCTACCATTTTTATTAGCAGCAAATCTAGAACAGGAAATACGGCTGAACATTCTCCTCACCAAGTATTGCATGACCTCAGGACAGTACCAGGTTAAAAGATGGAATAGCATTTACATTAAAAAGAAGATGCTGTGCATTGATTTCACTGACATCTCAGTTACTGATTCTTTTTCTGACCCCAGATAATTAATTTACTCTCTGTTTTACTCACTATCTTGTGAAATGAGTCCTTAATAACATTCAGGTGTTGGTTATTGTAGGACTCTGTGACAAGGTGGCCAGACACTGGTTTGTTTTCATCAAATAAATAAGATAGGCTGGTATTTTTATACATTTAAATGCATAACAACTCTCAGTGCTCTTTACAAAGAATCAAGAGGGAAAAAAAAAGTCTTCTAATGTTATGTCCTTTCAAAAGTATACTCAGCAGGGTCCATAATATATTTAATTGAATAAATCAGCAATCAGGAATATATATAAAAAGCACATCATTCCACTAGAAATATTTCATTGTGTGTTTTGCCATTTTTCAGGTAAACCTCTGAATTTACTCACCCTCTGTAATCATAACTCCTCTGTTTACTCAGTCCTTTACATTTTCCTTTACATTAGCAACTTTTTCACTGACCATACAAGCTGTGATGAGATACCAGGTTTGTTTGCTTTAATTTCGTGGCTGATAAAGCAAAATTTCACAGGCCTTGCTAACTAACATTTGGGAAAAAAAAAAAAAAAAAGAAGAGGGGGAAACAAAAGAACATTTACTTGCAATTTGAAACTTGTATCCTGCAATCTTTGGTTATACTGATCTGAGCCCAAGTCTGCACTGTAGGGGAGATCTGAAGTCCTGGTCCATAATCAAACACCTCATTTATGTCTAAAGAAATGGACAGTATAAAACAGGGAAAGGAGTCTAAAACTTGTCTAGGCATGGATACAGACTGGGCCTGCCTTTATTGGTTGGAGTTAGGTAGCTCAAAGCTCACAGACAGATACGTGTATTGGCAAACAGAACCATTTTCCTGCTCTCTGATCCAAAAGAACTTGTATACGTAATAAATGTAACTTAATTAAGTGTTCACAAGATCTGCATTCTCCAGTCCCCTTGAAGGGTTTCTAGCTCTCTGACTTAGATCCTTGGAAATCACAAACAATCTCTTTTCAGGCAGCACGCTAATACCACTGAAGCAAAATATTCAAACAAGGGACAAGTGCACAATCTAAATAGCAAAAGGCCTGTTAAGGTTGGGGGTTTTTTATTCATTTACTCAATGAAGGCCCTATTAAGTGCATTGCAAACCCCAGCTCCTTCCCTGATATTCACCTCTTTCAGATATGCCAGTGCAGACACTTCAAGGGATACCACAGAGCAAGAGCAAGCCGTGGTAAAGACACAAGGCAGGCCCAGCCTGTGGTTACAGACACAGTTTTACAGGTATGCAGAAGCACCACCAAGTTCTTTTCTGCAGCAGACATCATCCTTGTCCCTGTAGATATGACTAAAATTGGATAGTGCAATTCCCAAAGAGGAGTACACCTCATAGACTGAAAAGAGTTGTGAACTGATGCTGCAATATGTTATAGTGTCCAGAAGGCAAATGATAAAGCACAAGTTTCAGAAAGTGCATGTGCAGTGTGGTGTGAAAGCTGACAGTGACCCTGCTACACATAAGCAACATTAAAATCAACAGCAGTTTCAACACCATTTGAGATTACAGCCTTCAGTCAAACAGCTGAATTCCCTCATATATTCACAAACCTGTGGTTAAATTAAACTACCAATTTATCTACAATGATTTGTAACATTACATATCTACAACAAATGCTGATTTTACCTTGTATTCACCATATTCCTACTTCCAGATTTACTGCCTTCTATACTTCCAGGTTCTTTGGAGTAAATGCATAGCAGGTTTAATTCTGCAGTTTCTCAATGAATATATTAATTTTGATCTCTTCCTTCTCTGGAAATCTATAAGTGAGGCATGGCAATGTAAAGAAAAAATGCCATTAATACCAAATGTTTGGTGAATATGACCTCAAATTGTTATAAAGGAGTGGCTTGATCAACAAGCAAATGCCAGTTGAGAATTTTACAAGGAAAAATTACAGTTCATTAACAAATAATGTAGAGAAGTAACCAGTATCTTTTACTGAATGTAAAGGAGTGAATTTCAAATATCTGTTATTTATGTATTCATCTGGATTTTCACATTACCACATATAATGCAACATTATGCCATAAGAACCTAGAACCCAGATATTTAAGGTCTACACGGACAGAAGATGGAGAATATAGGAAAGACAAATGAACATCTCCCTTGCTTGTCCTGCCAGCCTTGGAGACACAAGTGGGGTCTAACACCCAGTGACTTCCAGGAGGCTGTTTAAGCCCCGAATATGGAATGATGCATCCAAATTTTCCTGTGGTAAGCCAGCAGGAGCCCACATCCCGTGTATATCACCAGCCTGCTGTCAAAATTACATTTCCTACTGGTCTGCAGAGGTGTGGATATTATTGCCATGTCTCTCAGCCATTGTGCAAATAATCCTTTGTACCCCACAGATGTGAGAGGGGTTCAACCTTGCCTTGATTGTATCTTTGAAAAAAATTTTCTAAGTACCAAAAATACAAATAGCGCAGGAAGCTTTGCATTCTCACTGGTTCTAGCACCCCTACACAACAGCATGCTCAAATAGTACAGCAAAAACTTTGAACAAATTCAATCTTTGCTGAATTCTCCTTCCTCTTCCTTTCAGAAACCCATAAAGTTAACAATGAATGGAGACAACTAAACCAAATTAAAAAATCTTATTTCAGTTTTATTGGAGAACAGAAAATATATCTGTTGCTTTTTGGAATAAAGTAGACATCCAAAGCTCCTTGTGCTGTGAAGCAAAATCATGAAAATGCTTGCTCCACAATTACATCTCCTCATGGGGACAGACATATCCACCACAGACAACCACCTTTTGGAGCTGGCTCTGCATCTTTTGTCTTTTAAGCCTATCCAAAACTGATAATGCAGGGAAAAGGTGGATGTCAGAGGAGTTTTATTTACATCTGTTCTTGCCCAGCACTGAGTCCAACAGAGACAATATGTCACCAACTTAGATTTGACAAGCGCTCTGGCTTTTCCATTTTTGCCTGCAAGTGATTTGGACTATTATACAGGGTTAGAAAGCTGTAACACAGTTTCCTCCAGCCAGAGGATGAAAGGTTGCTTTGGATGGTGATTTACATTGAGATTAATCACAATCGTGGCCATGGCAAATGGTTATCCTTCTGTGTTCTAGTAATTTAATTTTACTGCACAGATCAAATCGAAGACAACTGAGTTTGTATTCTTGGTGCTATTTGGAAGTGTCCTTATTGCTGCTGTAACACATTGGCTGCCCAAGTCAAATGATTATATGGTTATTTAACATAGCTGGGGGGTAAGCCTTGTGTCATCACAGTGAGTCAGTGGTTAAAGTGCTCAATAAAAGTGAACACTTTGGACCAGGAGCCTGAACATCTGATGAGCTGAGGGGTGCCTGGGTCCAAAGCTGTGTTTTAACACAAGATACACGTGTGGGCAGCTGCACCATTTAGCTGGGGATCCAGGTTCAGGCTGAAACACCCCAGTTTGAATGCTTCCTTCCAAAGTCCAGTGGGTTTCAGCGTGATGGTTTTCAGTTGGGCCCATTTTTTAACAAAAGCAAATGCAAATGAGAAGCTACCCAGAAATAGCACTGCATAGCAATTTTCTATATAAATTTGTAATGCAATGGAAACAGATGGTACATTCAGCACTGTCAGAGAAACCCATTTGGGTTTTGGTGACTATTTCTTTTTTATTTTTGATGGTATATTTAATCTGTCTATTTTCATTGCTGAGTTGTTTCAACACCTGTATAAAATAGAAATCTACCCTAAGTGAGAGCTGTGTAAACTAATCTTGGTAACAGATGCAGCTTTGTCAGTCCTGATGTGATTTTCTGACCAATGATGTAAATTGTACAGCACACCACTTTTTGATGGCAATCAACAATGTTCACTTGGTTTCTACTTCCAGAAAGAGGGATTAATTTATGAGAGATCATTAGAAACCATTTCCAAAAGCATGAAAGCCTCCTTCAATTTTTATGAGGCAAGTTTTGGGTTAAAGATGAGGCAACAGATCATTTATTTTGATGCTGTATTTCACGTGGTAGTTGTAGTCCACATTTTCTACAATATTTACAGGAAAGGCCAGTATGGTGATCTAAATTCAGGCCACACAGCTCAAAGACTGAGACCAGGCTTGGGGCAACACATAGTTTATGCAATTTACTGTCACCATTTCCACTGAATCTTCACTGATTAATTCAGCTGCAGGAAAAAAAAGTGACCACAGTTTTTTTAAGAGAGGAGCATGATCAAGGTTGCTGGATTGTACCCTGACATTGTACAGCTCTGAAGTAAACCCCTCTAGTGTCTTCAGCCAGTAAGAAACTCTCCAGTTAAATGTTTTCATCAGAAATTGTTCGTTCATGGAGAGACTCAACCACTAAAATCCACTAAATATCTCATGCCCAGAAGAAAATTTATGGCCATGATGAACAAAAGCAATGCAAAAGTTCAGCTGTCTATTGTTGGCACACAAAGAAGCTGATTTAATTTTGAAGAATGAACCTCAGTTTTCCATTTTCCAGAGTCCTCCACTCACTGTTTTCTCTCACATTCCACAAGTCTTATTCTACCTTGCATGTCATGATTACTTCCCAGAACAAACTACTACTTGAATCCCAGTCTCAGAAAAATAATAAAATTGCCAAGCGAGAAAGTATTTAATCTGCTTGGTCTTCTTTTTCCTACCCTCAAGCCCACTGTATTGAATATTTTAAACAGAAAATTCTCTGATAATAATAAAACTGTTTTCCTTCAAGCAGAGTTTCTCTTTGGACAATACAGGTAAATAAATATGCATCTTTTTGAGAGAGCACTGAACACCAGTTTTTACAGTATTTCTCAGTGTTGTCTCCACTGTACTGCAAACATCTACACTGGATAGATGGATACAAGGTTTTTTATCATAAAACAGTTTCCCTGTATCCATCAAAGGTAAATTAAGACTAATGGGAAGTATTGTAACAGTTCTCACACCAGCTCAGACATATAATAACTTTGGTTAAGAAATCAATCAATCAATCAATCAAAACCCTCAAAGAAAGGGTCATTGGGTTGTGAATGACATCCTGAAAGGTAAATCCTGAAAACTGGGGGGGGAGGAAAGAAAAGGGGAAAAGAAGAGAAAGAGTACAAGAACTCGTGTTCTGTGCTTCTTAAAGATGAGAGAAAAATGACTGAGTTCAATGTAGGGCATGAAGAAGGGAAAATATCTGAATTAACAGTGTAGCTAAAAATCAAGAAGTGTTCTTCTCTGGGATATAAAACAAATTATTTAAATTTTACAGTACTCTCATAAAATGGGGAGCATCAAACAAAACATTCTTGTTTAGTGTGATGTCTCCACAGCAGGACCTACGGGACCTGGCCCAGTCTGATCAGATCACAACTTCAGTCTTTCCATTCTACAATAATTATCAATGAACCTTATTTTTTCTGTATTTATGATAGCACGGTCTTCTGAACTGGTGCTGCTAGTAATAACACTGAAATTAAGAGCAATACATTTCAATTGGGTTGCTGCTGGGAATCAGTATAGAGAGCTCCATAGCAGCCATGGGAAGACAGGAAATCCCACTGGAAATTCATTGCACAACCACTGTTCAAGACAAAAATAGAAAACTACAAAGTATTTACTTGCCTGTGAAGGGCGTGATTAAAATTGTATTTCCATTGAGAAACAAATTAATACATTATGTTATTTTCATATATCAAAAAAAATGGATTACTCTAAAAAGACTTTGTTTATATACTCCAATCTGTTTACCTGATATTTACAGATAAACAAAACAGACAAAAATCTGGAATATATCAATGCAAATCATATGTTTGTCTTCATCCACTGAACATTATTTTTTGTGAATTTGTTGATAACCTATTATTTCAATAATGAAAAGCAAGTAAAAACTTCCCCCAAATGAGCCAATTCCTTTCCTACTTATAATGCCAATAGGAACAAACTGTATTTTCCATTTCTAATTAAACCTCTACCTGTTCCTCAATCAGGTAAATTGCTAATAGCTTCTTGCTATGTTATTTTTGGGACTGAGCACAACTATTCTGGTTGCTATAATTAAGACTTCTAAAATTAATATTTAAATTTTATAAATGCTGGACTGTGACATCCTGAGAAATAATAAATACAAGTCTGATTGCAGAGCTGAAGTGAGCTGTTACGTGCATTTGACTTTCCTTTATCCTGCAGTCTGCATCCCTGTTCACTTGAATGCTATTAAGTTCTGAAGCTGATTATATGGGTTGTTTTGTGACTCAGACAGCCAACCCTTCAGGCACCTAAAAATAATGTTCTGTTTCTTTTGTTAAGGGAAAAAATACGCCTGTACCACTTCAAGCAACCTGAGCTAGACCTGAGAGTGAAAACCCAGCCTGGTCCAACCGATTCAAAACCCTCACATCAAAACTAAAGTACTACTTTTTCAGTGCTAAAGGCAGGGAACAGAAAATTTGTGATCTCACCAGCTGAACATTCAGCTGAGATGGATGTCAGTATTCTGTCAAGTCTGTCTGCAGTTCTGGTCTTCGGGTCTAAGACTCTCTAGGCTTTGATACCAGCAGGGAATTTGAAGTAGGGAACACAAGAAATGAGTAAAGTAATTGCTCAAAAATAGCAAATGAATCTGTCACACGTCATTATCTGCAGTGAGGTTATGTTTGGGAATGGGAGAGAGAATTCAATGTGCATGTAAAACCCAGAATGACAAGATTCATAGCAAAACAAGGAGAAATACAAATTACATTAAGGAATAGTATGAGAGAGTTCAGTTCAAGGCAGAGTAGATATCTATTACCTTTCATGTCACTGTTTAAAGATCTTCAAGAAAAGACTGGACTTCTTCAGATGTTTTAAAGGACTGATATTGTAACAATTTTCTACATTCTTTTATTTTTTTCCCTCCTTGGAGATCATGTTCTGAATCAGAGTTTTGATTCCTATACATTCAACCAAACATTAAGAGCAAATCAATATAAGGAATGGTAGAAAAGGCAGACAGAGGAAATAAAAAATTCTGCTATGGCACGAAAATAAAAAATTAACCACTTTAAGAGTCTGGTTTTCAAAACTAAGTGTCTACCCTCACCTCTATAATGTGAAACAACAATCATTTGTTAGTAAAAGGATGATTGAGACTTAGTGGAAAAAGGCTGCTTATCCTGCAGTGACTGAGTTAATGGAAGGCCTGAATTGCCCTCCAGAAGCTTCTCTCTATTGATTTATACAAGAACCTAGGACAACTACACTGCTAATTAGGATCTTCAATTAAGTACTCAGAATTTGGTGGGATTGGTGCCAACCAAAACAATTTATCTCACTTTTTTTGTAGAAATAGAATGCTACATCATGTCTGGAAGGTTCATCAGTGAAGGTACAGATCTCGAACAGAGAAAAAAAGTGTTTACCACTTTCTGTGTTGTCTTCGTTTAAGGACCTCTCAGGAAGCTAGAATGGTATTTGCAGTACCAAAATCAATACAATCAGGCAAGGATATTTGCAAATAGTCCCCAAATGCATCTGCTCATGTCCTGCCCTTTCCTTTATTACAGAACTGTAGTCTCCTCCTGTATGAAAGCTCTTCTTTTGCTCTACCATTTCAAGTGCCTATTAATAATTTTACCATAGCTTTCCTAGAAGATGGGCATAGAAAATGAATGGCCATTAGGTTCCCTACCATATATTTGTAAAATTTCACAAATCCGAATTTCATTTTCCTTCTGATTACCCTTTCCATTTCCTATGCTTATATTCAAAATTTAATAATATAACATATACTTGCTATTAATTTATGTGTTGCTACAATCCTTGCACAGCAATTCCATACACAGCTAATTAGGCATCAAGCATAAATCTGAACTATAGCTCACCAATTTTTTTAGAGAACATTTCAAAAGAACAGAGAATTCAGCCATCTCTTAATTTATGGGATTTAGCTTGTCAATAAGAGAGGAGGTTATGATATTTTCACCTTAATTATCCTAATTTTAAAATTCCTCTTTCAAATAAGAAGAGTATTGTGGAATGAATTTCACGGTTTTAATTATTCCAAAATCATGCACTGCTTACAATAATTAACAACTGTCTGTAATTATGGGTGCACAGGGGTTTCTCTGCTTAATGCAAAGTGCCCTGTTGAAAGTCAAGGTATTTTAGTGGGGAAAGGACATAAAAATGTCACAGGATATGCTGAACAGAAAGCTCTGCTCTTCTGATAGAGAGTTATATCATTTTCAAATTAAAGTTTAATTTATTTTGCCATCTTTAAAAAAATGCCGATCTATTCTAGAAACCATAAAGAAACATGTAAAGGTACACAGAGTATTTTCTAGAAGTATAAGCAGAATTATTTTAATGACAGTCCACCTTAAACAGTCTTGTTATTGCTGAGAAAATAACAACACCCTATCTGTGGTGTGAGGTGATTCTGGTGACCACATTCTGTTATTTTCAGAATTAGGAATTACAAGCACCCATAATATTTACATCTTGTAAATAGGCATCTAATGGATTAATGACATTTTCAAACTGAGAAAAAGGAGATTATTCTGAAAGTGATCAGCAACCTTTTTCTTACTTCCCAAACAGGATATCTGTTTTGCTCTAAATATAACAGTGCTGGCATTCAGAATGGTCAATGAGTTTGAAGTATCTTCTTAAAACAAAATTTGAGTATCAGTTGCCTAACATTCAGTTTTCCTCTAAATTAGGAAACAATTGTTGTCATATATAGGAATTATTTGTGAATGGAGTTATATTTGATTTCAACATGTTCATGTTTTTAGTGTTCATCTTCTTCTATGTAGATTCATCTTTCCTAGCGTGAGAACATGCATTCATATACAGATCTATTAAACTTTCTTAAATAAAAGCTATGCAACAACAGTATATTTAAAAAATGTTTTTTCCTACAATTTTTTTTGTCAATTGACAGCTTGAAGACTGCATGCTTGTGTGTGTGCACACCCATGTATATTCACATGCAGGTGCATGGTGTACAGACATATTTCTAACTCTCATAATGGGATGGGGATTTCCTCTTGCAGCTTTTGTTCAATAAAGAGAAACAAGGTCTTTTGCAATCAGGAATCAATGACCATTTGGAACCATTCAACCTGTACTTTTTCCTCTAGATTAGTGTGAATAGCAACACTCCCAGCAAATGAAGTTTTGGTTGTATTAACTAGAACTGACAAAAGTCCATTAGAAAAAAATGCACTTTGCTATGTTTTCCTATAATGCTACTTCTTAAAAGTACCATATTTCTTCTGTCAATTGGCAGGCAGAAGCTCAAATTCATCTCAAATGTCTCTGTACTTGCTAAAAAAGTTATTTCATTATAGAGATGCTGCTGCCATCTATTGGATGAAGTTACTCTACTAAAGAATTATGTCTTTTCTGGATTTTCCAGGGACAAAAAAATTGTGTCATTCACCTTTTTTCCTGTGGAGTTTTATTAGCAAGTAGGTATATGTCTTATGTAAAGAGCTTGGTCCTGTCTTTGTCACCATTGCTAAATTTCATGAAGAGAGACATTTTGGAATAGCAGTGAACTTAAATTTAATAATGTGGCACTGGAAAAATGGAAAAATTATAAAATCAATGACAAACCCACCATTTAATACTGCCTCACATCTCAGAAAGATCTTATACAGATGTTTTCACGCTCAGTGTCACTTGTGGAACTGCATCACTTGCTGTGTCTGAGTAAAAGTCCTAATTTCCATGTAACTGCAATACGAAGATGTTTCTGTGATATACAGAGACTTCACAGTTGGGCTTTTTAAGCAACTTAGTGAAGCTTCAAATAAGTATTTTGCCCCTCTAAGACTGATTTTATTTTTCCTATAAAATTTCAACTGAAGTTCTGAATCCTTTTGCAACATGCCTACATGTATATCTTCAGCACATGAAATGTGCATTTTAATGAAGAATACAGGCGTCAGAAGGATAAATACTAAAAATACAAATTTGAGTTTTGAAAGTTGTAGTTCAGTCCATAGTGGGACCACATGGAGGTAAGCACATATGGTAAAATAAATGAAGTAAGTGGGTGAAGTGCCCCCCTGTGCTCTGCCAGTTCTGGCAGAACAGAGGCCTTGGAAACACTGCTCTGCTACAGAAAACAAATAATATTGACAACAGAAAACAGTGGCAAAAGAATGAACAAATCTCCTTCTCTGATTTCATCTATTGCCACATCTTTCTGACACTGACTAATTATGTTTCTCTTCTGTCTTAGCTTTCAGAAGAGCAAGAAGGCATTTTTCCTTTTGTGGCCCAGAAGAAAATCAGCTGACGGCAGAAAGTATCACCTACATTGTTGATGCATATGCCACCAGTAACCAGCTTGACTTTTTATTGCTAAAATGGACTGATAAAACACCAGCAGCCAAAAACAGCAGGAAGAAAGTTCCTCTCTATTTTCAAACAGAATGTATATGACTCAGAACACTGAAGCAACAGCAAGCTGGAACCTCACAATGCTAACTGTACTGGCCCTGCTGAATTGCACTTTGCAACCTCTTTGATTTTTTTTATTACTGAATTTAAACCCAGAAAAATTTAGCTAACTGTGTGCTGGGGTCAAGAAAAGCCATCATGGACAGTACAAAATTCTTTTCTGCCATTCTTGGAAAAGAACCATTTCTTCAGGCTAGTGTTCTCCTAGGTAAGTATAAATGCCTCCCATTACCATTAAAAGCACAGAAAGGACAGCTATTAAATATTAGACTAGAACTCAGGAGATCTTGCATCTAATTATACTTCTGCTAAAGCATTTCTACATGACCTTGGGCCAGACACACAAAAATCTATCTATGCTTCAGGCTACCACTGGTAAATAGAGATAATGATATATTTGCCCCTTACAGCAGCGTTCTGAGGTTAAACTCAGGTTACTGTAATATTAACATTTGTTTTTCAGTATTGAAATTATAAAAGCACTTAAAGGCCTCTTGCAGTAAGATTAGAGAGGATTCTTTCTTTTTTTATGTGCTTACCTTTCCACTAACACATAATTTAAAGAAAAAAAAGCAAGGTGTTCTTTGGGAAACAGTCTCTGTTAAGCAGCAGCAGGAAGATTTATGTGTGGAAGAGCACCCACAGAAAAAGAACGTGCAGTAGAAGGGGAAGAAAGCTCCACTCCTGTTCTGTGGAAGACTGCAGAAACTACCAATAGAAGGGCTGATAATGTGAGCTCAGTGTATTCTAACAACCAGAATTTCCCCATTATTAAAGGAGAAATGTCTGCAGATGGCAACTGTGTGAAATTACAACCTCTGCTCTGCCAGCTCCAATTGCAAAGGGAATGTGAAAAAGTGGTACCAGCATAATATCAAAATCATGCTGTGAGATTGGGGTTTTTTTGGTGGTTTTTTTTGGTTGGGTTTTTTTTTTTTTTGGGTGGGTTTTTTGTTGTTTTGTTTTGGTTTGGGGGTTTTTTGTTCATTTTTGGTTTTTTGGGGTTGTTTGGTTTGTTGTTTTTTTGGATGGACAGAAAGTTAATTTACATTAAAAAAATTTAGATTTGCTTTAATACTAATTTATAGCAGCAGTACAATTTGAGTTATACTGTACTATGGTTTTGATATTTCTCCTGCCCCAACCAACTGACCTTTTTATTCAAGCAGGGAGATGTTTTCCATAAGGATTTTCATCCTTCCTGCAGTATCTATAGCTTAGTAATACTCTGCAGTTCCCTGGAGGTATACTAGCCAAGTTCTTACTTTAATAAACTCTTGGTCTTTGGTTTCATGGAACTTTATTTTTTCCATCCTAATCCCAACTTGGCAAAGTATCTACTGGTTATACAGTAAATATGCCAAAAGGATATGTTAAAAAGAAAGGAAATGCCAACATTTTACTTTCTCCAAGTTGGTTTTCTATCTAAACCAGTGCCAAATATCTAACAGGTATGGAATGTTTCTCTAGCAGCAATAAAAATTGTAAAGAAGACGTCAAATATTTTCTTCCCTTTAAACTCAAGGGCTGCAAAAACAAGGTATGCTGTATGCTGAGGTTGCCCTTCAGCTGCTTTACAAAATGCTGCTTGCAACCTAATGTCTAAAAAAGCAAATTCTAGCTTTAAAAATGGTATTTTGAATGCTCTGCTTAGTGCTGTAGAGGTTATATAGACAAAGGGTTGAATATAAGTTTGCAGATACCTGTTCAATCTCATTTCTGCAACAGTTTAATCTGCGTATGGATACCAAGTATTTTGAAATTCATTTTTTCTGATTTGGAATCTTGGTTTTATTTGTCTTGGAATGTGTCTATTAATTTAACACATTCAATTAAAATTACTAGAAATGTAAACCATTCCTTACCTGTTAAACTGGCATCACACTACCATTCACCCCAGGAACTGAATGACAACTTGTCAATGCAATAATAAACATCTTTTTCCATCTCTGTCCTGAATGGAACACATGAAGAAATAGGACACAGGAGTGTGATGAGCTAGAGGAATACAGTGACATTGATAAATATTCACTGTGCTGAACACTGGTTCACCCCATGGTCCCCTCTTCTCTGTGCTTTCCTTACACTCTATATAGGGTCAGGCAAAATTTATTTTGTTGGGATAGTATTATTGACTTATTTATCAAGAAAGGGAAAGAACTGACTTCTGTTTAGATAACAATAATGAAAAATATATATGTGTGTGCGTGTGTGCATGTGTGTGTGTGTGTGTGTGTAAAGTGCCTTTTCTCTGTTGTACAGTTATTCTTTGGTTCAGGGAATTAATTTAAATGACACTTTTCCTCTGGTGGCTACTTCAAATGCCTCCTTTTTACGTTACTCCGTTTTAGAGGTTTGAAGTCTGGTTTTTTAAAGGTCTAAAGGGCCATAGCTAGAACTAAGTCAAAAACACTTTTATCCTGAATACATGAAAGTCAAAATCCTGACTTTGCTTGAACAGTGTGTGCTGAGCTTGGTAAGCAGTTGTTTAGATTTGAGGACCTAGCATCAACTGCTTCCTTCCTTGGAGAAGCAGGGAACTTTTCATGAAAAGAGATTAAAAAGAGAGGATTCCTCCACAGCCTTATGTGTTTACTTCCTGACTGTTTGGACAAGCGACAGGGGGGCAATATGGAGCCAAAATTACGCTTTTCCATGGATCACAGGGTGAAGGGCAGCATTTGTAATTGGGAACTCTGTTGGCTCAGCAGATGGACCGTGATCAGATGTAGAAGGGGGCTGCCTATGTTGCATTTTGTACTCAAACAAATGCAGCCTTGTATCTCAAACAGAAAAGACAAGAGTCCTACCTGGCCAGAAAACCAGATGTAGCTGAAAGCTCATCAGTGGGAGTTGGCATACCTAAAAATTCAGATCCTGTTTGTCTCAGGTCAGACATTTAAAATTACTGGAAACATCATAGTTCCAGCCTCAATCACTTTGAGCATCCTTTGAGAAAAAAGAATAGCAATAATAAAGGAAGTCATTCAGGATGATGAACCTCAACAATCTTGATCTCAGTCTCATGCAATGCACTACACAACATAACAAATTTATGGAAAAAATGGCGAAGATTTAGTGTAACTAATGAGCATACCACATAGCTTTGACACCAGGAATGGTGCAGCTGGAGATCAGCCTTAATTCTTCATTATGATAATTCATAAATTTCAGTGGTTGAATGTATTCATGTAACAGAAAGTTTGGGAATAATTCTGAGAAGAGAGAGGAGTGTTTTAATAATTCACATTGACATAGATGCACTCATGACATTTTTTTTAACCTCATCTTCTTAGTGTATTCCTCCCTATTTTACTTCATTTCTTTTCTCTTTCTTGTCTGCATTTTCCCAGGCTCCTCCTTTTCTTTCCAGGCTCCCAAACTTTTAAGTCTCAGTAATCTGTACTGAACACAAATAAAACAAGGGTTTAATAACTTCTAAAATAAACAATGATGACCTTCTTCCCCCAGTTCCCTTTCCCCAGGATAAAAGAGATTGAGAGGGTTCATCTAATGGTACCAACTCTTTTTATCTGCTTTTTATTTTAGCCTGTAAAGTAGTACTATGGATGGAAGGAGATAACTTATATGACAGAGGTTTTCTGGTATAAAGGGTTTTTGCTTCCTTTTGTAGCAACCCCTCAGAGAAACAATAAGTGAAGCAAAGAGATTGATATTCTACAGTATTAAGTCTCTAAAGTGCAACCTAAAAAATTTACTTGTACAGTTGAGTAGTACAGCCTCCTCCAAAAACAAGCAGAAACAAGAGGCAGATTCTAGTTTACAGTGTCACTGAAAATAGAAATTTTTTTTGTAACTTTTATGTTTCTGGGTTTTTATCCAAATGTCTCTGACTCCTAATTTCATTTTAGATTGTGCACTGCATTTCTCATCTTTCTCTTTTGCCCTCCCTTGGCAAGCACTAATTATTTATATGCCACACATTCCTGAAGGGCATGGACTTTTTCACAGGCAAACAGAGACAAATATTTAAAGCCAGGTTGAAAACAAGAAAACATTTATTAGCCCCCAAAGTCAAGGCTTTGCAGGGCAGAGCTAGTAGTGCAATCATGCCTATAATAAGCAGAGATCATGGCAAAAGGAGGAGCAGAGGACAGCAAGCTTCTTCCAACATCCCCAGCTCCACTCATCGAGCAGCTGTTTTGGAAACTCATTAGCACAACTTTATAGCCATTCCTGTAGGTGCCAAATGCTACCTAATAAACATAAATAAGTCTAATAAAGGAGAAGCTTAGCTACAAACATTGGAAGATTTTCAGTCATATTTTCTGTCAGCTCAGTCTGATGTCACTTCAGAAAATTCTCTGATTCCACTGCATAGAGTAGACATCTCCATAATTTAAGCTGTAGTTATCCTTTACAGAACCAGCTTGAGACAGTGGAATTAACTAAATTGAGAATTAAACCATGAGAAAGATAAAATAAAGTTAGAATAATATTCTTGAAATATAGATAATTGAAGTTATTTATTTAATTTCAGATTAAAATTAAAAATTATTTTTCCTGTGTGCTTATGGTGTTGGCACCTGAGACACTGGTTTAACAACAAAGAAAGGAAGTGGTAAATTGCGACTGGATTGCAAGAAAACCAAAACTTGTTTTATATTTGAGTTCTTATGAATTAGTGAATTCAAGCAAAAGCTTCACATCAATCAGGCCCAAATCCTGAAGGACTCATAATATTTGGGAACTGCAGCTGATCAGCGTGCTCCCATTTTGGTGGTCTTGTCTCTATGTCTGGGTCCAGGTGTCCCTAATTCCAGGTGGGGCATCCAGCTGAAGATGCACAGGAGCAGTACCGAGGTTCCCTATAGCTGATTCAAAAGCCACGTTCACTGAATGAGCTGAACCTTCACTACAATAATAACAAAGTATTTGCTATTTTTCTTATGTCTGTGTTCGGGTAATTTTTCCACATCAGCTCTCTATAAAAATCCTGTATGGCCTACAATAAATAAAGCTGTAGATAGCAATGCAACTGTAAGGATCTGCAGATTTGCAGATTGTTTGAACCACAGCAGCAACTCCTTATGTTCACTACAATAACATTCAATTAGCTCTAGTAAGTGTAAGTTTTAATGTTTAGCCCAACGCCCCTCTAAGGATATGCTTGCAAGGAGGTGTAGCTATTAGCTGGTAAAATATAACACCATCTGATTAAGACAAATCATTTGCAAAACATAACTGCCATAAAAAGCTAGAATGAAAGATAAATTGACAGAACAACTGCTGCTATATTCTATTTCCAGCATTGTAAATGGGATATAATACCATAATTTATTTTAATGAGTAACAATTAAGAAATGGTTTCTCAAGTTGCATGTAATTTCTTTCAGTTATTAGTTATTAGTTGTTCGTGCATAAATGTGTTTTAATATCGGCTTATCTGAGCTCTAGCAGGTGATTAAAGCCTTTCAGTATATCATTTTGTTGTTGTTTTAGAGTTGTGAATTCCAGAGACAATTCTGGCACAAGCCATTTATAAGAAAGAGATCAGTAAAACTTAGAGAGATATTCCTTAAGTATTACAAAAAAAAAAAAATTAAAGCAATATGAGAAAGATGTTAGAGAAAATCCTGATATGCTTAACACTGCGTTTTGTTTTGTCTAACTGGAGGTACAGTTTAATGACCTCTGTCCTAATGGAATATTTAAGTTAACCTGGCTGTAGAATGACTTACTATACTACATACTCTTTCACTTTATCAGAATAAAGAAATATTTTCATGGGAGGCTATGCAAACAAGCCTAGACCTTGCTTGTATTGTTGAAGAGTAAGTTCACATCTCAGAAGAGCATAAAGACCTAGAGAAACTGGCACCCCTTTAACTGAAAAGGCATTCTACTTATCTCACAGAAAGCAGCCTATTTTGTGCGAAGAATGGCTTAGAACAGCCTCTCTGCTATCAGTCACTCTGATATAACCCAACATTTGCTGTGCTTGCTCTTACCTGAGCTGTGGGGGTCACGGGGCAAGGAAGCAAGTGCTGAACAATTCTCTTCAGAAGGCAAACACCAACCTGACCTAATGTAGTGCATTGCAGCCCCCCCAGTATGAATCTCGTGGGAATCAATGCCTATTCTTACAAACCCATCCATGGAAATGTTTTTAACCAGGATAATGAATTATCTCAGTATAGAGAATTTTCTTACTTTAAACTTACAGTATTCTGTCAGGTTATATTTATGTTCTTTAAGCCTCTATGCATCCAGAAACTTAAGAATAATGAATAAACCTTTGAAGATTATTTTGGTAGTTGAACTGGAGGTCATTAAAGTTAGATTAAATTGCTTCAATAAATGTGGATATTTCTAACCACTGTGCATATGTTGCTTTTGCTATACTTTAAAACATATTTCTTATTCCAGTTACGTTTAGTTGTCCCAAAAGAAGATCTCACTATAATTATGAATTTTCTACTGCAACAACCTTTCAGGCTGGTAAGTAATGCACCATGATTTACGAACCACTCTTAATTACAAAGAGTCTTTGTGGCAGTTAGATAATAAATAAATGTCAATTAGGATCACATTTCAGTGTCCTATAGACCTGAATTTCAGTAAAAATCAACAACTTTGCTTGCTTGAGCGATGCAGACAGGCTTGGTACTTGGGTAATTTTTAACTATTTAAAGAATTTAAGGAAAAATAAGAAGCTATTTAATTTTACTGTTTCTAAACAAATTAAGTTTTGTCTGGGTAAGACTGCTGTGATCAGCACGAAGGTTTCCTGCATGCCATTTCTCAGGATGTCAGGGATGTGCTTGTGAGAATTCTTTATTTGTTTTTCCATTGCAATGAAGCAAAGCCTGTTTTGTGGAGATACAAGGTTGACTAAATCCTTCTTAAGGCAGCAGCACAGAGTACATGAGCAATGCAACACAAGGGGTATTAGAGTCTGCATAACAAATTTATTGAAGCCCTTATTTTCCTGTACATTTAAAATCTTTTCTTTTCCTGATGAAGATTATATTCATCCTGAAACATTACCCTTCAAGTGTTAAAATGACAAGTGCTGATGAAGGTAAAGCTGATCAGCTGCAAGACTCCCACTGCTGAACATTATAAAGTTTCTGTTGTTCAAACAGCTCAGTTAATTATCCAAATGTGAAGGATATCAGAAGGGGACCTGCTGAGCTTTACAGCTGACTTCCAGGGAATTATCCATAATAGAGCCGTTATAAGAAAATTATGACAGACACAACGTACAGGGACCTCTGCTTACCTCCCCTGAGGATTTGTGCAGGACCTTATAATCAAACAGGGTTAGGGCTTGCCTCAGAATCAAAGGGAAGCTACACTTTGCAAGGGAAAAGCAGTCCAATCAACTTCATGGTGTTTTATCACACAAACCCAGAGAGGATTCTAGACTCATGCATATTAATTGCCGGCTGGATAAAATGACTGGCACTCCTCTGGTGCCAGGGACTACTTGCTGAAATTTAGGTTCTCAAAATTACTATCGTGCCTTGCCCACAGTTAAAAACGTAGTCCTTGCTGCTTCTGTGTGGGGTTTTTGAGAAGCCATAACGTGCCTTTACAACAAGCACTCATAGTGGGTTTTTATGTGGCAACAGTTTTGGCTTTTTAAGCTGTAACAGTCAATATTTCATGAACCTGGGACATTTCACAGCAAAATAACTCAAAATAATTGAGGATGCTTCAGTGACTACTAAGGAGTGTGAAAGAAGTATTGAGGGCAGTATTGAGGTGAATTGAGTAAAACATGGAATCTGTTCACATTGGAAAAGCCAAAACTTGAACAAATCTGCAAAGCACTGGCTGATATAGCAGCAGCTAAAGCTCTGTGACATCTTTATTTGATGATCACAGTCACTTGGGCTAAACCAAAAGACATCAAACTCTTTCTTACCCTCCCAGAAACCATAATTTGTGCACACACCACAGTGCTGCACTAGCACAATGCTACTTAGTCGTTGTTATTTTCTACTGTTTCCAGTAATCACTCTGCAGTGTAACTGCAAAGAATTTAATTCACCTGTGTGGGCATGCCCTGGCTGGGGAAAATTGCATGGAATTGTGTTCAAGCTACGAAAGAGAAAACTGAAGGCACTGAGGAAGGTTTTTACTGAGAAGTTAATCTTTGAATATTAACTGAATTGGTTCATCCAAATTAAGTAATTAATATTCCATGACAAATATTGGGAAACATTAATACTATTGTATCTTACAGCAAACTTCACCATTATGATAGAAGCCTTTTTGAGAGGCCTATCACCATTGCATCTAGACACAATCAATAAATCATCTCTGGACATTCTTAATTTTAATCTCTCTTTGAAATATTATTTAACTTGGCAGTATCCATTCTAAGCAAGTGCACCTAGCAGCTTTTATGAAATAATGTGCAGCAGAATGAGCAATTTGGGGTGTGATAATATCAGTGAATTATTACCATAATTATAACCATAAAGTCATAAATAGGATGGTAGAATAAATGAATAGTAATGGAAACCACATTTCCATAATTAAGATAATCCACATTCTGTAGTACCGCAGGTTAATTTGCAAAATTAATTTGATCTGATAAATGGTCATGAAATTGGCATGATATTAACCAAAATCAAAATCAGTGAAAATTTCTCTGATATAACCATTCAATTTATATCTTTTTTCTCTTCCCCTTTCCTTTCCTTTCCTTTCCTTTCCTTTCCTTTCCTTTCCTTTCCTTTCTTCTCTCTCTCTTTCTCTCTTTTTCTCTTTCTTTTTCTTTCCCTTTCTCTCTCTCTTACTCTCTCTCTTTCTCTCTTTCTTGTTTTTTCAGACTTAGACACTGAAACCTACATAAATTTCTTTTCTTCCAAAGACTTCCAAGCATAAGGATTGGAAAATCCAAGATGCTTTTCAGATTTTATGCTACAAGCTCCAGAAAAAAGATTTTAAGAGTATTGCTCACTATCTGTGAAAACTAAAATGTTCTGCTATTTGGAATATCTCAGTTGTTTTGACAGTGTCTAATTGTATTTTATGTCTCTTTCACCATCAGGTTACCTCAAGGAATTATAATTAGCTGTTTGTTCCCTGAGTGCTATACCTGAACTGCTCCTCCTCTGATTTACAATTGCCTTGTCAAACTTTTTTAAAGTAAGTTGCAAAAGCAAACATCTTGAGATATGTGTACGCTAATGTCTTGCCAAACACTGACTAGGAAGCTGATGTAATTTGCAATGTGAAACTCTTCAGATGTCACTGTAGGCTGAGGCCAGAGTTCCAGGCATCATTCTGAAATAAAGAAATGGCTCACAGCAGGAAGCCTTTGGTTTATGAAAGTAACAATTACACTCTACTGTTACTGGGAAACCATCTAGCGAAATAAAAATTAAATTTGTCTTAAATGCAGAGAACATGTTTTAATATTTGGACTATAAAGTCACAGATGAAACCCTTCCATTCCATGTTCTCTCCAGATCAGTGTCTTGGCAGCCCATTAGATTTTGAGGATTAATTGATTCTTCCATTCAACACTTCAGTAAAAACCCCAAACCAAACTACACCCACCCCAAGCTTACTCTTTACATAAAGAAGGGGGATGTGTGTGCATGGATGTCAGGACAATGGATTTTAATAAAATACTATGTATTTTTCTCTAAACATAAGCCATTAACAGGAAAAATACATGTTATATAAAATACTCATATTACTTTAAAATTTATTTTCACTTCAAACACTTTGCAAGGTAGAAAAAGCCACTTCCCTAGAATTTCCTGAATTTCTGGATATGAATCCTTGGTATTTCTAATCAATAGCCCAGCAATACAAGTATTCAGTCACTCTTCTGAGTGCCCTTAATTTCCTCCATCACTACTGAAATAGAGCAAAATTTTCCAATGGTTCATGAAAGTGCTTTAGCCACTGAGCTATTGGTTACATGCAGATCAGAACATTAGGAAATGTTGTCTTAAAAGGTGGAACACAGGATGGCTCTGCATAATAAAGCTGCTTTGTAGTTCTGAGAGAAAAAAGAAAATTTTGACTCCACTACCTGCAATCTGCAGGTAGCACGTGTTCAGATTGCATGTTCCCTAAGCAGTATCTCTTACTAAGATCACTGAAGACCAGAGCAACAGAGCTAAAGAAAAAAAAAAATCACAGCAAATACTGCTTTTAATCTAGACAAGCCCTACAAACATCAGCCTTCCCTGTCCTATGAAATTATGATATAATTTTATCTTAAGAGAACCCCCTCTTGACTTCCATATAATATGCATACCTTACCACCTAACTTTTCTCAACCTGCTGATTTTATGTAACTAAAGATGAGTGTTATTTCTGGGAGGATAAAATTAATCCTATTCTAGCAGGAAGATCCGCAAAGTCATTAACATTTTCAGTGAATGCACCTTTTTTCCCCCATTTTTCTGGAAGTACCATTCTTTATTGTAATGTCTCCCCTTCACACTCATTTAAGCAACCCTAAACCACACTCATAAAAGATCTCATTTAAAGAATCAGCGTAAGTAAACAATGTCTTCTGAAGCAACAGACAAGGCTTTCATGAGAAATAATTGTTTGACTGGTATATTTCCCAAGAGACTACAAAAATTATTTCCAAACTACACCATCCAGGAGAATAAAAATCCAGCCATTTCTCATTAAACAAGGTCTCTTGAGGGCCAGCTCCCAGGGATGCCTCTGTCATATCTAGACACTTTTTTACACTAAATTCCCAAACCCCAAATTGATTTTAATCAACTGTTTTTCCCCAACTCATTCCACATGCACTCAATCTCTATTTTTATTTATTTATATTTTAAAGTCCAGTGATTTTGAGATATGGTCTTTCACATTTATAACCTCAAGGGCATTTGAAGTTCTGATGACATTGAGATCACTAGACTCTAGATGACTCTCAACTTTTATCTTATTTATCATCTTTGTCTTGTTTTCCAGCAATATGAGGAGCAAGTACAAAATAGGCTATACTTTTACTGGCTAGCCTGCAAAATCTTTCAGAATGGAGTCCTGTCCTCCAGGAAGAGGTACCCCTTATCAAGTCCATAATTTCCAGCCAGTCAATATAAACTAATTGAATTTCCAATGATTAATGATCTATCCTTTTTATAGGCTTTCCTTATCTTTCTTTTCTTTTTAAATCTTGCCTGGGAGGTCTATACCAATTTTCAGTGATTTTTAGTTTTTAATTTGCCTATCTTTCTTCTTCATCTAAACTGTCCCTACTCAGGTGTTCGAACTACATATGCCATTTATTTCTTTTGTCAAGAAACCTTCCTTGTCCATATTGCCATATGTCTTTATGTCCTGCTGTGTCTGTGCCTTTTACTACATATATTTATCAAGGCATTTCAACCTCTATTCTTGGGACATATTTACAAAATTGTTGTTAAGAAAAAGGTATATTTGTGTACCTAATTAAAACCCTACTGACAGATCTGTTTTTATAAGAAAGCTGGCAGCTCTGCCTGCATGGTATAAGAAGTACTCTGAAAATGCACACAGTCCTGAAGAAATGAGGTATTTCAATGAGTGTGGCTTTCCCGGATAGTGCCAGTCAAATCCAGACATTTTGTTATTCAACAGAAGCTGCAGATATTCACCTCACCTGAATAATCTGACCCTTAATTGCTTAATGTTAGGCATTCATATCCAAAAATCTTCATTTCAAAGAGTCTGTGCTACAGTATCCATGTGTGCTTGATGGGATTAAGAATGCTTATGAATCACCTGTAAAGTTATGTTTACAATTTTTACAGAACATTGAAGACCCTTTCTACAAGACAGCAGTGCTATTTATTGAGTCAAACACCTACACAAATAAAGTAGCTATTGCAACCAAGAATGATTATACTGTAATCAGACTAAGCTGGGAAGCTCTGACCCTTCTTCATGTTTACACTATTTGGTGCTAATTCTATTCTAATGGCATGAAGCAGGATTAGGTCAAAGATAAAGATTTCTCACTATCAAAACTCCATTTCATCCAGAAGGTCAAAAGATAATGGAAAACAGAAATCAAGTCTGTGCTGCTGTACGTGCATCAAGCAGCCCGGGGCAGCCAGCACTGCTCAGCACTGAAACTTCTGCTTTAGTGCAGTATCTCTGCTACCCTCAGTGACTTTAGCTTGTAGAGCTCAAGCAGAGCAGAAACCTGAATTTCTGAAACTATAGACTTACCCCTTACAAAATTTTTTTCAATGTCATGAAAAGGTTTAGGGTTGCTTACCTAAATCACTTATGTAGCACAAGAATACCTTGATTTGTTTAGTGGAAGGCTTTGATACTTTTTCCATCTATCACCTTGGAAACAAAATATGTGAATATGTGGTTGTTCCCTTTACAACGTGAGAAGTAAAAGGTTGGAGCTTTCTGCCTCAGTTCTGATTGGGAAAGAAACTGCAGGTAAGGACACACATAGCTCCCACCTTTCCACAATTTCTTCCTAAATAGTGTTATCTGTCATGCTTCTCGTAGTTTTTGTGACTTAGGGAGAAGACTCCTAGTCTATAGTCTATAGTTATTAAAATGATTGAAACACAAGTTTAAGAGTTTCAGTATAAAGACTTTTTTCATTATTATTAATATATTTTCTATATATTAAATTAACCAAAATAAATCTTCTGATGCTGGCTCATGATATTGTCATTCATGATGTCATTCATGATGTCATTCATGGTCCTGCTTTCACCAGGTAATATGATACTAATGGAGAAAAACACCTACTGATTTTGTACCTCATCAAATTATATTATATTCAAACTGACAACTAAAATTTAAGAAATGTTTAGCCTATACTCAGGCCTCAAAGTTAAAACTTACTTTCTTTTTAAGTACTTGCTTTAATTGCAGATAATATTCAAAGGGAAGATGTCTTCAGTGTTTGCTACTTTATATGTTGTGCAATAGACACTGGAGAAATAAATACACCCATGGAGAAAGGGAAGGAGTCATCTCAATGATTATTTTGTGCTGCGTGGTTATTCTTTCTAAATCTCTTGAGATGCCTCACCTTAGAGCTTTTGCTGGAGGTTTGTCACTTCTTCCTTCTGTTGATGTAGTAAGGCACACAAAGCACAGCCACATTCCTCCTTTGCCAGTCATGGATGCATTTTCAGTTTCAATTACTTTTGATTGCTATATAAAAATTTAAGTCTGACTTGACTTTTAGGAGCAGTTGCAAAAGAGTATAGAATAATAATCAGGATCCCCTTGAGCATAAACACAGACTTATCTGGGCACATGTACTCGCTCAACTGCAGAACACTTGTTGCCAGGTTGGATTATTTTTACTGATACAAATGTAAGGCTGGTTTAGTTACAGAAGAGGTTCTAATAATCCAGCTGCTCTACAGTAAAACAACAAAAAAATGGAATAGACTAGATATAGGCCAAAATTTTTGAGTGACTTGAAAATGTATTCAGTTCCCTTAGCAGAACAAAAATCTATTGTATGTGAAAAATGACTCAAATATTACTCATGTAAGTAGTCACTGAAGTACCCAGACCAACAGCCCCTTTTTCCTATGTTCAGCTGTGTTTTTTCCCCCTTAAACCCATCAGAAAAATAAAATTAATGAAAACTACTTGCTACTAAATGGCTTATATTTGCAGACATCAATCCATGCAGTTCTGGAGGCCTGGCAACAAGTTAATGAGGTTTGAGTATTCAGCAACTGAGATAAAACTGACCCAGAGAAACAACAGAGCTGTCAGGCTGTCATTTCTAGCTGGCAGCATAATGAAACCTACAACAGAGGGCACTTAAGAATAAATGCATAATAATAATCTGTTTGGAAATAACACTCTAACAATCATTTTCCTTATTTAGGGATAACGCTTCTTAACTCAGTAAATTGTTTGTGTATTTATTTATTTGACAGATATGCAGCAAAGGCAGTAACCACATGGAATAAATGTGTACTTATTTAGCAATTTTTTTTTGCAAGGCACAGACACTATTTAATTTACAGATAATTCTCCAGGAGAATAATTAAATCCATGTAACTCAAGTATTACTTCAAAAATACCTCTCACAGGGTTGAGCAGCATTTAAATATATACTGCTTGAATTCTGATGTCAGTGCTCCCAATTGTAAGATGACAAAAACTGAAAGCATATTATTGCTGAATATTAAATACACTGTTGGATATACTCAGGACACACGAAAAGTGTGGATGTTCATTATAAATACCTCTATCAGAAATTAATTTCTCGTCCGCAATCTGAGCCAAGGAGAAGAAATGAACCTAAATTTCTCCTCTCCCCAAAAAGAAAAATTTGCCACCTATTTCCTCAGGTGTGCCCAGCACTCACTAAACCTCCCAGCGGGTCCCCAGGCTTCAGCTCATCTGTATGCTCTTGGGTTCCTGATGCACGCAGCACCCAGCCTGTCTGGAACAAAGGAAAACAAATGGAAGCTGTTACAGCATCCATCCAATAGTTTCTTGCTGTAAACAGATATTACTGATCCCAGTTGCTCACCACAGACTGTGAGTAACTCACATCTGTGACATCCCTGCCACTGTGCCCTACTGGATCACAAGTGCACTGACAGAGGGAACTTTGCATCAGCTGCTTAGATAGCAATTAGTCAGACACCAAAAATAACAATAGCTGCAATATGGAGCCTAGGACATTCGCCTGGTAGGTGGAACATGATGAGTAAAAACTCCTGAAAAGAGAACTCATAAGAGAATACACTAACTTATGGGATATTGAGGGAAATGAGGAAAAAATACCGCTTTCATTCTATGGCAGGTTTTTTAATGTGGTGCTTCATTTCTCTGGCTTTTATGGCAATCATTGAAACACTTCTGTGTTTCAGAACTACTGTTTCAGCATTGCATTCCCATTCCAGCACTTCTGAAAGTGCATTTTTGAGGACCAAGTAATGTAAAAAGCAAATATAATTCAGCTCTAACTTCGGAGTAATCTGATTGCCTTGTATCTCTCCATCATCTGGTCAGCACCTAAAAAATAGTTCCAAAGTTATATAGTTTGGTGTGTATTGCAAAAAGTTAGAAAATGTATTCCTTCTAGTATTTAAAACAGAAGTGAAACTGAAAAAATATCCTGAAATATTGTGGAAATGGCCTCCTTCTCCTAAAATTAATAAAACCAAGCAACCAAAAAACCTTCCACTCTTTTCCAACTTGGAAAGGGTTTACATAATAAGACAACATAAAACTGATATGTGTTCCCTTTTCTGTCTTAGAAGTCCATTTATCAATTGTTTGTCAATTGGAAATGTAAGTTTACCCTCACTGGAGCTATATGTACACTATAAATGTTTAGAAATTTAGGAAACTCCTTAATTCTAGGCCAGAATTAAGTGCAATCATGTGGGTGATGCTCCTATACTAATGCTAGGAACATAAGAATTTTAATTTGCTTTTCCTTGGTATTGCCACCACTTTTTCATTTTCTGTCTCTGACTGTTTTCCTCTGTCATCTATTAACTTATGTTTTTCAAGTTTAATTCCATGTTTTCTATGCCATGTTTTGTGTTAAATTCTCTTTTTAAATAAAATTGGAATTATGTTTTAGCTCAAGCTCAGGAAATAGTAAATTTTCATGTCTGGAACTAGGCAATAAAAACCTGTGCATCACTCTCATAAATATGGCATGTCTAAGAGAGTAGAAAATGTTCCAGGATGTATTTTTTTTTCTTTCTGTTGAACAATACTGGTAATTCAACATGAAAAATTGTGCCATTTAGGATTTCTACAGCAGCAGATGATAAAATTTCAGGGAAGAATACAGATACTTTTAAAGTCTATAACTATTTCCTCCTCATTGACCCAAATATGTTGTGTCACTTAACACTGGGTCAGTGATCTTCAGGAGGCATCATGAAAGGAGTTAAAAAAAAGTGAAGAACTGTTCTTCTGCTATAATGTTGGTACAAAAAGGAGGATTAATTTTCCTTTAAAGGCCTTTTACCCTGTTTTGACAACATCATTCTTGGAACACTATTGTCAATTCTATTTTAACAATATCTTACTGCTGGAAAGGTAAAGCAAAAAAGTAATTGCATTGATCTGAGTGCTGGAAATTTGCATGAGTTGTAAATGACAGCCTGGGAAATCCCCATCAATTAAAAAAGGGAACTTTGGAGATCATTTAATTGAAGTAGAGTAAGTGGAAACTTCAATAATGTCAACAGAAAAGTTACTGTTTTCAGCTCAGTACACTTGATAAGACTTTGAGAGTTGTAAGTACCTAATAGCATTTCAGGAATTTAGTAGTGGGTAAAGATTAAAGCTTACTGTCTCCACAGGGTGCTGAGCTCTTGATTCATGTTTTTTATAACATCAAGTCTGGATTATTGTAATACCCTGTTTTTATGCCTCTTTGATACAGTGGTTTGTCGTTCACAAGCTTCAACATGCACAGCTTAAAACAACTCAGATCCCCAGTGGAACTGAACTGTGTCAGCATCCTACCAGACTTCATTGCCTCTTTGTCAGATTTAAAACTATTTTTTAAATGTGTGTGTTACACACTTTTTTCACCTTTTTTTTTCAGACTATCTAATGATTTCTCATTTTATCTGCATGCTGCATATTATGGTGACAACTGCACTATTGGCTACAGACTCTGAGAGCAGCTGTGCCCTCAACATAACAAGAAATACAGTGAGAGAAATTAGAATAGATATTAGATACTAGACGGACTCTAGATACCAGAAGGATAGATATTAGAAACTCTACAGAACAGATTTCTTAATGCATGTTTTTGTTGTTCTCTTGTTTCGTGTTTCAGAGTATGTCTGGCTGTGGAGAAGCAATACTGAAAACTTGAGAAGTACAAGACAATTCAGTCTTTATTTAAATATACTTTTCACATTTGAAAAGTGTGATTGGGGAACAGTAGATAATATCTTATGAATCTATACAATATAGCTATTCCAGTTGTAGATTCTAGTGAATCAAGGCATTAATATGAAGGATTTCTCAGAAGTCATGGAGATGGGAAGAGACAGTAAGTGATAGGAGAAAAATAGTAGCAGTGGATAATAGTAATAGTTTAAAGATAAAAGAAGAGGGTGTCATGAATGGTGCACCACCACAGAGGGTAAATGTTTTAAATTGTCATTCACGGTATCTATTTGTGTAAAGAAATATTTAAAGCAGGAAAAATAATAATCAAATATTTAAGCTTAATTTCAAGAGAATTCAGCACTCCAAAGACAACAGTAAATTTCATTGCAGTCTTCTAGTTAAGTAAATAGATGTTACTTGAATACTTGAACAGGGGGTACCAAAACAAAACCTATTGCCACTCCAGCTCTGGAAAGATATGTGTACAACAGAAATGTGTACAAGAACTGAGTGAAACATTACATGAAAGTTTTAGTATTTTAAACAATTAATTACAGTATTCCAGTGGATTGAAAGATTTAAAAATCAAACCCTAGGGCACTATTGTGTAAGGGATCTTAACTCTCTTCTAGGTAGGTAAAAGAAATATGTAGATAAGTAAGAAAAACTGCTATGTCACAGAATGCAATGTCAATTATCTCTAAGTATCTGAAGGTATAAACAACAATTGCACACATAAATTATTCAGGTTGGTCTACAGGAATTTAGTTACATTTTTGCAGAAAATGGAGGGAAGGGAGTTACTCTAAGCATTACCAAATAAAATGACAAGAGTCTTGCCTGTTGCAACAGGCAAAAACTCTAGAAGCTGCAATGTCTCAAACTATTTTCTAGTTACCGTAAGAATCCATTGGATTAATGGATAATCCCATCTGGCTAAATAGAAATAAACACAAATCTTTCTTACCTTGATTCCCACCACCATTCCAGTGAAGCGTGATGTCACCCCAACTAATTACAGGTGGCCCAATATGGCCCAATATTATGTTAAGAGTTTCTATGCCTTTTCCAGTATGAGTGCTTAGCTTCTTTTTCATCTTATATAGTTTCACATTTTCTGTGCTGTATCCTGATTGTGTAATTCCCTAGTTACACTGATAAAGCATATTCATAATAAAAAATGCTTTGTAGGAATTCAGTCTTGGATTCTTTCTTTCCAGATCAGTTTCTCCTCTAAAGCACTACTTCAGTATAATAATCTCAGATTTACATCAGGTTTGCTGAATTTTCAGATTCACTGCATACAGTAGTGTAGACAAGAATCTTCCCCAATCTGATTTTCTTGGACAGTCCCTTTTTTCTACTCCCTATTCCTTGTTTTTATAAAAACACAGATTTCCTCAGAAGTTTTTTTTTTTTTTTCTTCTCGCTCTCTCTCTTATTATTTATTTGTTTGTTTCTTTGTTTCTTTATTTTATTTATTTAATTATTTGGCTAGGTCAACTGCTTTCTTTGCTATGGCACTGAGTACATTTCAAAATGGGTTTCATTGATGTGTCTGCTGGATCTGCTGCTTACACCATTTATTGGTGTAATATTTACTCAGTGCTGCTTGCACTGAGCTGGAGAAGCCTCTGGGTTATGGTGCTAAGGAGAGTAGAACAGAACAACCTCGGAGAAGTAGGTAAAGGGTGTAGCTTAGGCAAACTGAAGCCATGAAAAATGCAAGCAGGATGCCAGCTCAGCTCTGCAAGGCTGACAAAGCAGAAGTCAGGCAAAGCAATGATGCTGCATTCACCCAAAGGCAGGGGTCAAGGAACAGCCACCTGAAAAGGACACTGGATTTAGACAAACACCTTCCCTTAAGAACAAGAGACTTCAATCAAAAAAAAAAAAAAAAGACATAAACTAGGTGTTTCACAGAATTATTTAGGATTTTTTTATTTTTCACATAACATGTCTTCTCAAATTAAAAAAAGAAAGGGGCGAAGGCATTAAGAGCTCTGCCTGCGTGCTTTCTCTTTTTGACTCACTTCTTAGAGAAAACAGGAGGCTTAGTACTGAAAATCCCAATAAAGTAAGGAGCTGCCAGGAAGCAATTTGTAAGATGCCCAAACCCCAGAGAGAGGCAGACACGTCTCTGTCCTCACCAATCCCTACTGGCTGGTTGCACTGTTTTTCAGCTGATTTTCCGTCTTGCATGGTTCTATCAGACACTCATCTTCCTCACAGTGCACAAGGAGGCAACATGACAGAGTCTGCTCACAGAACTAATGCCTAAACAAGGGAGATAGTCTTGCACTAAGATCCTTTAGGATTCCAGGTGTTCAGTGTTCATTCAGTATTACTCTATGCCACTGAGTTCAGGATTTACTTTTGACAGCAAGATAATTTACTAATCTCTGACTTTGAAGTCAGTTCTCTGCTTTTGTATCATTTCAGCTGCCAGCACTCTAAATGATGCAAATATTAGAATGAACTGCTATAGTAGAAGAAAGCCAGGAAGAAAAAACATTCCTCAGGTTTCTGGTAACTTTTTTGCACTTGTGAGGGGGTATGGAATGTAAAGAGAGGAGCTAAGCCTGCTATTTATTGATGAACAATCCATTGCTCACTCAACCAGCAAACCCAGAGAGGTGAAGAGCTAAGTTATTGGACAAATGTGATGCCAGCTAGATCCTTATGGTAGATATTCAGGCATATTTTCTTACAGCATATCTTATTTCCTTCCTTCAAATAGTCACTCTTCTACACTAACTGCTGTAGTACTCAACCTGAGAGCCTGGAAATATACAGACACTTTATCATAAACAAAACCCCCCAGGCTAGGTAACACCACCATATCCCTCTTAAAATCTCTATGGTCATGAAATTGAGCTCCTTAATTCCACCTGATAATTTCCGTTTGCATCTAAAATGTAGAGATTTGTCCACAAGTGTTTCTATTTTTGTAGAACTCAGATTAATTTTTCCTCCCTAATTCAAAAAGAACAGAAGCAGATGGAGTCCAAGGTAATTTTCCCTTTGGGAATGGCAGATATGTAAAACTCGATCTCTGACATTTGATCCTGTAAATGCTCCCAGATGGAGAATGCCTTCCTAATTTTTTTTTTTTTTTTAAACTTAAATGTCATGATGAAAAACAGAGAATGCAAAGACTGTAATAATATTACAGAGAGCACTGAAACTGATTGACACCAGTCATAATAATATGAAGAAAATTAGAGAAAATATTGTATTTATGTACATGAATTAAAAAAACCATTAAGTATTAAGTCTATTTACTTAAATCACAATATTCAACAAAGTTACCTATCACTTATAATAAAGATAAATCAGATTATAAATTACTTATCTTTAAAGTGGATAGAGTCTTACTTTTGTTCAGAACTTCCCTTAGATATCATCATTGTTCACTGAGGTCAGGCTTAGAAATCAAACAGTTTTGTGTGATAAGGTAGTAAATATTTTAATGCTAAAGAATAAATTTTAAAACTTTTAATTTTATTTCAATTTAGAGATTTATTGTTTTTTAAAATTAGTTAAGAGATTTAGTTAAGAGAACATTGTGATAGAGACCTTTGGTTTAGTTTAGTATTCATTCCATAGAAAACCCAAATATTTTTGCTCTAACACACAATGACTATTTACAGAGAAAGAACTCAAACTGTGATGCATTAAGGACATTTTTTCTCTTGCATTTTGTTTCTAGAAATCACACCTGAAGCACACCATCAAAATTATGGGATATTGATGCTACTCAAGGAACAGATAACAAAACACCCTAATGTCAAAAGTAATTTCATTTCTCCACCAAGAAGAATTAGGCCATCTCTAAACATATTAAAATATTATTCACTTTGACAATCAAACTAGTTCTGAGACATGAACTATTGCTATATTACAGAAGGGAAGTAATCAGTATTTTTCATCTTCTAAGAATCTCTATAATACAAAAAATCCATCATTGTCTAATGGAATCATTAAGTACCTGGAAGGCAAATGTCTTTTCTTCCTTCCAGTGTGAAATCTAGTTTGAAACAAGCACTTACAGTTAACTCACTTCTTTAATATCCAGAAAAGTTTGACCAGTAATGAGTCTCTTTTTGAAATCACATAAATTTTTCATTACTATTCCATGGTGCACTGTTGTACCATTAAAGAGCCCTAAAGGGATATATATATATGGGGCTGCACTAATACTCAACAGTGCTACAGCTGATAATATTTCCAAAGATTTTAACCTAAAGCAGTTAGTTTTTCAAAGTTGTTAACTGTTATTACTCACTTGCTATAATATTTTCTCTGCTAATTTATTAAATTTATTACAGTGTGTTACACTAATGGCAACATTTGTGGTATATATGCTGGCTGCCTTCTATAGAGGCATTTTTAAATGTTCTTAATGTCAGTATTAAATCAAGCAATATGGCTGTTCAGGATATAATTTCATGTATTTCATTATGAAAAGCTTATTTTAACTGCATGGTAATCATACCTTGTGGATTTAATGAAACACATGCTAAAAAAATTTTAAAAAAACCCAAAAAATGGGAATGTTGAGTAAACCTTTAAAATTATTTTCATGTGTACAAATCAAGAGCTTGAGTACTTCAGCTGGGACAGGCCAACCTTTCCCTGATAATGTATAAATTGCTGTGGCTCTGTATCAGCTTTAGCAGTTCAGGGATCATCACAGAGACCATTCCAGTTTCATGTTTCATGTAGTTTCATGTATCTAATCCTCCTAACTTTATGAATCAAGAAGCTGCATCATTGTGATGGCATTTCCCTTTGCTTGAGAAAGAGAATTGCTTCTGATGCAGGGACAGGTACTTATTTTTTCCTTGCCTCAGACTCAATCAGCACAGCCATTCCATATTGTTTGCTTCCTTCTCCATTCTACACTGGGTTCACCCATATTTTGCTTCCTAAAATCCACTGCTTGCTCCTGATGGAGCCAAGTTGCTAAAGGGACAAGCAAGCCTCCATGAGCATTTTATATCACACGTTTTTCACAAGGAATGAAATGAGACTAAAACCCTTAAATCCTAAAATCCTCTCCCACTGTAGTTCTCTGGACCTCCATAGGATGGAGGAAAGTAGTATCCTAATTGAAATTAAAGGAATTGTTACCATTTAAGTCTACTGTCAGTTTTGCTGACAATTTTAATTACTAAAGCTGGGGTGACTATCTGAATCGTAATTGTAGGCAGGTGATTAACAGGGTTTGGAATATGAAACATATTGGAGATATAACACAGAAACCACGGCACACATGCATCTTCAGATTTTTCCACCAGAGAGAAATCTCTTAGTTCAAGGTCTCTTAGTTGTATATTTTATCTTCATGGCATCATCTTCCCATGACCATTACTAAAGCAGCCAATTCATTGCCATTAAAAATACATTTCATAATACTTCAAGAGCTCTCTGAGCATCACAAATGCATTTGACTAGTGCTATCAAATCACAGTCTTGAAACAGCTTTCTTTTCTTGCCAACTCAAGCTGTTTTTGAAAGGACATAAACAGTTGTGTGCTTCAGCATCTTCCTGAAAGCCGCTGAGCTATCTAGACACCTTTTTCTTTAGTTAGACTTTTAAAGGCTTTGTAACATCATTATGTTTTGAAACATAGATTTAAATTAACCATTTTAATGGTGTATTGGATCATTGTTTTCTGTAATTTTAAATTGCTGTGTTCTTTGTTTGATGCCTATCTTTTTGCAAATGTGCTCTGGTTAGTCAGACTTTACAAAATGCAAAATTAATGATCAGTTTTCTTATTTAAGACCAGTAGCTAAACATCCCTTTTCTGTGTGAAAATACAAATACGAAAGCAAAGCATTCAGATGAAACTCTTAGTTTCTATGGTAATATCATTAAGCGTGGTAGCAAATGTTATTTTAGAGCACTCTTCCATTTCCTATTCAAATGATTATTGCAAAGTATTTTCCAGTATATTTAGTCAATAGCAGATCAATGTTTTTGTTTCTTTCCTGCCAGGCATACTACAGACAAGGAGGAGTCATACTGCTGAACTATATTGCTGTGGGAGATGGGATTAAAGTAATTAATATGACTTTTAACACACATTTTTCACATTGAAGAAAACTGTGAAATTCCAATTCTTGGATTGTCTCTTGCTAGTATTGGACAATGTCATAATTATTATTTCCCATAGCAACTAACTAGTAATGCAGGGATTAATACACTAAATCAGATGTGGGGTTCATCTTGTCTGACAACCTCTATCAGACTGCCTGACCATACAGGCCCTACCAAAATGCACAAGAAAACTCATATTTCAGCAGAAAGAGGCTGGTTAGAGAGCATCTAACTTTCATGCTACACGGGGCTAGTGAAAAGGATGTGTATGGTTACAATGCCAGAACTGTGCTGGGTGAGGCTGTCAGAGTACTGTAACTCCTGGTTGTACTTAGAGACTTCAGAGATTTCAATTCCCAGATGGAATCTAGTGTTTCAATCACGTGAATTCTTCTGGAACTGTAACTTAAACAGCAAACGTTGCAATGAAGGTCTTCCTTACTCAAAAAACACGGAACATTATGCCTTATATCTCAGGAAAGGCTCAGATAGTCCTTGACCTCCCAAATTCATCAAGATGCTGTTGTATCGGTGTGTATCACGACAAATGTGATACGCTGCAGTTTTGCACTAGCTCTCCTTAATGGAATGCATTGGCCACAGTCCTAAGTATGCTAAATCAGCATCCTTTCATCTGTGGGGAAAAAAAACACCTAGTGTGTATTTCCTAAGGCAGAATCTATTCCTTCTAGTTCTTCCACTGTTTACAAAACCAGTATCTTATAGTTGATGGTGACAGTATTGCCTAATCCAGCATTATCCGACCTCACTGCCAGCACTGCTGCACAAGTCAGTGTCTAACTGGTCATCTGCTGTTAACTCTTTCAAAGAAAGGGGTTCCCATTTATGAGGGCAAACAGGCTTTAATTCTCACACTGCTGAAAAAATGTATGAGTAATATATTCACTCGTATACACAGATAGAAAGCGATTAAGAAAGCAGCAAGGAGTGGAACTTAAAATAATACATATTGATATAGTATCACCTTGATTACCAGGTACTCATTATATACTAACATCTTAATTACTAAGTATGAAAGCAAAATTTTCAAAGCTGTTTTCATGAGCCCAGAGCAAGACTAGGAAAACTTGCTGCTCAGAAACCTAGAACAAATTATTCTTGTCAAAATATGACAAAAAAAAGAAAAATTCTGAAATCAGTTTAATTTTTTTAATAACTTTGTGTTGTGCATGGCTGTTCTTATGTTACCAGTCCATTCTCCTCTCATGTACTAGTAAAGGTGTCACTTGGAAGGAGCCTGAATAAAATCTTGCTGAAGAAGCATGCTCATTCAATTACATCTCCTCCTGCTTTCTACATATGCTTCTAAAGTTTAAATTTCTTCTTGAGTCATTGGTGATTTGGGGTTATCTGAATTTGAAATTCAAAGAGATGACATAGTTTTAAAGTATTTTGCATATAACTGGGCATCTCTTCAGAGAAAGAAAACAGTAAAGGACGATTCACTGAAATTATTTGTGTCGGGGGCCAAACACCAGTAAATGACAATCAAATTGTTTCTGCCAGGGGGATTAAAAAAAAAGAAAAAGGGAAACATACTTATCCTAGAATTTCTGATACACTTCACATTACAGAGAAATGTAATAAATTTAAATGTATAAAAGCATATAGGTATTTATTTGCACACAACATTAGTAGTTGGATGTAGACTCACTCATGTGAGTGTGGAGATCCAAGTTAATGTTCTCAATTGGAGTGAGGGCTGGGAGAGGCCAGAGTTTCACCCTGATGCCCCTGAACCACACGATGAGCAGCATCTCTGTCTCAAGACCTCCTTTGGCTAGCCCAAGGTTTCCAAATTTCCTCTGTAGAGCTAAAAATGGCTGCAATAGAAATGTAATAATCTTTTAGGTTTCGTGGACCTTTTTTCCTCTGCTTATTTTCTAGAGAGACACTACTAAATCTATTTTGCATCCAATTTCAGCCTTTGCAAGGTAAATTTGGAGCTTCCAGCATGTTTGGAAGAGAGCAAAAGTTATTTAGTAATGTCCCATGTGATCCATGAGTAAGATTGCTAATATCTATCAGACAAAATAACAATGCCCCTTGTTTTCAAGTTTTTCTTCAGCAATTGATCTGTCTAAAAAAAATTTCCCAGATTTCAGAGACTGGCCCTGTAAATTTCATTAATATAAAGCTTGATTTTACAAACTACTGAGGACTCTAGGCTTCAAAAAAGTTACATGCTGAATTTACATCATACAGCTAGCGTTCATGCAATCACAGAAGATCCTGAGTTCGAAGGGGCCCACAGGTATCATCAAAGTGAGTCCCTGGGCCTGCACAGAACAGCCCCAAGAATCACACAATGTGCCTGAGAGAATTGTCTAAATTCTTCTTGAACTTTGAATAAGTGATTAAAGTGAGTAAGAATAAGTGATTAAAATTATACTGCTGACAAATACAAGTTTGAGTCCTCTCTGATCTCAGGTCAAAAAACATCCACCAAGCCTTAGAGCTAAAAAAATCCGAAGCAATCCCATGGAATTAAAGCAATTTAATTCAATAATTCATGTTGGACTGAGACCTTTAATTTGCAAAAAAAAAAAAAAAAAGAGTGGAATTGCTTTCCCTCAAGTATGCTAGCTGTCGCCTTACTTCATTTTTATCTTGTTGTAGAGATTCACCAGTAATTACCCCTGAAAAACTTAAAGAAACACAATTAGGGAAAAGAAAAACAAAGAGATGCAGGTAAAGCTTGACAGCATTTCAGACTGTGAACTTGTTAGGTGAAGGGACAAACATTCAAAAATTGTGAGACAACCTGCTATTTTCTGTAAGAAAATTTGCAGTGCTCTGCTGGTTCATGTTAGTATCCTATGATGTCCTTAAAAACACTGGAGGCAGCTGTTCATCACAACTTTGTTATCTATCTAATCCTTTTAGGTTTCTTAGTAAATTAAGTGATTTGCAGGTTTTCTCTAAAATTTAAGGGATGAAACTTGCCAGTGTTTAAATATCTGTTGTTTTACTAATGAGGAAGATCTGTCACAGGAACAGACAATCTGTAAAAAATGCAAAGCATCAAAGTGTTTCATTCTACAGCATTTTTTTTCTTGGCCTCCTATTTACATTTTCTAAATTGTTTCTGCTTTTATTTGTAATATCTGGGGGAGCCCTGTCAGCTCTTGGCTCTGTCAGAACAAGTCTCAGACTCTAGCAATCTAGAATAGCAACTTACATTTTCTCATTCTCTTCAGAAAAGTTACTATACACACATTCACTTACATAGTTCTTTCTTTTATTGAAAGCTGACATTCTACTCAAACCACTAAACTTCATAATAGGAGATATAATCATCAGTTCTGAGGAGGTCTCATTTTTTTTCCATAGATACACATATACACACAGAAGGAACTAAGAATATGAAGCTAGCTTTACTTAAATATTTGGTGTATACTACGACTGGAGGCATTATGGGATAGAAAGGGATCAAAAAAAGAAAACATTCTTTTACAGAGATTTTGAGAAGCTTACTGTGAAGAAATCGAATTTGTGTTTTCAGTTGTACCTGATATATACTTAGCTCCTGTGGTTTTCCCATAAACATAGCTGTAAAATTTGAACAAAGGAGGTTGATAAGTCTTTTTCTAGAATGCATGACAAAAGAGACAGATATATATATATATAGTTTGGGTAGCCATATCCTATTGAGCAGGATGCTATTTAGTACTCTTATATAATAAATAGAACTTCAGAATTCACACTGGCTTAAGTGACAGTTTGAATAAAAAAGATCATATTAGCTCATCTCCTAGGATGTGACCATGTACTGCTTTTAATGGGCCTCACGAATACAGGAGATCAGCTCTCATGAGGAAAAGCTGAAACATTCCACCAGCCAAGCAATTCAAATTCTAACCATTTACCAGAAGACATAAAGGTCAGATATGTACCCGTATCTCTAGGCACACAGATACATTATCTCCATCTCTGAAGGAAAAAAAATTATTAAAGGGAGATGGTACATGAGACTCAGAAATTAGATGCAGGCGCTTCTGTTGGAAACAGCATCAGGTGAAATCTCACCCATGGGACGAAAAATCCTCCCAAAGTGAAGTTCTAAAAGATTCTGTGGATTAAATCAACATCAGTCCCAAAGCATAACTACTCTTATTGAGGATTTTTTATTCTTACATAATACAATAACTGTGTGAAGTGTTATTCTCACATGGATATTTTTGTATAACACAACTAATGGAAGTATGACAAATAGCAAGTCAATAGTGTGAGAGTAAAGGTGCTGAAAATTCATCAGAAAGAGTGACTCTGACTGTGGATGCTTGGATAATTGGGATTCCAGTGTCTCTTCCTTTAAAAAAATCCACAGTGCTATCTTACTTTGAATAATGGAAACCAAATGAAAGCTACACAGTTAAGTTGTTTTATTTTAGCCTCCATCCAAAGCTTTGTTTCCCTAATCTGCTTAGTTCACACTACTGGTTAGAGCTGATCTCCCTTATAAATGAACCTCTTTGGAGATATAACTCTACTTATAAATAGAAAACAAATCAAGCAGGCAGACAGAGCACTCTCTGTGAACGCTGAGCTGAGACAAAGTTTTTTATCTGGGAAAGAAAAAATAACTCTTATAAATTCTTTATTAAAATGCCTAGAATTCAAAATGCAATTGCTAAATCAGGGGGGTGTGGCTACTAACCCTGGCATAGATTTAGCTTGGCAATGACTGGGAAATCAGCAAGAGCAGAACACTAAGTCAGGAGAATGAGGTAGCACATAACAAGCTATGTTGAACAGCAAAACCATTTGCATAAACAAAATAAAAATCAGGATTCTGTTCCTCATTCAGATCCTGCTATATTCAACCATGTAGTTCAAAGACAATAGTTTCACTCTCAGTCCCATGAGAGATTCTTTCAGCCCCAAATTATTCCAAATCAATGCAATATTAAAAAAAAAAGATGGAAATATCTTTGGGGTTTTTTTCCTCTATTCTTCTCTTTTAGTTTTCTTTTAACATAAGTTTTAGGAGCAATTGATTCATTGCCCAGTTAAGTCAACTCTAGGTACATCAGAATCTCTTCATGAATATTCACAGAGCTTAATAGAAAAGCTGTCCAAAAATCAGACTTGAATGAAAAACTAGGACATCTGTCACACAGACAGGTAACCCTGAAGAAGTGTTTTGTTGGAAGAAACTGAAAGAGAAAAGTTAGCTGCAAAAAAAAGACTTGCCTGGATTTTTACTGTAAGCAGCAGGGAAAGTGAGCCAAAACATCTCTCAAAAATGATATATATTGTTGAATTTTCCAATGTCAATACCGTCACCTCTTCAGCAAAAAATCCATGATGTGTGCTGCTTATTGAGGAAAGGAAGTATTCTTTGCAAAATATGTTGGCCTCTAAAATCCTTTTAGAAAGTGTAAGGGATGTTTCACAAATTTAGTAAGAATTCTTACCTATTTGCATCAAGTCTTGCTGTTGACAAGCCTTTTTTAATATGAAATAGCAGGGGGAGAGGATGTCCAGAGAACCAGGGCAGGCTGCAGAGCGTGCTGCTCTCCTGTGTCCATTGTACAACTCCAGGTAGAGCTCCTAATGAAAACTGGAATCACTCAAAGGATTCAGATGCCACTTTTTGTTTCATTTGCACTCCATTGCCATGCTGTAGCACTTTTTGAAATTAAGAGCTAAATTAGTCTTTACAGAAACAGGCAAGTATATCTTCTCCTACGCCCATGGAAACTTGTGTAAACTCAAGCCCAAGCCGGTGGGATGTCCATGCCTTGCACGTGCTCTGCAAGACCTCATAGAATTACAGATTATTGTACAGATTATTACCCACACGCCCATCAGGGCACTACAGGATTTCTCCTGAATTGCAGATTCTATACTAGGACCACAGCCCACCATTTTGCTTACATGGACAATACCAGGACTTTCCAAAAGAAAAAAAAAAAAATAAAATCTGTCTTTTCTTCTTGTTGGTGTGTCAATAGTACCAAAGTACTGAGTTGCTCAGTTGCCTTCTTCTCACTGCACAGCTCAGTGTGAGCATGCTTTTTAAAGACATGCACATTTTATAAGCCATATGAGAAAGCTGGGGTTGAACAGGCTACTCCAATTTTGGGTTTGTTCAAGTTTAGAATACTTGTAGATGTACAGTACTTATGGCATATCAAAGTAGTTAATGTGACTTTAAAGTTGATTAAGATCCTTTAGAATTAAAGAAATAGTGCTAATTTTTTAATTTTGAGCATTTGATCAAAATGGATAAAAATTTTGGACATAAAACATTTTGTACTTTTCAATACTCACTTTCCATTTAACATATATTAAAAACAAAACAAGTTCAAAGATGATATTTGAGTTGTTCCTTCATGATCTCTATTAGTACATATCTGCCTTGAACCTGAGCTATCATGTCTGGGTCCTACCCAGTGGAGCTTATAACTTGTTTGATCTGTAACTATTTGGTTTTGTGCCTCCTGGACCAAGTCCCTCTGGACACATCTGACCCTAAAAGAATTGGTATTGACTCAGACATCATTAATGCAGCTGTCAACTTCAGTAGTAGTTTGACTGAAGTTAAAGTTAAATCATCCTTTACCTAATCTACTTTGCTGGTATCCAGTCTAATTGAGTTATCCATTTAATAAGAGACCTTTCACTAAGTTTTTCTTAATACAGAGAGAATATATCAAACATTAAAATCCTTATGTGTTACAACACAAATTTATACCTACGGTTTAAAAACACTAAAACCTTTCATTTTCATACTTGGCTTCATTGTGAAGGCTCAATACAATCAGATTTGACATTTTCAGTTATTTAATGGCAAAACTCTGAACAGAATGTATATGAGAAGATACACTCTGTCATGTTCATAGAACTCCCAAAAATCTGCTTCAGCTCCTCATAAAGACACACTGGAAGTGATTTGCTAGGGAGTCAAGGTTATTTTCTTCTCCCCCGTTTCAGAACTAGCTAGTATAAAGTAAACCACTAAGTCATCTTGCCCTGTAATAATTAACAAGGTTGAACTTGCATCTCTCCCGATTCAGCTTGAATGCGTAAGATAAATCAGAAAAAAAAAAAAAAAGTGTGCTGAAAGGCTCATTTACAAATTCTTTAAAGGGTATGGGGACAAGAGGGACTTTTATTCTGCCTGTAAGATATCCTGATTATGCTTGAAATAGTCTGTGCAGATTTGTACAGTAGACAACCACCAGGTACCACGTAATGGTCCCATCCAAACAGCAGCCTGGGCAATAACATTTCCCCTGTCAGACATATTCATTATCTGTGGCACCCATTTTTGAAAAGCATGGACAATTGCTAATCCTTTCCAATTAAAGGCTCTGTGGTAAATATTTTTTAAAAAATATTTTAGAAGTTATTTATATTACCGTTTCAGTTAGGCAGTGAACTGCTATTATATCACAGAAATCGTTAAACACCACATATTTAAAGTTTTTCTGATCTTAATGCCATGTTTCTAAAATAAAGGTTATAGTTCATACTTATGGTCCTATTCTAGCAGTGATTCTGGGGGGTGAAAAAATCTTTATAAATGTCCATTTCAGATTGGCTTCTTGGAAGGATGTCCAGCTGAAAGAGTTAGTAAGGTCTTTAGCAGTGTTTAACAGGTGGATATCTGGACAAATATAAAGTGAAGATATAATTCAATATGTTTACTGAAAAAAAGTGTATCCAAGTCTATTCTCCACATGATTAAAACCATGCTGCACAATTTGAGAAAGTAGCAAACCGCAAGCATGATTTAAAGACTGGAAAATATGCCTTACGGAAAGAGATTTAATAGGTTCAATCTATTTAGCTCATCAAAGTCAAGCTTAAGGGATCTGTAAGAGCAGACAGGGGGAGAGTGTATCTTTTACCAGAGGGTTTTTCCACCTAGCAGGCTAAGCTACAACTATATTCCTTGACTGAGAGTTAAAGCTCACAAAATGGAAATTAGAAATAAGGTCTGTTTTAAACAGTAAGAATTATTAACAAGTGAGGAAACTTAACTAGGGATGTTCTGGATTCCCTCATGTTTGAAATGTTTAAAACAAACCTGAGTATTCCCTTTTATTTCTTAAGAAACATGATGTGCAGGCTTGATGTTGCACTAAAAGATGATAAGCCAGTCCTTGTAGTCTCTTGCACATAGTTCCACATTTGTGTTGTTCCCTTTCTGGAATGGTCAATAACAAAGCTCTGTGTCCTAAATTGTTCAACACAGGCCAAGAAAAGTGATTCTTCTGCAAAATCCCACTATGGTCATACCCATTAAATTCCCCCATGGGGTCAACCAAGGGGCTGACTCATTTTCTGGTCAATAATGACAATTAAAAAGGCACTTACATGGTGATGTTATCTGATCTACTCAATGAGGTGAATCTCCAGAAAACTCCCCTTTTTTGGTGTAGATTATTGCTACATTTTATTGCTACAGCTATAATCTTGCTGAGAAAAGAGGAAAACAGCATGTAAGTGGAGTGAAAGATTTATTATTTGCCCATTTAATGTTTTAACAGTCTATAACTACAAATTATGTAACTGAGATCTTAAAGAGTTGAACCTTTAGGTGCTTTTAGGACTCATACCATTAGTTTTAGTTCTCAATTACTTAATTAAAACAATAAAGTTGCCAGTTTTCCTTGTGTAACTTTCTTATAGGTTCTGGTTGTTTAGTTTAATACAAAAAAACTTCTCTCTGTATTTTTAAGGCGAACATACCATCTAAGCAAGCAATCACGTAACATTCCACCTGATCTCCCCTAACAGAGATTATTGCAAACCAGCAAACTGCTGTTGGCTCCCAGAGTAAAAGGCATAAACCCCTCATCCAGAAAGCTGCTCCCTTCTCAGTCTTACAGCTTTTGATAAAACTTATTCCTGATCACAGATAGTACTCACTATGTGTCCTGAACCCCAAGGATTCATTAACCTCATAATTTTCATCACAGTTGTTGTAAGTGTAAATGCTGTTATTCTTATGGAAAAATCTGCCTTTAAAGTGCTATAGCTGTGTTATTACTTTTTGAAGCTTAATTAACACTTTGCTGAAAAGCTGGTCTCATTACCCTGAATGACAGGGAATTTCCTATCTGGGTGAGGAATCTGAATGGAATATAGCTGCATGGAACTTCTACCAAAAGAAAATGTTAATTGACATTTATGTTCAAATATGCATTACTTTAAACATTTCCCAGAGTATAGCCTACATATGAATCAAGGGTCTAAAAACGTTCTCTAAAACTTTCGGTTATTTCCTAAGTTTTCTGTCTGTGAAAGTAATTATCAACATCCTTCAGGAGTTGTTTTCAGAGCCCACCTTCCTGTTCAAATGAGGCAACTTCAATCTGTCTGACCAGCTGCTTCTTATAAGCCCTGTATTTACTCACACTTTAATCTTATGCTTCTTTAGAGCAAATTTACCAAAATAGTGGAGTGTAGGAAATGGTTTTCTTGGAAATGCTTTCATTTGCTGTTATACTGAAAGAAATTGTGGACTAATTTTCAAGTGCACATTATAATATTTACATAGTTAAAACAATATTTATATATATAATTTGGCATGTTGGCAAGTGAAGGCCGTCAGAATTTTGAATCTTATGCTGTAAAACATTCAAGAAAAAAATAAAAGCATTGGGAAATCTTAAAATGACTACAACAAACACTGAAATTTTTTCTAATGGTTCACCAAAGGCTTATGTAGCTGAAAGGCCACCTAACACAAGAGTTGCACTTCGCATTAGTGAGTAAAATAAACAGGGGGAAGAAATGAACACAGGCACAAAATCAAGAGCAGGGGGGGTAGGTAACCTCAGAAGTAAATCTTTCATCAGCACAGCATGTGGGAGACAACTGTGGGGAAAGAATGGGCAGGGAGTCTGGGGAAAGCAGTGACAAAAGCAGTATTTTCTGTGTTCTAGCTGCTTTGCTACTAATCACCTGTTGTGTTTGTACCCAAACCCCCACCATTCACCAATTTCCCAAAGTTTGGTTCTCCTGTTATTTTATTGGACACGTCACAAGTGAGAAGCAGCTTTAAGTTTGTACCTTCAGACAGGACATATGAGTAGTACATTTTGTATCCCTCAGTTGTCATCCCACTTGCATTTACAAAACAGGATTTGGAGGGTAGATTTTTGAGGGTAGATTTTACTCTCGAGCACGTAAAGCAAATTTATGCACAGCTTCTGTTAAAAGCAGGGATTAGGATTGCCAGTGCTATGACCAGGCATACTGAAGAGTGTCCTAACACTTGGATACAAACACCCTGGTAGTGGTCTGGATGTAGAGAAACCTGAAAAAATCTTTCACAGCACTGACTGCTGACAGCCAGCAGAAAGCTGCAGCTCACCAGAACATGTCTCTATATTTATATCTAATATAAAATTACCTTCAACCCGATTATACAATTAATGAAGCAAAAGCTGGACACACACACACGCGCACACACACACACAAAGTCAGCTGCTGCTTTTTATTCTTTTGAATTGTTTCTAGTATCTGAATCTGCAGAGCCTGGCAGTTTAATTTTCTTAAGTTTTTCGTATTTAATCCTGATATCAAGGTGTTTGTGTAATATTTAGACTGTTCCTCAGAAAAAATCAGTTGTCAGGCTTTTTCATGAATACCATTGTTGAAAGACTGAAAGAGATATATATGTGTGCAGACCATTTAGCATTTCTTTATGTTTTTATATGATATATTGATTTTTCCTACAGAGGTGGTGTGAGGGACCGAAATGTTATGGTTAATGGATTAAACATTGTCATGAAGGACATTTTGCCTGTTATGATTAATTTTGTTCTTATTAGGTCTTTTAAATCGGAAAGTAAAATGCTGAGAAATCACTTACTTAAAATTTTTGCAAAGAATAGTAGACTCCTTCAGTTACTCCGAGATTAATTTCCATCTGCGTTGGGGGACACATAGTTTTATTTTGGACCAGCCACACAGACCACAGTTAATAACTGGTGAGTGTAGGACCAAAGGGCCAAAGTGCAGTTTCTTGGTAAAGGCCTGTAGAGAAACCACAGGAGCAGCTTGAAGAACCAGTGCTGTTCTGGATCGCTAAAACAGTACAAAGAGGAACAATGATATGTATTAAAAAAATCTGGGAAAAGACTTTAAATATAACCCTGAAAACCAGTATTCAAAATTTGTTGGTTCGTTTTTGCAGACAATGGAAAGGCAGACCTTGCACAATGGCAAGCATTGGGCAGCATTCAACGCTCTCATGTGAAATATTTAATGACAAAACATTCCACTCAATGATGTAAATGCACAAATAAGACTGTAATAAATGAGCTTTCCAAAATTATAACTGGACAAGATTATTTTATTTCAATAGTTCTCATAGGGACTTTTTTCTTCTCTCTTATAGCCAGTGCCAGAACCACCACTTAAGAATTGCTCCACTGAAAGTACATAATTAAAACCTCTATTATGCACCAGAACTTTACTTCCAAGTTATAGGATTATTGCATTTTTTGGTCATAATTAAGCAATATATGTTAATTCTGCTTTCTTCCTTAGAGTCATTAGCATATAAATACAGACAGTGACTCAATCTGCAATTCTCTGTGAAAGATTAAGTTTTTAAATTTCAATGGACAAACCATTTATTAAAAAATAAATATGCTTCATGAAATTACCGTTGCTTTAACATTTCCATTAATAAATGCACATCTAAAATAGAAGCGATTTTAATACTAAATTGGACAAGATGGAAAAATGAAATTTTAGATTATTAAATGCATATTTACTGTTATAAATATGTATATATTTATAAATAATGTATAAATACATATTTTCTTTTAAATATATGCCTTTGGTTTTGAGATTATTTTTCTTTTCTTCTCAATTTCAAATAATTAAAAAAAAATATGGTTAACAATTTCCTGGCTGATATTTCTTATCTTTTGCAGCAATCCGAAAGTTCAGGTGACATAGTCTCAATATTAATTACTAAAGACTGGCAATATTCTGAAGAAATTTGCTGAATTGGAGAAATCTCAGAAGTATGTTTTTCTGCAAAGTAAAAGAACTTAAATTTTCGGCTGCCAAAAAAAAGTGCAGGAATCTCAGTTCTTCATATCCTATCCATTCTTTGTCCTGTTACTGACTGAAATTAGATAGATAGATATATATCCATATCTATTTTTCTAATCCTAAAACAGGCAAACCACACATTCTAACCAGTGATATAGATAATTCTCACATCACTGGTGCAAATGAAAGGCTGCTGTGTGAGTGATGGCATGTTTGTTTTCACTTTTGTACAGTGTTCCTCTACAAGGGGTGACAAAGAACCCCCTGGCAGGAGGGGGATGTTATCCCCACCTTCTGAGCTCTCACCCAGCTTTTAGAATGTGGCAGAAGCTGTGACAGCCACAGCAAAGAGCAGCATTCGCCTCCCAGGCAGGGAGCCTACAAAAAGATCAAGGTGCACAGAGTCATGGGGTGTGTGACTCGGACGTTTTTTGTTTCAATCTACATTTTGGAGAAACGGGACGGGTTTGAAAGAGAATTCAGAATTAAGTAGCATAATCTTTCTCCTACAGCCTGCCAAATGTCAGAGCCTCTTCTGCCTTATGCTGACAGCCTTTGTAAATTGTTCTGAGTGATACTTGCTAATCCATGGGGAATTTTCACATCTTCCTTTGCCTATGAATCAGATGGTGAGCTCTTGGCAGCTGACCAGAAAGATAGTGCCTTTTCCCTGCTGCATTATCAATCAAGAAAGTTTCTTAGTGTTCTGTGCTGCAGCCACATTCTTTCACACAGTAAATTATCTCAGATGGACCGTTTGCAGTGAGGTTAGCACGCTAAAGCCATTTGACTGGGGTGCATAAAACTCTTTATTGCTACACAGACACAGCTGCACCAGCAATTCATATCTTTGAGTGGCCCAAAGGAGTTTTCTGTATGGCCTTTTCAGCAGTTAATATATGTTCTGTAACAGCTTCTCTGGCAAGTTTCTTCCAACAGTGCCCTACAGGCTATATAGACCACTAAACCCACTAAATATCCTGGTGACATAGAAAGATGTCACACATGGGAAACAACGAGCAATTCACTGGTCCACATAGCCTCAGCTCTGCTCTGCAAACTCTCCATCCAACTCAGTTCAGAAAATATTGGCAAATCCCACTGAAATACCATACCAGAGCAAGAAAACACTCATTCCATTTCTACCTCAGGCAAGACACACATAAAAATCACCTGGCTTGTCTGGTTTGTTCTCAGTGGTAGCAGTTTTATCAGTGATGTCCCAGCTGTCTCTGTAGCCTTCTCTAGCCCCCTTCTCTTTCTACAGCACTTTATTTTTGTTAACTTCATTGCTCTTTTTCCCCTAATAACACTGCTTTAAACTGTGTCCCCTGTACTTTGAAGATACTCATCTCCCACAGCACTGTAATTTGTACAGCAAGAACATTTGTGTCGCCAGGTTTTGGAGGCAAGAGTGCTACAAGGGTGGCTTCTGTGGGTGCTGCCAGAAACCTCCTCCATGTCCAGCAAAGACAATCCCTGGCACCTCCAAGACAGAGGTGCTGCTTGCCAAGGTGAGGCCAATTAGAAACTAGGTTAATGCCTCTGTGATAATACATTTAAGAAGAAGCACCTATGAAGACACCAAGATCAGTGCAGAAGGAGGGGGAGGAGGTGTTCCAGAGATGAGATTCCTCTGTGGAGGAGACCCAAGCTGGAGCAGGTGGATGCCTGAAAGGAGGTTGTGAACCCATGGGAGGCCCATGCTGGAGCAGGCTCCTGGCAGGGATCTGCAGACCCATGGAGAGAGGACCGCATGCTGGAGAAGGTTTCCTGGTAGAGCTCGTGATCCTGTGCAGGATTCACACTGGAGCAGGCTGTCCTTGNAAGGAGGGGGAGGAGGTGTTCCAGAGATGAGATTCCTCTGTGGAGGAGACCCAAGCTGGAGCAGGTGGATGCCTGAAAGGAGGTTGTGAACCCATGGGAGGCCCATGCTGGAGCAGGCTCCTGGCAGGGATCTGCAGACCCATGGAGAGAGGACCGCATGCTGGAGAAGGTTTCCTGGTAGAGCTCGTGATCCTGTGCAGGATTCACACTGGAGCAGGCTGTCCTTGAAGGACTGCACCCCATGGAAGAGTGAACCATGTTCCATGATTTCAAGACAACCAGAGAAAACCTGATTTTGGGTAAACACTGATATGTAAAGGGTGTTGAAGAAGGCAGAAAAGAGATACATACAGTATATCTTTCATTCTGACTGGCTGCTCTGAGCAGCAGCATTTTCCCTGAAGTGTATAAAAGAAAAGTTCTCCTAATGAATATCTGATTATTTTATATATGAAGTTATTTATCATTGCTTTTGAAGGAGAGATCTGTGTACAAATATCCTTCTAAAAATCCAAGAGAATCAGTGCTGAAGAACAGATTTGAAATCAAATTTTAGAGACCTGGCCTCTTACAAGTAAGGCTTAGACCACAGCAGGAGAAAGCCAAATTTCAGACTTAAATTCACCTTAATTTTACCTGTGTTGGTGTTTCAGATCAAGGACTTAACTCCAGTAAAGTGGTGTTGTTAGTTGAAAAGAAATTGATATCAAAATACTGTCTTAGACTATTAGATTTTTTTTTCTGTTCCCATATGGTATATCATCATGTTAAATTTTTTTTTTAACTACTGTTTGGAAAGGAAACAAATCCTCCTTAGCAAATGCAATATTCCATCATTCCATGAAGGGCAGAGCAGAAGACACTCCCAGGGAGAGGAGCACTGTGCAGGATGTGGTAGGTACACCCATTTTGCAGGTCCCAGCGCTGTGTATCCAACCCCTGTGCCAGGCAATGCCTGCTGTTCAGTGGCGGTGCTCTGGAGTGAAAAACATCGGGCTGCAGCTAATGAGCTGTTCTGCAGCCTCCTTCAGAGTTAACAACACTGAGCAAAGGTGATGGTGGCTTTGCCTCACAAGGCATTGCAGGGAGCTCTCTGTCCTGGTGCAGTGTCACTGGTGTTCCAGCCTGCAGTGTATTTAATCATCTTCCCTCGTATGGTTCTCCTGTGCATTATTACTCGTTTATTATTACTTTTAATTACTATTTCTGAATGCACCACTCTTTCCCCAAGCTTAGTGTTTCCCAGAAAGCCCAACAGAAATGAACCAATGTAAGGATCAAGGAAATTCTCAATGATCAATAGATCCAAAGGGCTCATTATTAGAATAATTTGTGTCATAACTTCTATCTACTATACACATTCTATGGCTGCTAGCAATGATGATGATGCTGCTGGTAAAATGACAAGAAAAATACCTTTTTTTTTTTTTGCCTACCCATCTAGATTCGTATCTTACAAAATACATAAAATAATGTAGCAAGTTTTTTTTAAACCAAGGTATCCACTAAACACTCCAGAAGGACCATAGAAACTAATCAAATTAGAAAGCAATGGGATTGGTGGGATTCATCAGGTGGGATTAAGTTGCAAGAAATTTTGCTACATGTGTCAAATCAGAATAAATTTCAGTTGGGGAACACCAGTAGAAACACCATGCTACTGGCACTCAAAGCTAAATCTCAAGCTAAAAAATGAAATTTTGTTTTTATGGTTTTCTTTAATTTAATAAAAACATGAATGATGGCCTCAAGGAGAACTGATGCATTATGATAACTTGGATTGCTGTTGAAAAAAGAATATATTCACCAAAGATCCGGTAAAGCCTGTTGCAATAATTTTTTTTCATTGAAAACATAAAGAAAGGAACTGTATAAGAAAGAAAGTCCTTAAATGTTCCTTTAAAAGTTGAGACATTTCCTATTCATGGGAGGTGTAGTATTTAATAAAGAACAGACGTGTTTCTGCCCACAAAAGTAACTTATTTGGATGAAAGAAAACTTCTCACTCTACAAGTGGAAGTCACTCATTTCAGGGCAAACACCTGTATCTAAATAAAAGGCAGTTTTCAAAGACAGCTGCTGAAGGTAATAAATAAACATAGTGCACTCCTGACACAAGTAGATAGACACACGGGCCTGTCCGGAAAAGAAAATGTTTGGTTTGGGTTTTTTCTCCTCCCATTTAACTAAATCAGACCACTCAACTGAAATGCAGCTTCTCAAATGAGAAACCAGCGTAAAATAACTTCTGTCTGCCTCAGCTGACCTTAACATTTGATCTCTCTGTTCAGGTGGGTACCAAAGCATCTACTTCCAAAGAGCAATATAAGAAATATATTTCTCTTCTCTTTTTGCTGGCTGGCAAGAAGTTTCATATGTAGCACAATTTTATTTTTAAGTCTAATGAGTCTACTTTTTAAAAGCATTTATGGGAAGGATTGGGCTCAAAGATGGATCCTGCATTTCTTCACAAAATAAAAAAGCAAAAGTCACCTCATATTGACTTGCCTTGGTGAAAATACTATGGACACAATAGTTTCCAGCAACTGGCCCTTAATTCAATTCACAGTAGTCAATAGCCATTGTGGACATTTTAAGAGACCCTTTTGAGGGTCTAACTGTGTGATAGATTCTGCCAAAGCGATCATCAAGAGAAGAAAAAAACCCTGTGACCGCCACTGCATATGCTGCCTAGCCCCTCTTCACAGGCTAGAACTGCAATTTGGCATGAAAATCAGCCTGATATTTTCTGTGGGGAAAAAAATAAATAATAAAACACCAAAACAAGATGAATGATCCCACACAAATCCCTCCTTTCCAACTGTGAACTGTAGCTTGCCAGCAAATCGTTTTATGAAAGGGTCTCAGGCTTTTCAGGAAGGTTTAGAAAAAAGTTATAAATCATTGCTCTTGATAGCTGGGTGAGCCAGTCCATACCTCTCCACTCTGGGATCACTTAAAAATGGTTCCTTGGTTTAAAATGTTCAGAAGCAAAAAATAACCTAACTTGTTCAAGCTCCCACTTACAGGTAGGACCCAATGGTAGACTCACAGGTAACACTGTGATTCTGCACGGTTTTAAATGAATACATGAACTGAAAAGGTAATTAATTTATTACAAAGGGCTATTTTTACAGGTTATAGTAATGGCTGAAAGCTTAAAGGTTTTTCTGCTTCAAATAATTATATTAATTTTTTTTTGTAAGATCAAAAGAGGTTGAAAAAATTATTTCTTTAAGAAGCAGTAGCCTTCTGAAGCAATGCCATTTACTTTCAGCCGTGATGTGATTTCCTTTGGATATAAATGTGCAGAACCTCAATCAGGATGCAGAGCAGACAGTTAAAGGAGAACTTCAAAAAGCCCTGAAAAAGGGAAACCTGCATAAAAGTTCACAGTAATTTCTGCATACAGTTCTGAAAATGAAAGGGCTTTGTAACATGAGTTCTCAGTTTGCAATTTAAGGTGCCCTGTTCATCTAAGATGCTTTTCTTAAGACTGCTTTTTGCTTTAAGATACAGACAGACAAAAATTAGCCTTTAGATGTTTTCTCTTTTTAAAATTCTGTTTCTTCTTACATTTCAGAAGCCCTAAAGCCTTTAAAATGGGGCTTTCTTTATGTAGCTTTTTTGGACAAAAAGAATACCATCTAACTGTATCATTTTTCACACTTTTAATGTGAAGTGTTAGAAAAGTAATTCACCTCAGTGGGTAAGAATGACTAATCCCTCAAAAATACGGATAAAGAAGATTGAGAATAGCTAGTATGAGGCTGTAAGATAAACCATAACCTATCTTAACACAATTTAAATATTTTAATACATTTCAAATATCTTTCTAATTATGAAAAATTAAGGCATATGATTTTAATAAAGTGCTGGGAAACTCTCCAGGAGACATAGGAAGCTTATTGCAAGTTATTAGTATATGGCATATGTAGAAACACATAAATATACCGGGTTTAAAATTCTGGTTTGAAAACAGCAATTTTTATTTCATCTATATTTTGATACAAACATAAGCACTTGCTCCACACGATAAAATGTAAATAGTCAGTTCCCTAGAAGTGACAGAGAGAGAAAAACAGAAATGAAAGTGTGTAGAAAGAAGTATCTAAGAGCAAGACTCTTCAGAAAAATATTGACAGATGTAATGAAGAAGTACCAGTAGAGAATGTTAACAGAGTAGCTCATACTCTTGCTGAATGCAGAAACACTGGGTTTTATAAGATTAATTAATAAGAGACAAGACAGTCATGGATTCCATGAAATGGCTCTCTGGCCAGAGCCAGACTCCATGCTTTTAAAAGCCTTAAGTCAGAGAAAACACAGAAAATCAGCAATGTAATTTATATGCCAGCAGAAAAGATGACACCACATCAGATAAGACTGATATAGAGATGATGAGCAAGACAAGGCTGATAGGAGCAGTAGCCCTGCACAACTATACCACAGGAAACTAAACTGGCTTTGCAACAGAGGAAAACAGACTGTGGGAAACATAAAAAAGCATCAGCCCAAAAGAGGAATTAGATTTGCAACAGGAGACAGGGATGTAGCAGGTGTAACAAAAATAATATTTTCCAAAAGCACTCAGGCCACTCAGAGCAATCCATGATGGGATGCAATCATCAGATAATGGTCTCCTGAGAGATAATGTCATTAGCAGAGACCACAGGGATGACTCTAAATAGACAAAATATTGCACATCAGGCTGCTTCAGTGCAGAAGGGGTCTTCTTTTTTGTCACTTTCTGTCCCATTTCCCATCGCTATAACCAGGATTATGATCCTGCTGTTTGCTGCACATGAGGAAACAATTGCAAGCAGAATTGCAGTCCCTTGCTGGGAAATCATGGAGGTCTCAGCAGCAGCAGCTGTAAAAGTCTGTTTCACCATTACTATCCTAAGCCCCACTAGTATAATTTCCTTCTATCCTGACCCCAGCATACAGAATATACCGAACAAAAAGATTGGTGTAATACAAACACAAACAATCTGATAAGGACTTGAGGAACCAAGTTGGGCTCAATGTTTCAAGAACAGAGATAAGATTGCCAGGATTCTGCTGTGAGGTGGACGCTCCACAGTTTTTTGTGCATGGGATTATTTCTTTTAAGCTTCTCTTATTTTGGTGGTGTCAATAAGATTCTGTTCCTCAAACACTTTAAGGAATGAGAGTGCTTCACAGTGCTGTAAAGAGACTGCCTAGTATTTATACAAGTCATCTAACACCAGAGCTCTAAATGCAGCGTGAAAAATGACTCTTTTATAACTGCCTAAAATGCATTTGCAAGCTTTTCTACTCTTTCTTCTTCCTTTGCTTACTTTCTACTCTTCCCAGAACAAAGGGCCTAAATTCCAAGGATCTCATAACCAGCCCAGCTCCTCCTCGGTGCTCTCCGCATTCCAGCTAGAATTTCCTTCTCCATGTTTATATTGCATCATACTGAAAAAAACACCGATGACAGTAAATGAGAATATCACACACAAACCCTTAGATGGCTACATGGTTAACCTTGGATGGTTAAATATGTAACTTTGAGCTTTGATAAGTTGCTCCTGATTTTGAGTAAAGAGGGCGGACCAAAGACAATTATACAGTTATATTATACCCCTGCTCAAAGTACACAGTGTGGTTCTAGCTAGTCAGTTAGTGAAATTCCTTGCCAATGCTTAAAAATGTTCAAAAGTTTGATTCTTGCTTTCTCCTGTTTCACTGCAGTATTTGATACTTTGTTTTGACATTTTGACCGACATACAAAAGTTATTTTCACAAATGCAGAGAGAAGCATGCACAAATTTGATAACTTTTTTTGGCTACTGAGAAACTCTTTTAAATGTATTTTTATTGAGCAGTATGTAGATGACTATCTAAGATGAATCCCTGAAGAAATGAATGCACTCATTCCACAAAAATGAAAAGTACCCTTACTAAGAGGAAAAGAAAACATAAACATAACCAAGGTTCACATTGGGTAATATTTTCTTCTTGAGGGTTCAGCAACACATGAGAAAGGAACAATATCTGATTTTCTAAATCTGCATTCTTCACACCTGAAGAAATTTAAAAACTTAAGCCTGTCCATTACAGAGCAGGGCTAAAATTTTCCTGTCCATGTCTTGGTTTCCTCCTCCAACAATGGCATTAAATGCATTAATGAGATTTTAATAATTAATTTGCACAACATTTTGGAGTCAGGAAGAGAGAAGGCTGAATATCCCTACCACATAATGCACACAAGTTTGCCGAGGTCAGCCTTGGTAGGAGACTATGAAGTTTGATAGCATTGGTTTGCATTTTAGGAAGCACATTTATTGTAATGGAATGAGTAGGATTTTTTTGTTGTTGTTGTTGTTTTTCATGGGTTTGGAAAAGAAGCATAGCACTATGATGCAGAAGATGTATATTACTACTGGCTTCCTAATACATGGCTTGAATTATATATTAAAAAAATGTAGTAACGTGTGTCAAGGTCTACGCTGGTACTAAACCTTCTGCCATGTAAAATTGGTAAGTGATTTTCACAAGTTTTTATAAATTTTGGAAGAGTTTGGTTAGCTGACTCTGATTATAAATGCAAAATTAGAAACACTAGAAATAAAGCTCAATGATCTAAATGCTCAAGAAATAAAACCAGAGACATTGGTGTGAACAAGAAACAGAATGCAGAAAAAGAAAGAATAAATAGAGGGCAATCCAAAAAATATGTTCCAGAAAAAGTATTTGTAAGGGTTAATTATGTGCATACATATGTCCATTTCACAAGAACAAACTCCAGCCTAAACACACTGCTGCTGACAATAGATTTGATGGTGACAGTCCTAGACTATAATTATTATCTGGCCAGTTAATAAACTGAGGTACAATCAAACCAAGATTTAAAGCTTGAGTTCTAAATGCTACCTGATTTTATACCACTGTTGTTAATCCTTAAAAATCAATACTGAACCCAATCAGCATTACATATCTTGAGTCATGGAATTTCCTCCTCTAAAAAGAATGGGCTTTAAGGAGTAGAATTTATATTAAATCAGGTTAATGATCACAAGAATCACATATCATACCAAAATTTGAATAAAAACACACCTTCAAAAATCTTACATTTTTTCCTCTCTTTTCTCTTTCCCTTCTATAGCAAGGGATACCAAGACTTCTATCATTCCTTTATCTTTGATTTTTATTTTCCTGGCCTTGCAGCTTTAAATGTGCTTTCCCACGTACTTCAGACACAGCACACTGGGGGAAAGAAGAGGAAAAACAGATGAAGAAAATTTAAATCAAAATGAAATCTTGCAAAATAACATTTCAATTATGGTACTGTGAAAAAAAAAAGTACATTCCTAAGGTTCTATCCTGTGACTGCCACCTGCGACTGCTGGTAGGAAATAGAATATTAATTTTAGTCTTAAATACAGAGATTGAATAGGATCTTCTCATACAGCTAACACGCAAACCTGGCTAAATCTTAGTAACTCTGTTCTCTATGCATTTGTCACATGGGTGTCTATGTCATGCATTATAAGCCAATGTTTCTGTGTGTTTTCCTCTACCTGACCTCTTGCTAATGATCATTTTAGATAGCAAATATCAGAGTATACCAATCTCATAATCTCTAAAAATACAGTAATTACTCTAGTGACATCCAACAAAACCCAATCTCAGTTTTACACCAAACAAAAGCTAGGGCAGCTCGTTAGACTGTGTGTTAATGTTATTTCCATGTGTCTGAAATACACTTTTTCAGAATGAAAATTACTATCTTTCTGATTTTGCTCAGGGGCCTAAGAGAGGAAAGGTGAAAACTTCCCAGATTTTGCCAAAGTTCTCCGCTAAGTTTTTCAAACCCAGAGCTTTTAAAGACAGAAGGTTTTTAAACACAGAGGTAAGCCTCAGAATATCTGGGTGCCCATTGACTCAGGCAAACCTAAATTTCCAGGCCACCAAAGCTTTGCAGCTAAAGATCATTTCTTTAAAAACAGAACAGAAACCAAGGAACTACTTAAATGCATATTTCAATGTGTCTGCACTCTGAAAATGAAAAAAATCATATAGCTATATTCACATTCATAACACACTTTTGCATATCAACCAAAATCTGTAATGATTTCAGTCCTAGTGATAACAATTGCACTGGCACCTGAATAGCTTAAAAAGAAAAATGCAATTTTAGATTCTCAGAGTACACAGGTTTTCTTTATTTTTTTTAAAGATGAATTATAAATGGGAATTACTGTAATTTTTTTGAAAAGGGTAGACATTTGACAGAAATGTTAATAAAGGTTGTAATGCTGAGATTTAGAGCTGTACAAAAGAGAAGTGAAAATAGAGCACAAAACTGGAGTGGGCTACATTCTGACAGAAAACAGAGAAGCAGCTGCAACAAATCAGTAGCATACTATCATCAATATAACAGCTTTCTGGGACACTGAGGCAGAGAAACAGAAGTGTTAATTTATTACTTTACTTTATGTTCAATGTATTCATTGCCACTTTTCAGTGCATAGCCTGAGCCTGCGTTTCCTTCTTGTTTTGGTTTGTGGTTTTGGGGTTTTTGTTTGTTCTGGTTTTTTTTGTTGTTTTGGTTTTTGTTTTGTTTGTTTGTTTGGGGTTTTTTTGCATTTTGCTGCTGGATACAGTATTGACTCAGGGCTGCAGTAAGTTTTAGCTTACTTTGCTGTTGGATGGGAAACACTTGGGTGTAAACAACATCAAGGTAACAATATGCATTACTGTAATAATACTCTGGTGTTTGGTAGGACAACAGGAAGTAATCAACCATGTTTTACATTGATGTAATGTTGTACAAAGCACTAGAGATACCACTGTAATTTGGCACATGCTAAATTACCCAAAAATGCAGTTCTAACGTGCATCTGCTTTCACTGAAAATAAACAAATAGGAAATGGGCACAGAAAAGAAATGTGTACTTGCTTTGCAAAGAGTCTAAGTAAATAACTGAGCACAAAAAAAAGTGAGGCTAAAGCAAAGGACAGAAGCTGTTCCAGTTAATTGATGCATTCTTTTCTATTACAGCAAAAAGCACAGCTGTTGAAAGGAGTAACTCTGAATGCAAAAATAAAATTGCATTGGATTGTTCTGCTGGTGTTGAATATGTAGAAAGCTGACAGCCTGGAGTAGTGTCACCAAGGTAAAGTCATTCTCCACTCTCTAGAGGTCAAGGAATCGTGAACCTGTACCTGTACCTTAGCTTCTCCAGTTACTTAAGCTTTTTTGAAGATTTATGGACCCTTGTGTTTTGGCACATATGTACAAATGCAAGTTTGTAACTCCCACTCACCCCTCAAAAAATACTGATTTGAAAGGAAGTTGATTCCGTAACCACCTGGAATGCTGTCCCACCTTCTCCATGCAGTTGTTCATAGCTGCAATGAAGGACTCCACACTCACAGGACAGTGGGCTTCCATTACTATTTCAGTGGCATTAAGGCCTTATGATCCTTAAAGTTAATGCTGTGTCTTCAAGTGTCCTTATCTTTATGATCTAAAGTGCCAGGACAGGCTTGGTGAAGGATAATGAATATCAGAAGTAATAAAAAAAAAAAAATTAAACCCAAAAATTTCATCTTTCTACTTTGGCCTTCAGCAGTCATTCATAACCACTGCAGCTACTTCCAGCTTTCTGCTTTACAGCAGCACATCCCAGAAAACCAGGTTTTGTGTACTGATATAACAGGAGGTCCTGCAGATGAAATCAAAGTGCAGTATTGCTTTCTTTCATGACAATCTCATTCACTCAAAATACAAAGGATCATAGCCCTTTCTGAACACCAATTTCTGCTAAATATTGTTCCCTCATCGTTTAAGCTTCGGGCACTTTGCTGCCTCAGGCAAACTAGGAAATGAGACTTCTTATTTCTCTTTTCCTAATTAGTTCCTGGTTAACAGTTTAAAACAGAGAAAACATATTTGCCTCAAGCTTTCATTAAGTAAACATTTTTACAACTCTTAGGTCTCTTTGCATGTGTTAGGGTTTTTTTTAACTTTTTCTTGATTTTTTGCTTTGTTTCATTTTGCTTAACTGTATTGTTTTCCTCTTTAAATTTCTATTACTCTGGTGTTTATCTTGGCATATTTTCCCATCTAATTAATTTCCCTTCTTCCCTGTACTGCTTGCTTTCAGTGTCCTCTCCGCTCCTGTTAGCCTTCCACATCAATCACCTCTTTCCCTTCTATATTTTTGTCAGTTCCTTTCAGGAGCCTGTAGACAATCCCCAACAAATCCCCACACCTACCAACAACCTCTCAAGCTCTTGTCTCTTCCCCACACTCACACAGCCATGTGCACATCCACACACATGTACAAGGACTCTTTGGAAGCAGTCGCTGTTTATTTCGACAGAGCAATTTACCTTCCCCACACAGACTCTCCATGATGTGCATCTTTCCTCCTCAGAAGTATAAAAATGGGCATGTAGAGGGGAAAATCAAATGTTTCATTCTTTTTCTAGAAAGGCAGAATCATTAACTCTATTTTTCAGCTTCATTTGCTGGTCGGTGTTGGACTAAAGGCGTACACGTTAGTTACAACTGGATAATTAGGGAAAAGAAGTATATTGTCAGATGATGTATAATTGCCTACTTATTGAGAGAGAGTAAAATGAAGATATTTTAGATAACAGTGGGCTATCATGAAGGTGACAGAGGCAAGCTGCTCCTTCAGGAGAAGATTTCATGCCTGATTTCCTGAGTTCATGTGTGTTTGCACCCCATTATCCTAGCCTTGCACACCCTGTACACCGTTAAGGTCAGCACTTCTATCTCCAGCACAAACGGGTTATAATCCAGTCATTTGAGGCTGCTGCCTCAAAAACTACCAGCAGCAACACTGCAGGTCACTGCCTGGTATTGTTCTGCTCTTCCCAGTACCACTACCATTTCAGAAAGACTTCCATGAACAGACAACTTTTGTTCGCCCACAGCAGTGTCCTCTCTTTGGTTTGCATGATTGAGGTAAATAAGTTACTTGGGTATTTCTCCACATTTAGTTTTCCAGGCTCACAGTAAACTGAGATACATGCCTCCAATTACCTTAGCAGTGTCATTTATTTTGATGAAGTCTAATAGAAGTTATTTTGATGAAAGAAAGTGAACCATATTAAAACAGGACAATTTGGTCTTAGCTATGACAAGTTTCAGCATGTCATGTAGAAAAAAAATAATTAGAAGTAGAAATAGATCTATTTTCCCTTCCAAAGTTTGGAGATGTCCAATTGATCCTCTAGCTTAAAAAACTCTATAGAGGCAAAGTGAACTGTCAATCATAGTGTCATTTATCTCTGTCAACTCTAAACATGCCATGCAACCCTACAAACAGCTGTGCAAGATAATTCCTTCATCCAAGACTGCTAGGCCAATTAAGGAATCTTGTGGATGGATAAAGAGGTTCTCTTTTTTTCTTACAGTAGAATGTTGTGTAATTATACCAGGTGTTCAAAAACTCCTATGTGTATGTTTTAGGAGATCAAAGAGAAACAGTGTGTTTTTATGGCATTGCTTTAGCACAAAAAAACAGCTTCTCTGTGTTTCTTTAGCTGTAATTTAACCTGTTCTTAAGGATCTATTTTCAGTCAATAATTCTTTAACAGCAAGTCGCCTACACTATAGGAAAAAGTTTTGCTGAATATAAAAAAAAAGGTTTCTGATTTTATGAGTGTAAAACAACACCTCAATTTCTATTCTAATTAAAAGTATGTGTCTCCTGCCCCTGAGGTACAAAATTTCAGTCAGTCTGTTTCCTAACCCACCTTTGTAAAGGGTGACTTGGGAATTCAGATGCCTGAATTTTAGATCTTTGGCCTGAAAAGGTCTGATTGTCAGAAACTGCTCTGAATATTTTTGCTGAAAAGAGGTCTTATAGCAAAAGAAACAAAGAAAATTCCAAGGTTTGTGTAGATCAACTGATGCAGTTGGTAGAATTTCTAAAAGAAGAGTGTGTTGAGCAGATATTTTAGTATTCTGTTCTACAGCTGGAACAGAAAAAGAGTAAATATCCATGATGGTGATGCTGAGGAGTAGGAAGACCTACCTACTTGTTGCTAAAGGAAAAGTATTTTCAAACTGGCAGCTTTAAAATCTTTAGCCAAGAGCCTTAAACAAAGTAGCTTAGGAGACTGATGAACCAGTAATGATACTTTTTAACAATTCTTGCAAAATTAAAGACCTTCCAGAGACAGCCTTGTCCTGCCAACACCATCCTAATATATTCAACTTACGAAACCATGGGGAATTATGGGCAGACCAGCCTGAAAATTATCCCCTATAAATTAGTGGAACTACTAGTATATAATGAAATTCTTCAAGATAAAGTAATTTTGAGTTAATTATCCAGATGACTGGAAGGATGGTAGCTGAGGTGTATAAAGCAGTGTGGAAAAGAGAATGTGAAGAGAGAGATCAGCTACTGATTGTGTCTTTCAGGTTAAGACCTAGAGGCATCAAATGAAACTAGCCAGAAGAAAAGTCACCTAAAAAGGGGTTCTTAACAACACTCTTAAGTGAGATAACTTCTTAACAAAGGTTTTTGTGAGTGGTGTAAACATATAGGACCTATATAAACATATAGGTCCAAAAAAAGCACTAGGCAAGTTCAGAGGGGAGAAAAAAGCTGGGAAACTCGGATATAAAAATGGTATCTTTAGGTCTCTAAGATTCAAATTGGTAAAACTGTCCAGAATATTCCAGAAAAAAAAATGCTGTTTATCTTAGGCATAAGATTTTGATTTTGTCCCAGTCACACATTAATGAGCTAGAAGCATCTTTTCTATGGCATATTCATTGTTCTTTAACAACCAATCACCTTGTGGAATGCTTTTAATCTAAGAAAATTACAGACAACACCTAATACTTCAAAAATTACAATGTGAGGAGTAGGTAAACAATTCAGAAGTCTTCATAAATGAATGTTTAGCGTGGGTGAAAAAAGAAAAATGCCTCTGTTCACGTGTATATAAATATACTTAAACTGAAAAGGCAGATTTTCACAGCCAACATGGCTAGGACTGAGAGCTGGCTAGCATTTAGAGTTTTATAAAAAAACCAGCTTTATATTTCCCCCAAAAGGGGAGTTGCCTCTGGCCTTGGAATTTGTGGATTGATGAGTCTTACTGCTCATCCTTTCCAGTCTGGGGCTTTAATAAGATGAAGGTTGACAGACTACCTCATATGCCTATGACACTCCCTATAAAAGACAAGAATTACTGTCAGCTTTCTGCATCACGGTTTAACACTGTCATCTTCTTGGGTGAAGCTTCTACACACGGATGCTGAAGTTTACCTGGGTGGAATGCTATTTGTTCTAGCTGAAAAATGATAAACTGGCCAAAGCTAGAAGCAGTTTATTGAAAGGGATGAGCTACTGCAGCTAGGTTTTTTTTTTTTAATTGCTGTATCTGATCTGGCCTTTTCACATATTTACAGTCTCTTTGGCTATACTTCACTGCACAAAAAGGAATCCCAGTCTCCTAAGGTGAAGGAATAATTCTTATCCACATGCCAAACACATGGAGGGTAGTGGTCCAGGGACCCTGCATTCTGATTTCCTCCAGAGGGAAAACAGGGACATGTGAACCTGTCATATAAAACTGACAGGTTTAGCCAAAAGCAACCTTGGTGTCAGAAAGAAATTTCTCTGTAAAAGTGCAGAACAGGACTTGGAGTGCTAGCACCTCCTCTGCAGGCTGTACTTACCTGCTGAAATCATCTACGTAGGTATGACCCAACCAACCCCCTGCCAAGACAGGTATCTTGATGGCACCAAAATCTCTGTGCTCTCTGCTGTCTCAGTGCTCTGAGGAACAAAATGCTTTAGTCTAATTAAGATCTCTCGACTCTGGTAATATGAACCACAAAGGCCTGTGATATAAAAGAGACTAAATTAGGTGAAATACTGCATTCTGATCTGAGACTCTATGAAAATTTAAAAAACTTTACAAACTCCAGTTAATAATGGTGTGTATCAATAGCCTGTGTTCTGAGACATGGTTCCCTGATTTCATTTTAGTTCTGCAATGTCAGCTTTACTGAGTTTGATCTGTGGCAGCTTGCCTTTGATACTCTGGCCTTGTTTTAAATAGTGTTAGAGAAAAATCTCTATAAGACTCTAGATGGACTGACAGTGAAACAGCTCATTTTCAAAAAATAATAATATAAAATTACCTACTTTTTTGTTCTTAGAGGATTGATCTTAGCACAGTGTATAGATTTGGAATCTTTATATAATACCTTCAGGCCTCGTGGGCAGCTGGGAATTTTTTTTCTTTTTTTAGCTTTACTTACAGCTCCTACTATGACAAATTAGAAAGCTGGAAGTAGGTGTTATCTGCTTAACTCAGAAACATTCACAGAAATGCAAAGTATTAGGTAGCCTTTGCAGAAACACTCAGTGAAGCCTTTGCAGCTGAATGCCTTTTATATACATGTCATATGAATATTCAGTTAGATATGCAAATTTAGGGTTTCTGTTACTTTAGTAGATTGATTTGTTATTTGAGATCAAGGCATAGATCACACCAAAAGCATATCAAAATATCAGACCTTTTATAATATTCTTGTACAGAATATCTTGCAGGTGGTCTTGTTTGTTTTCTTTTCCTCTTGGCAGTTTGTTTTCTTTCTATAGGAAAATAAAACCTAAATTCCTTTTAGCTTTGTCACTCCATATGCTTTGATAAAGTGCTTCACCACTGAGGCTTTACAAATAACCTGAAAAGGAGGTTTTGATACTGTAATACTAAATCTATGCAGTATCCAACATCTCAGAATTAGTTATATATTGCAGATAAATGCAGCTAAAAGATTTGGAAAGTCAAACAGATTTAAGATAACTCTGTATTTTACAAGTAGCTAACTGGCTCTGTAATATATTCAGGCCAGTGAGAGAATGGGAAGGATTGCTACCTATTTCAGGTACTATTTCAGAGCAGGTTATTCACCAACTACTTTAGGTATATTTCAAAAAATTTTTGAATGTTATTCCTGAAACTATTTCAGAGAAAAGAAATTAAATTTACTGGGGGAGGGCTTTAAACAAAGACCAAAAGAAAGTAATTACTGACCACTGAAAGAACTCTTGGTTAGTTGAGAGGAGGCATGTAAAGTTCTGCAAATCTCCTGCTATACATTTCAGGATATTAATAAATCAGACAAGTAAATTCAAATTGCCAAGTGTCCTGAAATTCAGCCAAAACCTCTCTGTTTCCAAAAAGACCTAGGATTCTTTACCTTCCCTTTCTCACTCTTTCTTCTTGCCTCTCTCTCTCCAAAATGAGGCACACAACAGTCCTATGCACTGGGCAGTTTTACCTGCCTGGGTGAGGATACAGTCTTCTCCAGATATTTTTCAAAGTAGTTCTTTCCATGTGGATTCTCTGGGAATGGCTGTTAGACTTGTTGCTTCCATTCAAAATTATGAGTGGGCAGGACCACCAACAGTTTAGCCTCTGTTTAGCCTCTATCCCATTACACAATGGAGGATAAAAGTTCTTTTTGTTTTATTTCTCCCTCCTTCCCAGAAGAAGAAAATCTCAGCTCAGTTTTGTCATTCTTTAGTATTCTCTGTTCCACTGTTACTGTAAGGGATTAAAAATCCCTCTGTAGTCCTCCTTTTTTTGTCAGCTATATCACTTGGCACAACAAAAGATGTCAGTTCTCCCTAAAAACTCTACCTTATCTATGCTTAAACCACTGCACTTACAAAACTACTTTTAAAAGCTGAAAATGCAATAAGGGCAGCCAGGTTTACCCAGAGCAGAATTGGGATGTTGACAGCAGTGCAGACAATAGGATTGCAACGACCCAAGTTTCCCAAGTTTAAGGGAAGGGTACCCCTCCCTCTGATATTTGGCTATAGAATTTGTTTGTAGGTTCCAGTGGTAGTGATAAAGTTAATCTTCTTTGTCACAAATTAGCTAAGGCTCTAAAGAAGCTCAACACCAGACCACATAACCCAAGTAAACTTTAGTTTTAGTTGCACAAGTTCCCAAAACTCTGCTGTGACTGAGTGTTATATACCTGCCTTTTTCCTTTGGGATCTGTGGTGCTTCCTCTACAGGATCTTGTGCAAATGAATGGTGTTACTGGAACTATTTGTTTCATTTAGGAAACTCTCTTTAATTTCCTTCCCTGTTAAGAGGCTGGTATTCCAAAAGAACAAACTGCAGAAGAGATGTGATTTGCAGCCACAGTTATCTGTTAGTCAGGCAACAAGCTCATCAATGATAATAAGCAAACAGGAATTAAAGATCAGGAAAAAAAAACCATTAGAAATGAGGAGAAGAGTAACTTCTTGAAGAGCAATAAAAGAGCTGAAGGAAGGAATAAAAGCAGCGGAAAATTATGAAGAATTTTGGAATATTATGTTATTACAACTTTTTACATTTGCTTATTCTATATAATAAATGTGACATATAGTTATATTGCTATAATTTACATTTTATATTAAGTATATGTATACATATTTATTATTTCACTACCCCCAGAAAGAAGATATTAGGAATTTGTTTTATCACCCATAAAGGACATCTGCCAATAGCAAACTGATCCTCAGAGATTCAAGATTTTAACAATTTTACTAACTAAGCATCTTGGTGGCTGCTTAGTTTCTGTTTCAGTGATATGAGACGTGGAGAATCATACAAAATGTGTCTGACAGGAACAGTCTCTCTCCAGAAGTAAGGAATTTTACAGAGCATGCCATGTGTGACCATGACATTGATGAAAGGAAGCTCTCCATACCGATACACCCAGGACACAGCACTGGAAAAGTTTGATGGCCATTTCACCTTATGCATCTATCAAACGTTATACAAGTAATTTTTATTATGATCAATAACACCAATTCCCAGTCCTTTGCAGATGGACTCTATTTAATGGTCAGCTTCCTACTGTCATCATCTTTGTTGCTACTGTGTAAAATGTAATGATAATTCCGTCGCAGAGCATTGCTGCATGTAGATCAGATTATCTGGGTCAATATAACTGTTATTACTGCGTCAATGATATTGGCCTAAGGTACCATTGATTTAAAATAAATCTCCATGTTGTTTAATTATAGTGTAAATAACGAGATCAGCTCGGTTGGTCAGAGCATGGTGCTAATAAATGCCAAGGTTGCAGGTTCAATCCCTGTGTAGGCCATTCACTTAGGGGTTGGATTTGGTGGTCCTTGTGGGCCCCTTCCAACCCAGAACATTCTGTGATTTTGTGAAACATGAACAGCTTTATGTACAGATTCATGTCTAAACAGATTCTCAGCATGGCTTCTAATTCTGCGATATATCAATTTTAATAAAGACTCAAACAAAAACTCTGTGTAAACCATATGTAGAGAATTAATCATAGGTTTATGCAGTTGTACTAGACTGCAGTATGGGAAAACAGAAAAGAAGAGAACATTACAAACATGAATTCTAAAAGGATTACATGTATAGTAATAGTTGTATAATTCAGTCAACGATTAATATATATTTTAGTTGGAGCATATACAATACAGAAATAGTAGAATAGTTCCCTTTTAATTGAAACAGATTATTATAAAATTTTAGATCAGGAAATAATTTTATAACATTTTTGGGAGTTTCTTTGTTCCTTTTCTTTCTTAGTCTGTCCATATACCAGAGGAAGTCACTTTTCAATTACACATGAGGCCAAGGGTTAAAAATTAACAAAACCAGAACATAGAGTATTTTTACAGAGGCAAATTCAGGCAGATACTGCTGTTTTTTCTAAAACATATAAGTTTCCCATTAAATTGGATATCCAGTGTAATGTGCTAATGCTTGTTAAGTCAACAAAGAGATCTCTCTGAAGTAAATTTATTATATCAAGACTGGGAGAAGCCTAGCTCTAGCTTATAAAGCACAGAGACATTTCTCAAGGTATCAGGTACAACTATAAAAACTGATCTATGAAGTAAATAATTTGCAGATAAAATCTATGTTGAAAGTCTTCATTAATGTTGCAAAGTCTAGCTGCTGGCATTTAGGGAATGGCCGAATCAGAGTTTAATACACAACTGTTTAACTGAAGATCACATTTTCCATGAACCCAAATTAGGCATTTATGAGACATATATCTGGAAATGTATTCTGATGTGATACTGATACTCCTTACTGGTTACAAAGTAAATATTCAAGATTAATTTCTTTCCTTGTGTCTTGAAATCTTCATTGTTTTTAATGGTGTTCATTTTGCTTGTTTTAATGGTACATCAAAGTAATTATTAATTGGTACTTCCTGCCTCATGAGCCTTGTACTTACAGCCCATTCCTCTTTGAATTTTGGCAATGTCAAGTCATGGTAATAGAACTGTCTGTTCTGAGGTCTAGACTTTGGATTTGCTTGTTTCTTTTTGTGTTAAACATGGTTAAAGTTATTAAATAGTTATGCACTTCATCTTTGCATTCATTATTCCCCTACATAACCACCTTGTACTCATATCTGAGAGTCATTTAGTATCACTACTTAATAGAACACTAAACTCTTCAGAGGAAGGTGTATGTAATCAAACTCCTGCCAATGACAGAGGCCAGCATGCATTTGTTGTGTCACCTGGATTATTAGATTTAGTAATTTTTAAACACTTAGTTTGACATCAAAGTGAAATATCCCAATGCATCAATACCAATTTTGCCATTAATTTTATTATATTATTATTTTAATTATATTTTTTATAAATCTTACCAGCCTCAGGAAGGTCTTTTCTTATAAGCTGCCTTATCTATACTCCTATTCTGGTCTACTATGTGGGAGAACATTGATTAAAGTCCTCAGAACCACATCATTATGTCACTGCAGATTAAATTCTTCATCTGTTTTGCCATCTTGAAGATTCTCCCAGCTGATAAGAAACAAAACAACTCATCTAGAAAAGCTAGCTTAACAAAACTGAACCACTCCATTATTACAGATACCTTCATCTTACAGCTCCTCATCTGCTCTGTCTCAACATTTGTTTAGAAATTCACTGGAGTGGAAACTGAAATTTAATATAACTATATAGGATAGAATCTTGATTAGCTTAAAGATCTCTGGGGTTTCTCACCAATGTAACCAGTAAAACAGAAGAAATGAGACCTACCTTGGGAGCACAATAACAGGTCATGAAGAAACTTCCCTACTGGTGTCTGAGTAGTTCAGCATCTCTTTATCACAGACATCTGAAATTCAAAGATTTAGAGTGGAATTATGGCTCCAATGAAGTCCATGCTTTATTTTTTTGATATCTTATTTTGGTAACAGTGTAACTTATGGAACATCTGTGTATAAAACTAACTTTAGAAAATGGCATAAAATTTTCTCTGTTCTGCAATGGCTTCATTATTGTATTTACAAATAGTATGACAGAATGTTCTTGTTTTCATCCCTGGTTTTGTAAAGGAGCTATTTCTTTTTCCTTTCAAGCTCGTGAACCTGATAGCTGCGTGTCAGTTTTGTAAACTTGACAGATGTGTTCAGTTAAGGGAGGAGATCAAAGGGAAAGCTGGTGGGCCAAAGTTTTGTCTGTGACAGGATGAACTCATCACAGAGGGCTGTGCTGACAAGTGCTGCTGCCAGGGCACAGCCAGAGCCAGATGCTTGCTTAGGGACGGGGAGCCAGGAGCTTGGGGGGAACACCGTGCTGGCTGAGCTCTCAGAGACAGGACAGCATCCCCAGGGTCTGAGCATGGCAGGCAGGACACAGTGCTGGGGAGATGGCCTGCCACCAGCCCTAGACATGGCAGGGAACCCAGTCCAGATAAATTCCTGTCATCACCACAGCTGGTGATGGGACAAGGCAAGACAGGGCTGGGCAAAGGGCCACACCTCAGGCAGGCACTGCACAGGGCTTGTGGGAGCTCCCAGGTGGGGCTGGCCAAAAAGCCCATTAGTGCTCCTCACTGACATCAGGCCCCACAAAGAGCTATTTGCTTTTAATTCTTTCCTCTAATTTCTTTCTTCCTTCCTTTTTCTACCAGCTGCCATCCTAACAAGGGGAACACTGGTTGCCTCATTCCCTTTGTGAATGGCATCTTGCCTACACATCTATGAATAACACTTAAGAGGATAAAATGCTGAAAGTCTTCTTCACACTTAAGGGAAAAACAATTAAAATGCTCAATTGCATATGCTGAATTCTCAAGTGCCCCCCTAAACAAGGTCCTCTTAAACAGAGCTCCACCTGTCTGAATCTACAAATCAGCACCTAAGAGACCCTTTTTGCATTCGTATCTTTGGACTTTTACACATACAATTCTGAAAACAAAATGCTAGTTTACTTGCACAGCCACGCGCCACAGAGGAAAATTCTGAATAGCACTGAAAAAAGAGGAAATTTTGTTCAGTGGAGATGGGATTTCATACTTTTTCACTATTCTAAAAGGTTTATCCATGAATGTCATGGACGCATTTGGAAAGGCTGATCCACACCTCCCTTGGCAGCTGAAATAAATTCAGAACAGTAACAGAAACTTTTGCATGTCAAAGGAGGTTCTTGAGACCAAGTTGGTTGCAGAGAAATGTAACAGGGACTCTTTCCTTACTCTTTTAACTAGATTAACACAATGCTTTTGAGATTAATTTCCCTCTTACACTCCATGTATTTGTCAGTCAAATTTGCTCAGTTATTAACCATTCATCTGCTATTCTGTAACTTATGATCTTAATTCATTTTAGAAGGCAGCATGCAGGGATTCTTCCTTCTCTGTTCAAATAAGGCATAAAATTTTGTGCTAATCTCCAGAAGTAATGCTGAATTTGACAGGAGTATTTATCACATGACTTAAAAATGTATCTACGAAATTTTCAGCTTCATTAGCTTACTTCTTTATTTTTTCCTTGTTTTATCAGCATGCACTGATATGGCTTTTGTGATCCATACAGTTTACATTGCAGAGTTAATCAGGTCAAAATAAAATTAGTAGAAGTTGGTCAGATATTTTCATTGATTTATCAGTTCTAATGACAACACACTGGGTGAAAAGTTTTAAAGAATGCCACATAATCATAATGAAACAATCTTGCCTCAACTCATTGAGTATTGTACACATTTCCATTGTATTGAAAAGTGGCACAGGAAAACCCATTTAATGTTATCATCATGTTATTAGAAACATCTTGAAAAGCAGATACTTAGTTATTGAATTTATCAGTTGGAAAAATATAAATGAATTTAATGTTCTTAGCCTACAAATGTGAAAACGAAATATTGGTTTTGTCTCACTAAAACCAATATATACTACTGAAGTTGGACTGAAACCAAAATGTGACATAGTGCTTTTCAGTGACATTTAAGAGCTTATTGACTAAAAGAAAGCTTATTCTAAAAGAAACTGGGTACTTTGCCACATATATCTCATTAATTTTCAGTGGACTTTTTGGAAAATTGGGTCACTAAGTTACCACTATAAGAAGTATTAATCTAATACTTTCCAACATTTTCATATATCTTAACCCCAATACATGAATGCCTAAAGGTACATTCATAAGTCATCAGCTTCTTGATTTTCCATTCTATGATTTAACTGAAGCTCAGTTAAATCATAACTGAAGATTGACCCCAGCACCTATAAAAATACAGCCTGTGTTTACTTAGAACTCTGTATCACAAAAGAAAGCTTAAAACAGGTGTCCCAAACAGACAACATAGGTTTCATGTAGCTAATTTAACAGTTTGTTGTCACCAAATATTTCAATAATTTTTATTTGATTTTGCCAACATACCAACTGTTGAACAAAATACTGGGAAGCAGAATGTGCACACTATTAGCATTTTGGATCCAAGCAGATTTTAGGCCAAAAGAGGACACAAATATAATTGAAATCAAAATTGTTCTTTTCTTTCCCATGATTAAGGACTCTTCCTTGCTTACTCAGGTAAGTCAGTGCTATCTGTAAGGATCTTTCTAGCATACAGAAATCTTGCAAATATATGTGGAAACTAGTCACTGAAACTATTATATGGAAACTAATAGAAAAGTGCAATACATCATTATCCAAAAAAGAGAGTCAAATAATTTCAAATACCCTCAAATAAAAATAAAATTATTGTAGAAATGAAAACTTCTGTTTATACAGCACAGACTGACAAAAATACTGAGCAACTAGTGACTGGGGAGAAAGCACCAAAGATCCTTGTGAGACACCACTTTTAGCAAAGGAGTCATTCATCCCAAGAAAATTTTGAACACATTGGATTGCTATGCTTGAAATGGTGTTTATACCTCTTCTGTTTAATGTGTTTAAAATACTGTTTAGCTAATTACACTTTTGCCTACTGGAAAAATCATCCATGGATGTTCCTAAAATCATTTATGGATACTGGTTCCCACAAAAATATGGATTTTAACTAAAATATCTAAATTTCTGGTATTTACTGCTTAGCTGGTTGTTATAATTCCATAACCCAGGTTTGTCCACCTCTAGTTTGTTTGATTGTTTTTTTCCAATTTAAAAATCTTCAGATGGTGAGAGAGGTGTTTGTTACAAAAAACCCCCTTCAAATGGAACCAGAACTCTGTCCCAGCCTCTGCAGCAGTTCAGTGTCATTATTTTAATCACTATGCACCATTTGCAGTTGGAAAGGAAAAGGGCTGCTTCCATTGCCTCCATCTGGCAAGCTGTCTGTCATCTTCATGGACATGGATGGAATTCCAAGTCTTCTTACACCCTTGGCCAAGTTCGAATTCATCCCCCTCAGCACAACACTTAACAAGAGCACTTTTTAAAAAAACCATTTGAATGAACTATCAAGCCTGGTCTTCAGGGTTAATAGCTATTAACCTCATTAAAGTGCTTAGAAAACATTTTTTAAAGGCTTTCTATGGTTATTAGCTTTTTCGTTTGGTTTGGAATTTTTTCCTCTTTTTTTTTTTTTTCCCCTCCATTAATTATCAGTTTCCATCATCAAGAGTGATTCTTGTTTTCAAGCATTGACAGGACTAAATTAAACTGTGGACCTAACTGTCATCCTCTCAAAATTTATCAATGGATCTAGCCCTAGAACGGGGATCTCTGATGCAGAGTTAAGAGTTACAGCAAAGGTACAACTCAGTGGAGCTCAGTGATTCTGGCTCTCTTTTGGGAAAGTGCACCATCCCCCAGAACTCGGTCAAAAACATAATAGAATACAGGACATATTCATCCAGCTTTATGTTCTTCTAGATTTGGGAAACAGAGGGGAGAGGAATTTGTGATTAAGATATTTTGGCAGCCCAAACAGGAGGTTTGGCACTTGTTGAACTAAAGTTGTGTTATTCGTGTAAAGTCTAGTAATTTATGCATACTTCACGTATTCTTAATAATTCTTAATAATTTGTATTTAAATATAATTAGTATATAAATATACAACTATAATTTATATTTAAATATAATAAATTGCGTATTCTTAATAATTTGGGGAGAGTCATACATTAAGAGAACACAGAAAAGTCTAGGTTAAATAAACATTGATTTAGAAGAGAGAAACCAGTGTTTTAAAAAGAAAAAAAAAAGAAAAAACCTAAAGAACTGGAAACAAAAAAAAAAAATAAAAGTATAGAAGACAAGCTCTAATGACCTATTTTCATAAAGCACACACTTTGCAAGTGAAGTGGTAACTGGAAAATAATTTGTTTTGTAATATCTACACCTCAACTGTAGGTAGCTTCTCCATGCTGTGAAGGAGACTGCAACTGTAAATCAGATTCCAGTTTGCAGCTGCCAATAAATCAGATAATTTACAAGCATTTAAGCCTCACATTTTTGTTTTACACATGTACATGACCACAATTCATTTTTAGATCATTCAGTAGATAATTTACAAATGAATTTAGGGGTCATAATAGAGCTTTATAAAACAAACATTTACACTAATTTAAACGACATTAAAGTATTTTTATTCATCCCATTTGCCATAGCTTTTGTTTTACAAATTTCCTCTGTGCATTTGCATTCCTAAGATTAATAAAATTAATATTTTTTGAAAATTGCAATGTCCCTGTAATTACCTTGGATACAAATTCCACACATTTAATTGCCTTCATTAAGCCTGTAGTCATATGTGGCTCAGAAGATTAGTAATTAGTTGGTTAATGGACAGTTTACTCTACTTTTCCAGGCTGCCTTCAAATTTTTTTACCAACCCCTTATAGCTTCTTCAAGCAATTGTAGCCTTTGCATACTGGCTGATATATCCCTTCTTCCCTGGCTGAAGGAATTACCTACATGGAGTTTCAGAAAACTCACAGTCTTATAAATCAGCATGGAATTGCACAGAAATTAGTTTATTTCATTGAAAAGCTTCCTTTCTAATTAAATGTCGCTGCCTATAGTAATGAAAACTGTGAATCTGGAAATCATATTGTGGCTATTAACACTTAATGAAGTACAAGAACACTTCTATTCCCTACAGTATTAAGATGAAAGGGTATGTAGATTAATTAAAGAGTCAGTCTAGATTCCTAGCAGGTAGCCCACAAGTTCTTAAGTTTACCAGCACTTTTGAGAAAGGGATGACATGTGTTTGTGGGAAGCCAGAAACAGGTAAAAGAGCAAATTGTAAATTTTTCTTGTGCTCTTCCATCAAACCAGGGATCCAAAAAATTGCATATTACTCCAGTAGGTCATAGGACATAACAAGATTCAGAGACACACCAGGTTTCTACTTCGCACTCTGATGACGAAATCCAGATTTTTCCTACCTCAGTTCAAGGCTTCTTTTGAAGACGACTAAATAAAAATCTCTCCAAAGCATAGGAAGACATAAGACAAATACTGGTTTAGTTAGATGAAATGTGCCATTACATCCAAGGCCTTCAGTTTGTTGGTACAATGAAGAAGGGCAGGGGTCAGACAGGCCTCCAGCTCCTGCTCTAGTGTGTGCGTGCCAGAGGTGGGGAGTAAAATGTGAGCTTTCTGCTCACATATTGAGCATCCCACTGGATATCAGATATTTTCTCTCCGCAACTTCTCTGGCAATGATTAGGTGCATAAAACATTCAAAGTGATTTCAAATGTCCTGCAAAATCATACTCTTTTGACCTCTGGTTAGCTATCAGTTAGGAATGCCCTGCCTACATCACTGGCAGGTCAATAGAGGATGCAGAGAGCCAAGCGTTTTGAATGGTGTAAGGCTTTGCTTTTGTTTTGACAGTCAGGATCTAAAACAGCTAAAGCTATTGAAGCTCTAGAATTTCATCAAATGCAAATTTTCACCTTTGGTACACAGAAGGTTAACACTGTGCTTCTTAGCCCTGGAGTGATATATGAAAATACACAGTCAGTGATTTCAGGAAAACCCATCTAAGCCCCGCACGTACATTTTTCACTTCACCAGCTACTCTGGTGGTAGCCAGTAGATCTAATTTCATCAAGCTTGTGCTCCTGACAGCAGTCACATCAAATTAAAGAATCTTCCAGACTTAGTTGGCACCTTCATCTAAGCCTTTATATCAAATAATATGCCTGTTGCCTTCATCATGCAGTCCTTAATTATGTGAAAATCAGCAGACTGCTGCTTGTGCCAGCAAAGAAAATGAGGAAAGAATAGTGTTCTTTCCAATGCACATGGCTGGACACCCTTCAGAGACATCTGATTTGATTGGCAGTAACAATATTCCATTGATGTTCTTTTTTATATCTATAACTTAAGGCCTTTTTCCTAAGGAATCAGCTTATGCATGTACATTTTAAAATCTGCATATTTTTTTTGTTTTCTTGGTGACAGAGATGCTGCAAATTTTAGTTCTGTTTCTCAAACAGATGCTACTTGGTGGATAAACATGATGTGCCCCAGGCCAAGCATATTTTGCTAAAAAAAGGATTAGGGGGGTGGGTGACAATTGTTTACTACAGAAGCATGCTGTGCATAAATCTCATGGGAGACTCACAAAATACATTATCCAAGTCCCAAACAAAGATGTTCTAATTTCTTGAAGTCAAATACCAACCCCAAAGGGGATCAAGGTCAACACAGCAAATTAGGTGATCCATCAACGATCTAATTACATTCCATTGACCCAGAAGAAAATCTAGAAGCAGCACAGATACCTCTGGATGCTGGAACGATATCTATCAATTGCTGGCCTCTGGGCCTTGTCATTGCCTGACATCTCCATTGCTAAAGCCATCCCTAGGAATCTTCTCAATTCTATAACCTGATCATTTAGGCTGGATGCTAGTACCTAACAAACTGCTCCACACTATATTCCAGCAGAAAGCATCATAAAAGGGGTTTTGTTTCTTGTAACACCCTGCCTCTCATTACCAATGCAAAATGTTTTAAAATAAGCTTCTTTGGAAATCCCATTCTGGTATTTGCCAAGCATTTCAGGAAACCTGGCCAGAGGGAATGTCTGAGGACTCTTGTCTGCCTTAGTGATAAAAGAACCAAAGCCCAGTAACTTCACCAATAAGAAAGGATAATAATTAAATATTTTTTTTAAATGGAAAAAATGAAAACTATGCATAGTCCAATTGACAGATATAGGCACATTGTCTATATCAGATATTTAATAGATCCTGGTTTTTTGCTTACCTGATATCTCAGTTGGAGAAGGATCTGTTATATGTGCCCACAATACACTATCAATTACAAAAAAAAGTAATCAAATTCATGCATAACGAATATGCTTTACAAATGCTTATTGCTAATGGCTCAGCACAACTGCTCTTTTTCAATGATGTCCACTGGTGCACTGAGGACAGCTGAAAAAGCAAATGAGAAAACTACACTGGAAAAATAAAGAGAAACTACTATAAGGATTATCTGTTTCTCACAGTCTGATGACTTTTCAGGGGAGAGAGAAGCACACAGTGCTATTGGCAAGAAATTAATATTAAAAGATAAAATAAAAAGTACTTTATGCCACGTCCCAGGACTGTGAAGTACTGTGAGTGTGAACTGTAAAAAGCATTCAATTGTTGCAACTGTATTGAACTGTACACTATGCATTTCTTTTTGTTTATTGCCTCATGCCACAAATACTCCCTTATTCCAAATCTCAGCCACATGCAGGAAAATATATTTGTGCTGCAATCTAAATGGACTAATAAAAAACAACATTCAACCACTTGGAACTGAAATATTCATGAGATACCCAGGGAACAATGAAACTGAAGTGCTTCAGCTATCCTCAAGGAGCAAGAGTCAAGGACACACAGGAGTAACCAGAAAGTGTCCTGCTGTGCCTTCAAACTTTGCTCTTTATTTTTTCTTTTGCCTTTTACTCTTATTATTTCAAATCAAGCAACTTCATTCCCATTTAGTAGATACCACTCCTGGCTACCCAGGTGGCTCACATCCATTTGTTTAAATTTTAGCCTGTGTTAAATTACCATGAAAGTAAAATAGGAGACTACTCTGCCTACCTGAGTGAACTCCCTTTGCCACAATACAGTCCTACAGCCAGATGATGTATTTATGCAAGTGTGTGCATCTTCATGTGAGCCCAAAAAAAATACTGAAATTAATTTTAAAAATTTCCTAAAATCGAGTCCTCAGTCTCAGGGAAAACTGCATTTCCATTGCTTGTTAGAATTAAATGATACAACTGCTGAGGACTAGCTCTAGCTCAAGCTTCTTGCGCCATTTGTATTAGGTAACCATTTCTTACTTCAATGAAACATAGGACCCAAATAAGAAAACCAGTTTCCTAATTAAAATTGCAAGCAGTAAAACGAAATTCTCTTACGCAGTTATTTAGAAATCTGGGTCGGTGCTATTCTTGCCAGGAATTGAATGGGTCTAGAAATAATGTGCAGTGGGGCCAGCTATTTTAAACTACTGCAGCTCTGTGCCTCAGACCCTTATGACTGACACCCATAGCTGAAGAGGATGTCATCTGTGCCTCTTCAGTACCTGCTGGTCTGGGCAAGCAGAAAGTAAATTCACATGATTCTGCCTATAATTCTTTATCCTTAGCATCTATGTAGCTATCTGTAATGTCAAATGTAACTGTCACCTTTCTCTTCTTTTTCATAGACTCCCTTTTTCAGAAGGGAAGGTGGAGCATTCCAGCAATAGCACAGAAAAGGTCTCTGTTTCTCCCGTTTCACAGATGTATTCAGTTAACCCATCCTTTTTCTCTCAGCCTTATACACAGGAAGGCAACTGAAACCAAGGTAAAAAATAAAGAAGGTAATCAGCCTGCTAAGTCTGGAAATAAGAACTATTTTAGAGAACTTTTCAAGGAGCCTTTGATGTATTCTGACCATTTCAGACGATGTTCAAACTGCCAGGACTGCCTTTAATGTCTACACTACAACTTTCCCTTCCTTTTGGTGTAAAGGCCAGCACTGCCCACCCACAACTTTTCTTTACACATCCTGCAGGGGCAAAGGCTGCTCTGGCTGCAGCCAGCCTCCTCTCTTCCAGCTCCCCAAAGCTGTTTGTCAGCAGCTTTCTGCACCACCTCTCTGCATAACCATCTCTCCCAAAGTCCCAGTTGGGGCTTCTGTGTCAACACCTGAACAATGTTTGAAGTCACAAAATATTAACATAATTCAAAACCACACCTCTAAAACCAAGATTGACTTTGAATTGTTTAAATTCTTGCCCACCAAAAGATATTTCAATAAGAAGAATAAAAAGATTTGATATTAATTATTGTCAATTCGACTGTTCTTTTTCTGAATACAAGAAAATAAATAGTTGGGGTGGTGGGGGGCAACTGTGCAAGTTTTTCCTCTAGAAAACTACGTTTACTATTGACTTGTTAAATGACAATTTTTGACACATTCTTTAATGCTAACGACTATTTTTTGCCAGCATAAAATCTCTCTTTCCAATTTCCTAGTTTTCAAACCTTAAGTAATCTTGCCATTGTATGTCCTGTTGAGAGAAGTCCCATGGATGTAGGGTACAAATACTAATAGAGGATTCAGAAACTGAAGAACTAAACGGTAGCTTCCCTAGATTTATGTGCAACTTACTTTTGCATCAAGCTGTCACGTGCTAGCAGCAGTACAGTTAACACAGGATCTTAACTCTTTTCCACCAAAGAAGCTCCAGTAAATCCATTTGTTTGATCCAGCTCACCCCACAAGCCCTCCATTTGCACAGCCTTAATCATGAGCTCTTAAACATGTTTAGGGGCCATCCAAATTTCCAGATTACAAGCTTTAGGATAGTTTTCGGCTGGCATGTTTTTCCACCCTGGCTCTTTTGCGAGATTTATACTGTGTATTTTCTGAAGTGTTTAGGAATCCCTCTGGGATATCGAGTGTTTCACACACATGAGAATGTGCCATCCTCTCCACTGAATGTTGGCTTCAAAGTTAAGCATGCAATACTTTTTGTTCCCACTCTCACAAGTGCTTCAGGAATGATATGAGAGAAAAACGATCATCTGTTTACCTCTTAGTCATAAAAAAACCTTTATGTATGTTTAGCATCTTCATTAACATAAGCACTAACAAGGGTTTTTTGTTTTTTTTTTTTAAGCAAAACATTTACTGGAAAACAGTTTAAAAATGAAGAGGACTTCAAGTTGTCATACAGCAAAAAAAAAACAAAGAGCAATGTAAATAAGTTTTTATTTGTGTTTTCTGAAGGCATTGTATGTAACAGAAAACTAAAATATATCGTTTCATCTTTGCAAATCAACCATTAGTGCTGTCTATTGAAATTATTAATCTGCAGTCCTGTTTGATTCCAAATGTGACAAATAATTATTGTGTTCCCATGCCTATTAACAGAATTCTGAATCCAGCTCAGTTAAGTCTCCTCAACTTTGTGGTTACTATTAACAAACTTGAGTATTTATATTAGAATTTTTATTTAAGGAATGGCATAACTGAAACAAGACATATAAATTAAATGTGAACTTAACAAAAATCTTATAATTTATTTGAACTATGTAGAAACTGACAAAACAGAATTTATTTATAAAACTAGTGTAAGAAGGAACAAATAAATTAGAGAAAATAAAACTAAAATATAGTACTGTACTTTCAACAACTTTGATAATAATGCGTATCATCCTCTAAAATATCAACCTCTAAATTTCTGTTCTGCAATACCATTTTTTTAGTTCATTATTTTGGCTGAAAAGCTGCTCAAAGCACTGGATTTCAATGCACAAACTTCTTGCTGTGAAGAAATGAATGACCAATCATTTTCTTAATCTCCCCTTTGAAGAACTGCCAGCCAGCAGTAGTTATATTAAGCATTTATCTATTCAGTTATTGGAACTTTAGATTTCAATCTGTACTATAGATGATACCTTTATCTTCTAAGGTATCTTTCTGGTATTTTCCTAAAGAGAAATCTGTTCTTCAGAACACGTGTGGCATAGCAAAACACCTGTTCTGCATGGAAGAAGACCTACTTTTTTTCTGCCTCATAATGGCAAATCAATTAAACCTTGATTAATGTTTGGCTCAGTGTCACACAAATTTGTCTAAGGGCTGATGCTACATAAGATGGCTGGATGCCAGCTCCCTTAAAACACTGCACTCAGTGCATCCCGTGCACCCCTTTTGAAACACAGGTTTGCTTCCTCTCACTGCTAAAAATGCTAACATGAAGAATGAAGACCTAGAAATACCCATCCTATGTCTTTTGTTTGCTTTCAAACATAGCTAAAAATTCAACCAGAAATATGATCACAGTGCAAATTACCAGTTTCAACAGTATACTTCCGTGTTTACACTCTACTTGCTACTCCCTTTATTTGTGTGATAGCATAAGAAACACTAAACAAACTGGAAGATTGATAAAGCTGTCAAATTCTTTCAAAATAAGAGTTCTTGATACATCTCAAATACTTTGATTAAAAATTCCTTAAGTTTGAGTCATTCAGATCAATTGTCTGACTTAAGTAATCTCTACAAGCAGTCTATCTTCATACTTAGGCAAAGAATGGCTAATGCTGTGCTGAGCTTCCTTTCAAGAAAGTAATCAGCTGACTTCTGATTATTTGGCAATGACAACCAGAAAGGGTGTAATCATATAAAAATGTGGTTCTAAAAAATTTGCATGAGTCCCAGACATACAGGGGGAGACGTTCAAGAAATGCAGAAAAAGACAATAAAGTACAATACACAGCAAATTACATGTCAAGAATTCAAATGTCCTCTTGATAATACTGTGATAAGTAATCCTTCTTAACACGGACAAAGTATGTACAACATCTTTAAATGTACACCTTCCATCTTCTGATCACAACAAACCTGTAGTAGTATCTCATATATTTAATGACCATGGCTGCAGTAATATGTCCAAAAGGTCACTGATGTAGAAAAAGCTTTTCTATAATTATGAAGCCATTAACAAGCAGCTAAAAATAGCAAGCAATAAATACACAGGCAATTTGTGATGTTAAAAAAAACAACCCAAACTAATTGACGAGGAGTCATTAGTATCACTTTTGATGTATTTAATCAATATTGATTGTACAGTTTAACCATACCCATTGTGGTCAATAGCTCCACCCTGTGCTCTATAGAAATATGAAGCTCAGTATTTGATGCATTGTGTATTATTCAGTATTTATGGTAAAGCCAATACCTTGGCTTTACCATAAATAAAATGCCACCTCTATCATTTAGCACTGGGCAAGATCAAGTTGCAGACAAATGCAAACTGTAATTAGAATGACAAGTCAAGCTTACATTTTCACAATGGCAGGTATCTACAAAGTGACTAGATTTCTCAATTATTTCAGATAACTTTTCTCAAAATGTCTAAGAATTTTCATCAGTGTCCACATTTAGATTTTAATTAGATATGCAGCAGGCAATTAGACATTTATTTCAAATGCTGTTAAAATTGTTTGCTGGCTCTCTCTTCTCAAAAAGCCAAAATAGCTGACAATGGCTAATGACTACATATTTCATGTGAAAAAGGATATGCAGACATAATTACTGCTGCAATCTCATCAGAGCAGCCAAGTCTAATTAAGTGTCAAACTAGAGTTACAGAAGGGTTGTGAAACTTTCCCTCAAAAATGACAACTCAGCTGTGGTGGCACATAGACAATAAAGCAACCTCAAGAGCAAGAGAAATATGAATTTTATGTAAATTTTTGAGCAATGTTACGGAAAAGACCCTGTTCTTCCACGTTATTCATAATATGCTATTGACATTAAACAAAATTGCAATATTCAACCTGTAGCCAAGAAAGAAAACTTACTGTAATACTCCCCCTTTCATCAACAAGTCCTTAAAGCTGTTAATAACTTTTCAAATTGTTCTTCTCTCCAAATCAAACATGAGGCTCTCATAAAGCTTATCTCTCTTCCACTTCTAATTATTTACATTTTAATGACTAGTATATCCTAATAATGAGCATGTTAATTATTATTCAATTGATCCTTAAAACATGAATGTTCTGTATTCTGTCTGTAGGCACAAACAAACCATGTAAAAGACAGTAGTGTGTTAGATGTTCAAAGATGGGAAGGAAATAATATTATTGACCTGTCAACCTGCTAGTTTTCAAACAGCTTTCCTCATTCTATGTTGCTCTCAGAGCTTTCAATTTCACATAAAAACCTTGACCTGTCAAGAGTCAAAAGCCCTGTTTTTACCTAGCCTTAGTGTGTACTATGTAAACTCTGGTTCTCAAGACTAGAAGATGTAAAGATGACATATTTTATATTCTGTTTATCATCCTGCACACAGACATTCTTTATAATTTCTTCTTTAATGCAGCAATGACTTTTCCTCATTTGAGAAACATCCCCCAGAAATAAAAGGAAAACACTGGGGTTCTATCACATCCTGTTATTTCTAGAAGTGGCTGCTCATCTCAAGTTAGATGGATTAGATGGATTCATATTTTACTTCTTCCACAGAGCTCTGTCATTTTCATGATATTTGTATTGAATGATACTGATTTTTCTTTTAATTTAAAAAATGTAATTGTGTTTCAAGTCAATTCCTGCTACACTACTTATCATGTAGAGCAACACAGCTATGCTAATGCTTGCTGTGGTAACAATAAAGAATTTGCTTAGATTTTACTATTAGGAGACACTAAACTCTTCATGTGTGGCATGCTAATCTTGTTCTAATTCTTCATCCATCTCTTTTGAACCTTCCTCCCTTCCTCACCCTAAATAAGCTGACAATCTCATGCCATTGAATATTATTACAGTTCCCAGAACTGCTCAGTATATTTTTTATCTTGCTCAAGGAATCCTCCTAATAATATGAATATGTACATGGAATATCTTAAACTGATTGGCAGCCAGTCACCTTTTTCTCAGTCAAGACAGCTATTTTAGTATTTTAATATCTTCTATTAAAAATGCAAGAAAGAATGCAGAAGTTTAACACCGCCTCTAACCCAACCACAATTCTGATTTTCCTTTCTATTCACAGACATCTATGCTATGTTCTAATCAAACACCATTTAGCCAAGGGGATGAAATATCAGCCTTACTTAAAGAAATTACAAATAAATCTTGGGTTTTTCAGTACAATTGTTTTGGGTTTGTTTCTTTGTTCGTTTGTTTTGGCAGGGTTCTCATTTTGGGTTAGTTTTGTGATTTTTTGCTTTGTCATGCCATCAGTTTGAAAGGAAGACCTGACAGAATCACTGGCATAATGCAGCCCACTCCTACTGGTGATTTGAATGCAGGTATTTGAGATTTGCACTTTTCACATAATAACTTTGCTGCCCTCATAGAATACTCCTTACCTGCAAAAGCAGATAGGCTGTTAAACTATTTTATCTTTTCCTTATAAAAAAACCCATGAAAATCACTTCGACTTTTTTATTCAAAACAGCTCATTCAAAGTACAGTCAGTGCTACAGAGTATTGAAAACAATCCTTCATCACAGAGTCTGACTTGAAGAATCAATGTATGCATCCTGCCTGATTATCTGCTGAGATAAAGGCATGCATCATCTCATCCTCTCCACTCTCACTGAAAATGGTATCCCTGTGCTTGAGCTGAACTGCCAAGCAGGGCAGTCAGAGATGTGAGCCAGATGGGGCCCCAAAATCTATTATCAGCAAAGAGAGAGACTGAGTGAAGGATTTAAAAAGAGAGGAGTGCAAGGTGAGGTAATAATCCACTGTTTATGCACTTACATTGAATAAATTTATTTGCTTTCCTAAAACTCTTATTTCAAAAAAGGGAGTGTGACTAGATTTTGAGAAAATTTCAGGAGAGGATGTGCAATTCCTGATGTGTGCTGTAATATACACTACTTCACAGAAAGAGACAGTTTAGTTACCACAGAAATTAAACAATATCCAATAAAAGCCAAAGGAAACTTATCTCAAAGCATTAAGTGCTGTTTATATCCTGCATTATGGCTTCTCTTTTCCTGTATGCAAGTTTTATTTTACTATTGATGCCATTAATTTAATTTTGTAATATCACTCACGAGTAGACTGAATTCTAGGACCTCTGAAGAATATGAGAACACACTCATACTCACATATGAGAACAGAACTTGTCTGTAAAATTGTAAAACTGCAGCAAGAAATTTACTGTCTAAAGGGTTTTTCAGGGCTTTTCTCAATGGAGCTTTGGCCATTCAAGCAGGCCTAAAATACTGGCCACAGCAATACTGTGCAATACCACTGTGAAATAAAAATAAATTGGAAAGAAAATAAACTATTGAAGTGACACTCATATTTCAAAGGCATTGTCTTTGAAGATGAGAAAAAAAATTTGGGGAATTTTCCAGTCATTTTAAAAACTCTGGTGATCTAAAAAAAAATATCCCAGATAACTATATGTCTCTATAATCATAAAAATAAATCTATACATTTTCTATATTTTTTATATAATACTATTTTCAGAACCACACAGGTAATGTATGAAATTCCCTTGCAGAAGAGGCTTATAAAAGGACCTTAAAAAAACAGAGGACTAATGTTTCTCATTGATTCTGTATATGACAAACAAACTGCTTAAAATATATTGCTGTAAATGTCTTGCTAGAGTGAAATTTTAATACTGTCAAATCTTTGTAATTGTTCCTTATATTTGGTGCAACACTCAGCAGCCTCACTGTCACCAGCTGTTCCACAGATATTTAAGAAAAAAATCCAAAACCATGAAGACCATTTTTCCCATTATAGAAGGTACCATTAAAAGTGAATCTCCAGTTTTAAATTCATATTTTGGAGGTTTTAAGTATATATGCATACATATATATACATATATATATATACATATATATGTCCATATATATATATACGAAACTCAGATATAACTATGCTGTTGCAAAGACCAAAAGTCATCTGTATAAGAATGCTATTTTGAACAATGCATATTTGAATTGAGTTAAATATTAACACACTACTAATCTCCCAGAGTCAAAATTATTATCTGTAATACTTTGTAAACAATGCAGGAATGTTAAGCATAAAAATGAACTAAACTGAAGCCAGAAGATGGCCCTTTCAAATAATATTAAAGCATGAAAGGCTACAACAAAACATAGAAAAGATATACTGAATATAAACATTTGTACCACATGGTCAGCAGAAATTCATTGCAGCTGTAAGAAGAAATAATGTTTAATATGTTATGAGAAGCAGACAACCTCAAAGAGACTGTCTTCTTCTTATGTTTTCCTTGCTGGTTTTCCATCCACGTTTTTTTAACACCTAGAAACCCCTTACTTAAAAATTCCATGAATTTTTTTTTAGAAACAATGTACTTTTTTTTTACAAATTTAGGTTCTCATTATGGCTGTCAAATACTGTCAGACAAATTTAGCTCACAAAGCACCAGGGAGGCCTGGGCTGCTGGTTGTACAAATTTGGATCACAAATTTAAAATCTGCTTAGTCCTTATTATCTACTTACAGCAGACAAATGTCTCAATACAAAAGAGAGTAATAAATCTGGGGGCTTGTGAGGGCATCAAGTGTCATAAATACAATATTTATTTTAGAAAATTCAAGAACTATTCAGGGTCTCTGCAAACATATTAAAAGTTTTGCTCCACTAATATGATACATAGATGGTAAATTTCCATCTTCCTTCACACACTGTCTTACAGCTATAGAGAAACTTCTCCAAGTCCACAATCAATAAACAAAAATTTACTTTAATAAACTTATTCTTAAGGGTTCTGTGTTAGAGTTCCATTTGGACTGTCTCTTTCACAGAGACGATCGCTTCATTTTTATCTCACCTGAATACAGGGAGAAAGGCAATTATTCATGAAGGAAGGAACACCAGTGTCACTGATTTTATTACAAAAAGAATTAAAATAGATCAAAGCCTATCCTAGTAATAAAATCCAGGTTTGCTAGATGTATTTTATCATCTTGAAAAAGATGGGGTTTGTCAATTTCATGAAATTATGGCCAGATGCAAGAAACTATATAAATCCAAAAATACCTTGATTAAAAAAATAGAAAACAGCAAAAAATGCTGAAGTCTCTGCTTGTCTGGTAGTATCTGGTGACATACTAACTGAGTAAGAAATATATACATCTGAGAGGTTTGGGATCAGAAGATTGAAGAGGGTTTAAAGCGAATTATTAAAATTTGTAACATTTATATTACTGTGAGGAAACTTAACTCAGCCTTTGAAAGAATTTCAGTATTTGGTGAAAACCAGACCCTGAAATAGAGCAATACATTCTCTTCTGTCATTCGGTGCCTCTCCAATTACCAAGCTTCAATCCACTTCTCAGAGGAGTAAGAAACATGAAAGACAGCTTTGTGAATGACTGATTAACATGGAAAAGATCATTTCTCCAAGATTATATTGTATTCCTAACAAGACCAAAAGTGTGCACTAAATTATTATTATGATAATTAACTTTGGCAGACTTTGTCTTATTGTTAAAAAGCAGTAATAAGGCACCTTAAGAGGCAGAATAATTACACTTAACTGCTGTAATTAGTAAGTTAATTCTCAGGTAAAAATGATTCATAACATAGGAATTATGCAACTGCTGCCATTTAAATTCTTATTGCAATGCCTTCATATAATTTAAATCAAGCATTGTTAGTATTTCTGAACGTTTACTTCAATAAGGTAAGAGAAAAATATCAGTTCAGGAAGGAGACCATTTCATTTCTGCATCAATGGACTGGAATGTCTGAAAATGAATATCAAAATATGCATATATAATCCAAATGAGGAAAGATAAGGGAGAAGAGAGCAGAGTTTAGTATTTGTACACCCAACATTTGTGATATTAGTTTGTTCTTTTTCCGCTAGGTGCCATTCCAAAATCTTTCTTCACTTCCATTAGTCTTTGTATTTCACTGCAGGATCAAAAAAAACCTCCAAAATTTCTCAGAGATATTTAATCTTCTGTTCTGTTTATAGAGAATTTGTGCAAAAAATTGTGATTTCATATAATTTAAAGTGAATTTCTTTAATTGCCTTTTAGATCTATTCTTCTGGTGGCCTACACTGCTGTTTCTGGGTGATCTTTAGAAAACCAAAAAAACAAGTGATTTCGGTCATGTTTTATAAAAAATGCTTCATCACAGTAATAAAAATATATTGTATAAAACAATTCCTAGACTACTTGGATTTTACTCCCAGTACTCCTAGATGATTCCTAAATGACAGCACACAGCTCTCACGTCCTTAATACACAGGAGGTCATCATTTTCCAAAGAAGAACACACAAATACACAAATAAAGGGCAGTGAGAAACAGAAAAGGCCTTGACACTGTACGAGCACTGCTCAGCAGCAGGTAAAACATTGGTGTGTTATCAACACTCTTCTGGTCACAACTTCAACAGAGGAAAGTAAGGACATGGGCAATACTTAGAAGGCATTTTAAAGAATTTGTCTGGTATTGTCTAGTAGCTGATTATATGACGGGGCCTCCTCAGAACGTCACCTTTTTCTCCTCCTCCTCCTCCTCTGATCATATTCCGAAATATGACTTCAGGCCAGTTTGTTGACTTCCAAGGCCTCTGGGTGATTGGGGTTTCCTATTGGAGTTTCCTGTGATCAGCACAACCACTTACCCCCCATAGTGCCAGGGGCATGACGTGTGGGAGGGACTTTCCCTCGGAACATCCAGCCCAGCACAGGTAGTCGGGGCCAGAAGCAGCTGTGCTTCAGTGCCAATCCCTTCTGAGGAAGCTTGAACCCCTTTAGAACCTGCCAGGTTCTCTTTCCCAGCTGGGGTGTAATGGGCCTCAGATCCTTTGTATTCCCAAATGCAGAATCTCAGGGGTCATCGTCAAGTTTCTCTGGGTACTTTTTGCCAGAGACTGCAGGAAGGCCCATTCTCACTGGCTGCAATGTACAGCATGTTTTTCACATCTTGTCCTTACTTGACTGGTCCAAGGGCTATTGTACGGACAATCTCCCATATAATTTGTTCAAAAGCTTGTTGTTCAGGACTCCTCCCAAGATCATTTTTCTTCCAGGTCACTTGATAGAGAGGGCTTGCAGTATGACGGTAGCCTGGAATATGCATCCTCCCAAAACCCATAGGGCCTAAGAAAGCCTGTGTTTCCTTCTTGCTGGTTGGTAGGGACATCAATGTATTTCAAGAGTTGTGGAGCCTCACCTTCTTCCAGTGCAGTTGGGATCATGGCAAACAGTGGGGTTGTGTTTCCACCCCTGGGGCAGTCAGTTCCAAGTGTACTGCATACCCTCCCAGGTAAAAGCAAACTGAGGCCTGCACTCTGTTGCTGAAAGAATGGAGAAAAAGACATTAGCATTTGAGGGTGGCACGCTCCGTACAAACTTCTGCCACAATACTTTTCTTTCACCTCTTTCATCACTTTATCAGGGTGCTTTGGCTGCTCTGGAATGAACTTCCAAACCACTGGAGCAGAATAATCCTTCAAAAGCTGTCCCAATTCCTCCCACCTTCCACGCCACTCATGGCTCTCCACTCTCAAGGTAGATCTCTGAGTAACCTCCTGAGAAATCTCTGTCTTGACTAAACCTGGCAGACGTAGCCACAAGAACATGCTTTCCTTAACATCCAAAGGAAATTCAAAATTCTCAAAAGCTGTTGCAACAGGCCTGAAGGAAGAAAGGGGAATGAAAAGCTGGGGAAAAGCATCCTCCCCTGTTTCCCCCACTGTTATTAATGGAATCTCAAAGGTAGCACCCCAGATAAGGGTAGGAAAGCAGCACTGAATGCACATTCCAAATGACCCTCACTGCCCTGGATGTTATCATGTCATCAGCTGATACCTCACAGTACACCAACAAAGCAATCCTGATCCCTCTCCCTGCTCTGAAAAGGGGACCATGTTGGGCACACAGTGCACATATGGAAACAGATTCAGGGTTAGGTATCTGGCCATCTGAACAGACCAAGCAACTTTGTGACCAGGGGCTCTGGATATAACACAACAAGTGCTTACACAGAATTTGTTTCTAATGAGCATGGGGTTTTAATCAAGGACTTCTGTCTATCATAAAGAAGTCCATATGCTGGGACCTAACATAGAATCACAGGAAGGTTCAGGGAACTTTTTACTAGACCAGGCTGCTCAAAGTCCCATCCAACCTGGGATTGAACACCTCTAGTGATACTCTGATTTTGCTGTCAAGTCACCTGTACAACTGAACATAGGCGGTTTCCAGAAGAAATATGAAATTACCTCTGAGCCATAGGTACAGAATTTAATTTATGGGAAAAAAGATGCTGTATTATTTTCCTGGAACACTTTGTGTGTGTCTAAACCATAACACAATACTCATCTGTATTCACTCAGATATTTTAAGCTTACTGACCTCATTATAACATTAGCACTTAATTATAACATGTTTCATCTCAGACTGCATATGTACATGTACATATGTACATGCTAAAACTTGCATTACTGTGCATCAGTCATACAGAGAAGAAAAAGACAATATTGTGCAGATATAAGACAAAAGCTTGATTATCAAAGAAGGATTCAAGTTGTGTCTTCTGTTCTCTGCCTCAGCTGAAAGGGCAATTTTCTCAATGGCCTGATGGTCCCCTTTCTAAGATTTATCATCAATCTCTGGTATTCTACAATCCATTTGTGTTACTTTTATAACTGAATTTCCCAGTTAAGTCTCTGACCCTTCAAGAACAAAATCTCAACATATACACCAGGGGATGAGTACTTCATTCAGTTCCTATTTACAGGACCAGAAAAGGAGGTTCCATGCTAGTGGAAAGCTTTTGGCTTTAAAAAGAATGGTTAAATTCTCAGTGTTCAACCCTACAAAAACCTAGCTTCCAGATCTTGTGGTCCGACCTGAATCTATCACTGATAAGCAGCATTACTGATATGATAATTCCTTTTATTTAAACTTTTTTTTTACCTCATTAAACATCCTTAAGAATCAATAAATACTTTTAGAGATAAAATAAACCAACTGTTACATGATAAATGAAGCAGGTTCTTATAAAGATGATAAAAGTTCAAAAGCCATAAAGGGTTCTCTACAGGTGCTAATTTTACTACTTGAATGAAATTAATAAGACTCTCCATAAAACAGCAGGAGATCCTTAGATTACATGAGTAATCAGCAAGAAAATTTATTGTGGATTCATGAAGCACGAAGTGTTTGTGTAATGTATGCAAAAGTGGTACTTTATTCTCTGCAGTGAACAATTCTGAGTCCTTATAATAGAAAAATATTTAATGGCTTGAAAATTCTTGAGGCATAGTTTTAAAAAGTTGTTCAACTGTGATTAATTCAACTCATGACAAACTAGTAATGAAAGGCCTTATTTTAATATTCAGTAGGAGCCATTATTAAAATAACTACTTAAGGTTAAACAATGGGTGTAGAGACAACTGAAAATCCAACCTGATATCTAGGAATGTAAGAGTTCGGAGAGTGAGACTCACAAACTGGGTAGTGCATTAATCTGAAAAGCTAAACTAACTCTTCACCTTGGCTGCTGTATAGATAATGTACTTATTTACATGACTACTTCTTCCTGCAAACTTCATGTTTTATGAACCATTTCAGATGAAGATGTTCCAGCAGTAGTTCCATAGAGGAAATTCTGTTGCATTTATGTGCTATCAAATTCTCAGTAAATTATGCCCTCCAAGGAAGCATATAGCCAAGCTTTAATAATTTCTTCAAAAATCTTTTATTACAATGTACCATGGACTCATGAGTTTGTGTTCAATACTTTACATTTAATACTTATTGATTGCTGCAATTAATTGCTTTTGGTTTGTAGCTTGGGGCTTAATTAAGTAGACTAAAAGTGTCAATACACTGAGGCTGTTCAACAGACTGACAAATGAAACTAAATAATGCTTTACCATGACTAGTTATTAGTTATTATCAATGCAACAAGCAAGGGGAATGTATGGGTCAGGGGAGTAGTAATAATAATAAAATACAGAGCCTTTAATGTTTAGATTAGCTGCTCAGCACAAATTAACAGTGGCCAAAATGACTGCAATCTAAGGACCCCAATTAATTCAAGTTGCATTATGCATTATGTGAAATGAGATTACTGATAAGAGTACAATGCTTAAAGACATCTCATGTCCTGAACAGAGGTGAGCAAACCCTGCCCAGCTTTAGAACTGGTTGAAAGGCACATGGCTGGGTCAGGACACTGCTAAAACAAAATAAACACCTGCTACAGAAAAGGCCACAATACTAGCTGGAGTGTGAAAATGTGTTCCCCATGGCTTTTGAACTTAATCTGTGCCATATTCCACAGACCTATGGTTTGGGCATTGGCAAGGTACAGCGTGGATACTCTCACTGACTGTTCAGGAGAGGGTCTTTGTAGCAAGTAGTTTGGGGACTGATCTACGCTGTCACTTTTGTAACTATTCACCCCTTTACAGGACTCTAACCCAATAATGTAAATAGGTTCCTTTCAGCACTTAACAAGTAGAAAATATAAAAAAATAGGAAAAAAATATGTATTTTTAGAGCTTTGGCACTTCACAGGAATATTGTGTGAAAGTTCCTGCAAAGAAAGATCCTGTGTTTGTTGAGGTCAGTTGGTACATCTTCTTTGATAGCAACATAGCTTTGGGGAAGTGAGAAAACCTAGTCCAGAATATTAATTAAAATCCATTTTCCCTGCTTAAAATACAAATTCCACATTAACAGATGTTATGAATTCTAACTCTAACATCTTATGTATCTGTTTTTTCTAGTCACCATTTAAAAGTCTGGACACATAGTGTTTCTAAGATCTAATTGGTTAACTTACGCTAAACCACAGATGTTCACAAATTGTTCATCATTAACTAAAAGCCTTAAAGTGAAACTTAATTTATCAGTATTGCAGGTTATCCATGAAGTTGCTGCCAATCTTTTTTGGGTGTCAGCGTGACACTAGACCATCTTTTCCCAGGCTTTCAAGGTTTTCCCTTTCCTATGCGCTAGGCAATTTGTCATTTACCAGCTTCCTTTCAAACTTCCATGCCTTTGCCCTTATCAAAAGACAACATTCAGCCACAAATGTCCCTAGGACACTTAATTTTGAAAAAGCTGATGGACTTGGCTCTCAAAGTATCGCAATTTCACAGAATCATAGAATGTGCTGAGTAGGAAGGGACCCACAAGGATACTCAAGTCCAGCTGCAGGCCCTGCACAGGACCAGCCCCAGGAGTCACACCATGAGCCTGAGAGCATTGTTCAAATGATCCATGAGCTCTGTCAGGCTTGGTGCTGTGACCACTGCCCTGGGGAGCCTGTTCTAGTGCCCAGCCACCCTCTGGGGGAAGAACCTTTTCCTGATATCCAACCTAGACCTGCCCTGCCTTAGGCCATTCCCTGGTGCTGTCACTGTCACCACAGAGAAGAGGTCGGTGCCTGTCCCTTCTCTGCCCCTCATGAGGAAGTTGTTACTGCACTGAGGTCACCTCTCAGTCTCCTCTCCAGGCTGAACAGACCAAGTGACCTCAGCCACTCCTCATATGGCTTCCCCTCCAGGCCATTGCTCAGAACTTTACAAATCTTTTTTTACTAAGGATTACTGTTTTCGTGACTCTTCTCTCCAAATACCTTACCATGCTGAATATCTGCTTTTAAAATTACTTCAGCCTTTTTTCCCCTCCCTCTACACAACAACACATATGCATGTATCTATATGTGTATTTATACATGTATAGGTTTACTGGGTATTATCTGATGCAGATCTCCTGTAATGCCTTCAGCCATTTCCTCCCTCTGGGAGCAAATCAGCTTCACTAACACTTCAGTTTACTATTTAAAGACAAACAATAATCTTGTGCTCTGGGCAAATAAACGTAGACCATCTTCAATAATAAAGCACCCCACTTGCATTGTATAACACCTATAAAAGATAGGTTACACAGAAAGATAAGATCTAATAATTCGTGAGATACTTGTATTTTGGAGGAATATTTATGCTTTTCATATTCTCAGCAAATACAAATACAAGACATGAATCATGCCCTTTAACATATTTCTCTGAGTTTTCTGAGACTAGATCAGATGGAACATTTCATCAGAATCCTTGAAATCATGCAAACAAACATGAGCATCTGCATTTTAAATATTAACTGCTAAAGCACCACGAAAACCTCAGTGCTGGCAGATTAGCTCTGACTCCTCTGGCAAAGCATGGGCTCATATTCTTTACCTTAAAAGCATTCTGCACAACAGATGAATGTGAAATTTAGCTTTCATAGCTGACACACATATAGCAAAAAGCCTTACCACCATTAAATTTAATCCTGATAAAGAACACGGTAATTCCTATGCTACATTATTTATATATGATTTAAAGAGACTATTCAGTAGACCCAAATTCAAATAATTATATCCACCTTTCATCTTTGACTCCTATTAATGTTTTTTCAGCATCTCTGGAAGTAACTTTACCTACAAACGCATACAGAAACTTTTCATCCTGATAGGCTAGTTCCATCCTTTAGTGGCCTCCTCCTGTGTGACTGGTCTTCATAATTTAACTTGGAAGGGAAGGGAAGGGAAGGGAAGGGAAGGGAAGGGAAGGGAAGGGAAGGGAAGGGAAGGGAAGGACAGAGGCTGTTACATAATAAATTATCCCATTTAATGACAAAGTTCAAAATGTTTATGTAAAAAGAAGGTATGGCCAGCTGTCTGCATTCTTTGACTTTATAGACTACTGTCAACTTTTCAGCAATGTCTACGCTGAGCAATGTAGAACTAGAGCAAGGATCCCAGTGTTTGAGTTCAGTCAGACTAGCAATTCTGGAAATTATATGCATACAGTGGTCTATCCAAAGCGCTCACTCTGAAAAAAATGCCTGGGACGATGAAAAAAAGAGACTGCCAAATAGTATGTACAGTGCCTCTGTAGGAGGACGATAAAGATTTTAAAAGCTACAATAACCACAAAAGTATGCAGACAAAATCTGAATGGTCACATAAAGTAAGATCTGGAACAGAATTTTACCTTGGCAGAGTTGCAACTTCAGTTTCTTCCTTTCTACATATAACAGTGTATTCTTTCTATCATATATCATTCCCTGCACTTGTCTAAATGATGTGGTCAAATTAAAAACAGCACAAGCCCTAAAGAAAAGAAAACTAGCCTAAGGACTGAGGATTTTGAAAGCAGCCCAAGATTCCAGTCTCCAAAATCCCCAAGGCAGCTTTGAAAATCTCAACCTAAATGTTTAGCCAAGTTACGATCTGCTTTTCTTTCAAACTGCAAATCCCAGTTGTTCTCACCATTTCCTAATGCTCACTGTGCTTATCCATGAAACATAAGCTGTGGTTAGGATGAAACCTTTGCCCTGCATTTTCTCCATGGATACAAACTGTCTGTCAATACACTGTAGCACTGCTACCATTCCCCTCACATTGCAATTACCAACATCTGCACTGTAGGATTTAGGAGGCTTCAGAAACCATCTTTCTTAAGGATTTTCAGCAATGTAAAAAGCATTGTTGGTCGATTTCAAGTTTTTAATATGATGCAAAAGAATGTGGGGTGGTTGCAAATACGAAGCGCTGTGGAAAGGAAGCAGGCTTTCTAGATAAAAAGTACTTAAGATTAATTTAACATGCACAGGATTTCCCAATTAAAACTTTCACATTAGCACTGCATTTTAAACAGTTAATCTCCTAACGAGACATCCCCAGCAATAAGAAGTGAATTGCAGGACCGAATAAGGCCCTGAGGCCTGCATCTGGAAAAGGCTGCGCTTTGTAAATGTTGGATTTATGCTGCTGTCACAAACACTGCAATGAAAGAGCTCCACTGCCACCTACTGCCAAGATCTCTTTTCCCACCAGAAACCACCACTAAAAGTGAGAAATCCTCTCTGCTTCTGCACAAAATGCTACCCAAAGAAAACTGTGCAACTCAATTCTTCGCGGACGCCAGTTTTACGCTTTTTGTTTTAAACTCCAGTAGCTGGAAAGGCAGACTGTTTATTTTTTCTGTGCCTTTTCTTCACAATATGGTAAAAGCCAAAGAATGCTGTGCTGCACAGTGATGGAGAATCTATACAAAATCTTGTTTTGTCTCTCTTATTCCCAGATCTCCACTGTCATATCTTTGAATCCTGGCTGACCTGCAGTCATCTCTGCTAATGACACCCCCACTGCCTCATCCAAAAAAGTTACAGGTTGAGGTTGACTTCTTCTCTTCCCTGAGGGGTCCAAAACAATACCTCTGTGATGTGCCTGATCTCCAAGAGTCTAGACGTGAAGGAGTCTTGCACAGCATCTCACAGCACCGCTGGGGAGACACTGCCTTAATTGAAAATGAAATTTTACTGTGGTTTCCTTTCGGGGTCTTTTTTGACAGCTAAATTGCAAATCAATTAACATTTCGAGAAGAGCTACTCTCTTGCCTTGTAGACAAAGCCACTAACAATTGCTCCTGAAATAAATTTTTGGAAGCAGCAGAAAAAAAAGGGAATTAATATTTCAGAACACAATGAAAGACACTTAACAAATAGTGAAGCAGGGAAGAGAGAACATCAGGATTAATGATCGTCAGCTGCGCTCTCTGTAAATTCTAGCCAACTTGAACAACCATGGGTCTAGGAGTTGAGATCCAGTAATCTATAACTAGGTGTTTTTTCTGTTCTTTGCCTGAATAGTATATGCAAATTACATTATAGGTGTATAGGTGAGAGAATCCCCATCCTCGTGTTTATAGTTGTTTGGTAACATTAAAGCACAGCTTGACTCGAGCTGCTGCTAGGAAAATCACAGCATTACATATCATCTGCAAGCACCCTGGAGGGAAAAATATCTTCAATTCACTGTTTCAGTGGTGTCTCAGACTGAAGTTGTATGCACACACTCAAGAAATATATGCTCTTCTTACATTATCATCAAAATAAGTACAAAACAAGCAAGGTAGCTTAATTACATTTTTTAAGGCAAGACTTTTTTTTTTTCTTCTTTTAGACAGGAGCTCCTCCAAGTACAGATGTGGTGAGATTCACTTGTTTAATATCTAGGGAATAAAATTCCAGACATCCTTACACTATCTCCTCCTCTGCCTTCAGGCTTAGCAGTACTCCACATTTCAAGGACAAATTCAACTACAAAATTTGTGTATCTCCATCCTGTATCTTTTTAGATACACAATATCTCACAGCATCAAAGGGTTTCTATGTTTAGGGCCTGGAAGAGAGCTATTTCTTTTTAAAAGCACGAATACAGCACAATAATCCTTGAGAAAGAATACATTTTCACACATTTGCACTTGAAAAGTGTCCTTTCACTTCTCATTTATCAAGAGAGTAGTTCTGAAGAAATAATTCTGTTAGAAATTATATTTTATCTGTTGCCCTGAAATAAAAATCTTGTATTTATCTGTTCGTTGTCTTACATGCTTTAGGGTTTTTACTGCAAATACATTCAGAATTTTTGTCTCCATTAGAGAACAGTGGCAAGAGGTAACAAAAAGCAAACAAATTTTGTTCTGTCTTTATGGAAATTCTGTCTTTTCTTCCCACTGGAAATGCTTAAAACATCTTCCTTCCAGCAATAAGCCCACATGGTAAGTTTTATATGGCATACTATGTAGTGTTAACAAAAGAAAGTTTTACTTTATCTACTCCTTCTATCCAGTGTTTAACTGCATCTAATGGAACAATTTCCATCAGGAATAACAGACTTTTAAGTCATCTCTACAAAAGCCCTTCAGCCAGCAAAGTCAGTCTAAATAATTATATGTTTTCATCCTTGGTTCTTACACAAAATCATAAGACAAGATGAATACACAGCAAGAGAAGTCCAAAAACTTTAGGAAGACTAATCTGCCCCTCTATACTTCCAGCATCTGCTGTCTTGGGCTTCATCCCTAGTTGGCCAGACCATCCCATACTTGGCCCAAGTAATTTGTCACTTTTACCTCTTTTAGCAAGATGTGTCCACAAAACACTTCTGAGCAAAAGTGTAAAAGGCTTATGTCCCATAACACAATAGGCAGTCCTTAATCCAAAAGCATTTTGCAAATGAAAAGCCAAAAATATTTAATTCCTTTCTGTATTTAGTTTCATAGAACTAGAGGGTTTTTAACTCTGCTCTTTTCCATTTCCTCTTCTCCAAACTGGCTCTCTTGATAACCTTTGTCTTTACACAATGAAACATCCAACAGTATTTGAGCTGAACCTTCTACAGTGTTCAGCTGTATCCACGGTAGGAAAAACAGGCTATCCATTTTCAAAAGAAAATAGAGTAAATATGAGAATCAATGGACAATTGAAAATAAAAATCTATAGGAAAATGATGAGGATGGTTTTGGCATGCAATCAATTTCTAACAAACTATATATATTCTTTATTATTATTTTTTGTGAAGAACCAATCCTGCAATGCATTTTCTTTTGTAAGCAACCTTTTTTAGTACTGGAAAGGCAAAGACAAAAGGCCAGAACCTCGGGTCTTGTAAATTATGTGGCTTTATGGCCCATAATAAAACTGTTCTAATAGGAAGCACAATAAAGCAAGATCCTCATGTACTACAATGTAAACCCAGGCTTTCTACTGTTAGCAGTGAACTTGAGAATTCACTTAATGAGAAGCTTCATTAACACACAGCAGATGTTTTGTTGTACAGGTTAAGAGAACAGAACTCTAGCTCTCACATAGACAATAAACATTTCAGAGCCCCAGTAGCACTTTCTGACAAGAGACTGAGTGCCCAGCTTCCTGCTGATGAATGACAGGATGTCCAAATGACAATGCTGGAACTTCAATGAGCAAAATAAAGATACACCTCTCCACATGACAAAGGTTAACCACACACAGAGATATGTCCAGGCTAACAAGAATGCCAGGTTACAAAGGCTTTAGCTGTAATTTTTCTCAGTTTTAATAACACTATTAATACTACAATAGTCATCACCATTGTCAACTGTTACAACTGAATGTTCTGGCTGACCAGCACAGCTCTTTCACATATTTCTCTGCTCACAAACTGCACTACTGATACTTTCAGGCAAAAGTTAATGAAATATCTGCAAGATCTGCGTACAGAGTTACATCTCTTCCAGCTAAGAATTTAAAGTTTTCTTTTATAAATCTTAGTGGCAAGCTCAGGTCATTTTGGGGCATATCTTCCTGGAAAAAGTAGCATATCCTGCAAAAGTGTAGAAAGAAATGAGACCTTTTATACAGCATCTCTGTTTACTTGGAGATTCAGGTTGGTGTAGGCTTTTATAGATCCTCCAGTTCTGCCCACCTCAAAGGCAATTATCTCACCTCCAGCTTGGTCCTTGGATAGAATAAGGATTGCAGCAGGATATCTAACTCAGTAGCAGATACTTCTTGAGAAATTTAATTTTAATGTTCCTTATTATTTATGCTTCAGATGATTAAGTAAATTAAATAGCTAAAAATGTTAGAAACCAGTTTAGTACAGAGTACCATCCCTAATTTTCTACTAGAAGCTTTATTTTGCACATTCATATTTTTGATAAGGATCCTCAGAAAAAAAGAAGAACAAAAAAAATATACATTCAACTTTCATTATCAGCTTAAAAATGCAGTTCTGCATCTTGAAGGCTTTACAACCAGGCTTCTTTGTGGTGGTTAGGAAAGAAATAAACACATTCAAGAGCTGGAAAATATTCCTGGTATACAATCTACTTTCAAAAGGAAGAACACAGCTCAATCCTAGACATAAAAATAGTTTTGCAAAAGTAGTGTCTTTAAGTAAAAGTGGTTAAGCTTAAACCACCACAGTTTAAGGAAAAGCACTTTTCTTTGTTTTTTTTTTTTTTCACTGTATTATGCACAGGATGTTGCAATGAATTGTTCTTGACATTAAAGAGAAGATGATCAGTAAAATATTCTGCACATGTTCCAGATGCTGGCAATAACAGCATAAAGCAGTAAATACACTGTACTTATTGATGTGGTCTTTGTGAATACCTGTCAAGAGTGGAACATACCTGAGATGAAGTCTCTGCTCCATGGTTCTTCCAACCACAAAAAAAGCAGAGGTTGAGATAAAGAAACAGAAATTCAAATGGTAATTCTGCAGCTCAGAGAGATAGGATGCTGTTGAGCTAAGTGATAGTTAGGAGCTGAGACAAAGTTAAACTGGATTTACTCATCCCCATGCAATGATTTTATATACTGATTGTGCCTTCAAAGCACCTGTGCCTGGCTTTCCAAGGTGGTTCTTACCTTGTCATCTATGAAGCACTTCTGCTGAATGTAAGTGACACTCAGAGATCCATCTAATCCTCAACTACACGAAAGAACAAGTTAGATTTGACTTTAATCCTCATTATTGTACATGATCAACTGCCTGAATTTGTTTTAAGATTTATGACTAAATTAATGTATAATGAAGTTTATGTGCCTCGTACTTGGATAACCATTGGTGAATGGTGTGATGGTTAGACACAGAACACACATTTGTTTCCATGTGAAACAATTTGATAGCAAGTGAACCCCTTCATTTTTGAGTTGCTTTCTGCCACAGCTCGATCAAACTGCAGTGACACTTAGGCTGGAATTCTGCTAAGGTTTTGCAGTTCATGACATAGGACTCCATAGCGTTGGCAGAATCCTTTACCAAGCATTTTCTCCAAGAAGGAAGGCTATGACTGTCCTTACTTAGCAGTTGAATTATTAAGGTCCTGGTTTAAAAATTTTCAGTCAAGTGAAGAGGAGATTTATGGACAATGCAAACCGAAAGAGCTCTCAGTTTAAAAAAAAAGAAAAAGAAACAATAAACCTATGGTGTTTAAACAAATAAAAAAACGGGATACAGAAGCTCTGAAGAGTTTCTCACCAACTAAAATAAAACTAAATATTTCAAAACCCCCAATAAGGCTAAATGAGGTGCTTGAGAAACCTGCATGTTAAGGTTGTTTCTCTGTAATGAACCAGCCTAGGATGACCTGTCTTTCATCTAAAGAATATGAGTGCAAGCCCCTTTACCCTAGGAACCTGTTGTGGGGTAGAGGCATGAGTACCTTTTCAAAAGAGATTAACTATGGCCAGGACTGACTGAATACCTGAGAACGTAGGCTAAGCTCTTCATGTGTCACTCCTCCATCTTAAAAATAGTATATTATTCTTGAAGGAACAAGGTTAATGTTGAGAAAACGTGCCAGAATTTCTTCTAGAAAGTTCAGTCACTTTCTTTAAGGCCTAAAAGACCACTCTTTTCTGCTGTGCCATGCTGATTAATAAAGATTAAAGGTGCCAGGCCACATTTTTGGATTACCCAAAGCACATGCTTTACAAGAGTTCCAAGTGTTGTGTTCTGGCTCTAATACACAACAGGAAATTAAAGCAGAAATACTCACCAAAACCAAGAAAGTATTAAGAAATGTGCTGTCAAGAAAAAAACACTTGCAACATGAACCTGTCATTTTATACTCGACAATGGCAAAGTGAGAGCTCAAGGTGAAGAGCATTATATTGGGAAAAATATCTTTGCTTCATCTTATGTATTGAAACGGTCTTCAAGTTTTACTGAAGTAAACAAAACTGAGAAAACAGTGCTTTATTTTGATATCACCAGTGCATTATTTTGATATTCTGGGAAGCTGCTGCAGTGGCCAGGGTGAACCTAAAGTATTTTTATTCCAGAGGGCAGAGCAGCAGCCGGAAGGACTCAGTGGTACTAGGGCAGAAGGGAACAACACAGAACACATGGATACACTTCTGTCTAGAGAGCCTGAGTACACATGAAGCTTCTTGGTCTTCTGGCAGGGACTTCTGGAACAGGTAGCCAGGGTATGACATGAGCTCCCTGACGGGCTGAATCTCCATCCCACAGGTCCTGAAGGACCAGGCACTCTACCCTGTCCTTTGAACCCCACTTCTTCCATTTAAGTCATGGTTTTCAGAATCTTTATACACATAACATTTTTAGTGTCTCCTTGCCTTTCACAAGTTATGCTTATTTTTAGAGCTGTGCATGTATGTCCAGGTCAGCAGCTGTTACAAGTAAGAAAACAAATTCTGTGCTGGAAGAGCAATGGAGTGTTTGTGCTCCAGTAAAACAAACAGCCAGGCTCTCCATTATATAATCCAGGTGTCTATCCCTCTAAAATTTTAGCACAGTTTCTAATTAATTGTATAGAAAAACTGTTAACCATAATTAAATATCATTTCAATCCCATCAGATCCTCATGTAATTCTCTTTAGGATCAGTTTTAGACTTCTAAAAACATAATATTAAGTACAGATAGTGAAAAGGCATTAATTAGCTCCATTTGTTCATTTTAGGAAGCTCTACAGTGCAGCATTTTACAAAAACAAGATACAATGAAGGATGTTAAAATGCATGAATTGGTATATTAAAGATATTCCCATTGCTGCCAACAGACTTTAAACAAAAACTGAAAGCAATTTTAAACTAAAAGCAGCTATCGGGAAAAAACTCTCACATTGTATCAAAACCCTCACTTAAATTTCTGTTATTTCCCTTCTTCTCTTGTTCTCATTTATTTGCTCACCTACCAAATTTATGGTATCAGAAACATTTTAAGATGTCAGATAGACTTAGGTGCTAAAAAATACTTAAGAGAAATCTGTCCCAAATCTGCAGCTTCAAAAATGTTCATTAAGAACATGGACATCTGAATACTATGGTAAATGTTATGTTATATTTCTTAATTAATAATATTCTATATGGATTTGTTATTAGTGTGGTAATCCTGTATCATATACCAGAATGGGCATTACAGCTCTGAAGCCCATCTGAGGCCTCCTTTGCACCAACAGGGTCAGTGGGAAACAGCTGACCAGCTGAAATTGATACCTTGTCTTTCTGTATTATACACAGGGTAAATTGTTTTCATATTCTGATCTTTTGGAAGGGGCAAAATCTTCTCTCACAATACTGTATGCACACAGCAATGTGAGGAAAGAAAACCATGGTGCTCTGCATCAAACATAATTAATGCACATTTAATATGGAAGTTACTATGTAGTGACAATCAATTATTAAAAACACACATTAATTTCTGTCCCTTTTCACATGTTAATTAAATAACATCCTTTCAGAATTTGTGTTTCTATTAATGCTTCTCAGTTTGAAAACCAGAACCATTCTCGGGAACACGTTGCCTTCTGTAATGGTTTTCAGATGGTCGTTTCCTGAAAGGTGGGAGGTGACAGATGCCACTGCACAGTGCTTTTCTATTGTCTCTTCACTTGCATGCATTTATGGGTCCTGAATCATCATGCAGTGGCATTACAATTATGAAGAACCAAGATTCCACTGCATATAGGCTCCCATTAATTAGTTCCCTTGTTTATATGATTTCCTTGTTAACTTTGCAGAAGGCTCTAGGATACCACAGTCTTATTAGGCGATATTAAAAATGTACATAGAAGCCATCTCTTAATATAACATCACAAATTAAATCAGCAGCATCACTAAGCATTTGCAAATATGCATTCAGTTGTAGATGCATCATGATGCATTTCTGACTTATTTCAGTCACTTTCCATAAACATTCCAATGAACACATTTATTTTGACACAAATATGCATTGAAAAATACCAAAAGTGATGTGAGTAATGATATGGCCATGCAGCTGCATAAGTGCTTATGTTAGACGTCTTTGTGTGTACATTGAAAGCTTTTTGTGGGATTATGGTTCATCAGAACACAGTACAGAAAAAAAAAAATTTGCTATTCAACATATTATTGAAATTCAGGCAGTCCAGAGATAATTGATTTGTATTAAAGGCAAAAAACCCACAAAAACATTGATTGAAAGTGGTAGTAGAGAGGTGCTTTATGACTGAAACTCCATTGTAGTAGAAACTTTAGACAGGCAAACTACAATTTGCTAAGTCAATTTGCACTGTGATCAGGGTACTAGGGTATGGCAGCTAATAATAATTTGGAACAGTTCTTTCAATAATGCCTGGTTTTATTTAATATACAAGCTTGTCTTTTTATGTCATACTATCTTCACATTTCAGATGTGACCATTCTGTTTAAAATAGCTTAATAAATATATTTATAGAAATTACAGACAAGTATAAGCTGTTACCATTCCTTTAAAATGTGTAAACTTATTTTTAGGCTGATAAATTTAAAATTAACAAGACATGCATTTCCCATCAAAACAATTTACAACAATTTTATGAGTTGTTTAGATTAATTAATCCTGTAAATCTTTCATTGATAGTTTAGTAAATGTGTGCTGCATTATGGGTGCATTTAATTTAACTCCATTTTGCTCTGTTTCTTCAAACTAATCCAGTATCACCCAACATGAAGCTGATAATATTTTTGTCCAGTAATTACTATCAAATGAAAATCAAATAAGATGCAAGCTTAGATCTTTGTGCAGCAAAATATGTCAACATCCATTTGAATTTAAGCATGGAGTGGGTTTTTTTTCTGTTAAAATCATTGTGGATGTTCACATGATTAAATCTAAGCAGGCCACCGAGTGGTAAACTGGATTGGGGCCCAAACACTTAAAGGAAAAATCAATCCTTTGAAAGCCACCAAGAAATCCAAGTAGAGAAAACCAGGGTTCTCACTTACCAAGATCTAGGAGAACAGTCAAAAATGATTAACTAGAATCAATTTGCACATATTGTATGCACTGTATTTAGATCACACAAATTACTCCATATTAGCAAATCAATACTTCCATTCATTGCAAATTCCAAGACTGATTATCCCTTGAAACTCTGAAAAGACCATAGAGCATTTTTATCCATTAATAATTCACATACAGATAAAGGCATTCTCTAGGCATATAGATTAAAATAGATACTTATAAATATACCTTTGATTAATAGAAAAGCTAAACTAAAGAGCATTTGGGAACCTGTTTTGCAAACAGCCAAAGAAAAATCACAGTATTGTATTTGCAGGTTCCTATTCTGCTACTGAACTATTCAGTATCTTCCTTTCTAGAAATCCCATCCCGTTGTAAGCAGTGACTATTATAAATGCATTAGGTCAGCAAAATTTGCTTTTGAAATGACCTACGTAATTTTGAAATGAGCTACGTAAAAAAAACAGAAAACCCCAGAAATACCTAATTTTTTAGGCAAATAATCCAGATGGAATAAGATAGCAACAATTCTTGACATAAAAATACATCCAAATGGAGCGTGTAAAATAGCAACCTGTTGGCTGGGATGAAAATTGGAAAATACAGGTTTTAAACAGAATGCTCTCAGTGAGAATATGGCCCTCAGTGCTAATATAGGTGGGTGCAAACTCATTCTGTTTGCTAGCAGAATTGTTCTCAGCTGAAAACTGTGAGACTGTGTTAGCAGAGAGCTGAGCTAACAAGCCCACTGAGAGCTAAAGCAAATGCCTGCACGTTCCTGTCTCTGCCTCCGTGGCTGTTCAGCTTCCAGACCAGGCCCCTCTCATCTCTCACCTCCTGAGTGAATTGGATCTCATCCTAGGGCAAGTCACTTCATCTTTTTGCTTCCCCTCCCACTCCCATATCTTCCAGCTCAGCGTAAGAGCTCTGCAGAGCAATGCAGGCGTGATTTCAGCTGGGACTTCTAGATGCTTCTGTAATATGAACACCAGCAATAAATCGGGAGGGGATAATAGAAGTGTCAAGCGAGTCCTAAGTGCAGCAGCAGCGCTGTAATGTACTGCACGACACCCTGCATCCAACACCATTCTTCAAGGGCTTTGCACAGTGTGGTTTATTCCACTGCAATAATAAATGTAGCCGTGATGCATCTCCAAGTATTACCCAGTGTTAAAAATGAATCACAGTAATGCTACCTTCGCTTCTCTCCAGCAAGAAGATAATACTTTTTTGGATGTGATACTACTCTGTATAGTTTTTGACAAACTGGAAATACTTTAGTGAAATAAGGCTGCACGGGGTGCACATGATTCATTTTGAGGCAGCAGCATATTAAAAGGCAATGCTGAAATAAGTGTGGCAATTCAAAGCATACCTGTTTAATTATGCTTGTTTATATTGCTATTCCTAGTGGTTCTAGATTCCTGCAGATACTTCCTTTGCAGGTCCTCCCATTCCCCATGATCAGTACTTTCTAAGAGGTTTTTGAGATGCTGCAAGCTAAGCAGGAAATAATAGCAATACCACTAGCTCATAGCTCATTGGAGAGTAAACAATGTGTAATTTTTAATTCTTCATTAAGTCAATGGTGCTTTTCCAAAATTTGAGATACTGCTGTTGGTTCTCTCATTTCTCTCACAAATCAGCAAACCTGGTCACTGGTAATCCTGTGAATGTTACTGTGAAGAGCATAAGTGAATCAGTACCATTTTCTATTCATGTTGTTGCTTTTTTTCTGTATGTTTGCTCAGGCCACATTACTCTTCATTCTATTTCAGCAGTTTGGGCTGATATAATGTTTCGTGATTTTGTATCCATCTAAGTATCAAAAAATTTTTCTAAAACCTCACTAAGTTCTGCCATGTAGTTTCAGTGTTATCTACTAATTTAGTAATGTTCAAAAACCACACATTTATCAGTCTCAGTGTCCTCTTTATAAATCAATGCCAACAGACATTGCAGTGAACAGCATGTTTTGAGTCTGAATATCCTGTAATTTTACCAGTACTTTCTGTATCTTCCCAAGAAAATTTGGTGCGTTCCCTTAGTTCCCACTACTCTACAAAAACATCTTTCTCTTCCATACTACTGATCACACCTATTAATCCTCTTGGCAGAAGACTTTCTTTTTTCTATTGCTAATAATTTTTGAAGGCTAATTTGTGATTTTTCTGAGCGTTATTCTTCGTCAGCTTTTGATCATTCTAATTGCCTTATTATAATCTGATCTCCTACAGTGATAAAGGCTTTTAATGTTTCATGTGCTAGGAACGAAAGGGGAAAAAACGTGAGCAAAAATCTCTTTTTGCTCCTGAAATATTACCACCTCCACAGTTCATAACTATTAGGGGGAGGAATTCATTTTGGCCCTCTGTTGTGTCAAAGTTTCATCCTTTCAATGGCCCCACTGTCTCTTTGTGATTTTGTTCACTTCAGCAGCAAAATGGATTGATCATTGCTGCTCCTTTTGCCACCTATTTCACATGCTACTTTAACATCCCAGAATAATGATTTGGACTCACTTCTTTAATTCCTCTATGAACTGTACATCTCATGCCTTTTTTCAATATAGTTTCTTGTATAATGAAAAAAGCATATCATCATTAAGTTTGCCCAGGACCTGAATTTTATAATCTCAGTTTTAATATCCTTTTCTTCGTTACAAGGACACACGTACAAAGTGGAGATTTAAAAACATGACTGAACTTGTGTAGATTTATCCACCATTTTGAGTTCTGTCCTTTGAGAAGTTAGAAATGGCTCAAAATAACACAGTCTCTACCACCCTCCATGTTATTCTGCCTTTGAATTTCAGACTGAATTTCAGAAGCATACACCAGAAGCTTACAACTAGTGCCACCAAATTCCTCATTAAAAAATTTTCCAGATTATCTTCTAATAACTTTGTAGTCCATTTAATTCAAAAGCATATAGACTTAACCTTGTGATATTTTAATCTTTTTTTCTTTGTCAGTCAAACAAAAACTGCTCATGGAAATATGCTGGCTTCAATAAATATTTTCTCCAGAAGGACTCCTCAGGTTCATAGTGGAATTAGTACTCAAAAGAAAAGGCAAAGTAAAAAAAAAAGAACAGAGAGAAACAAAAACACTTCTGCCCAGGTACAGTCCAAGTCCATTAATTCCCAGGAGATTGTCCTAATTTAAATTAGAGAAATAGTCTGCCAATAGTCTTGTCAATATTTTTTTTAATAACTAACTCGAACAGTAGGAGGAAGAACAAGATAACAGCACTGGCTTTACAGTACTGCAGCAGAAGTGTTCAGTGCTTGGCAGGAAACCTGGGTTCCAGTTATCCTTTTTATTTGCAGCCTAGAGCATATTTTAGAAGGTAATTGGGACAGTTCTTCCTTTCTAACAGTTGCTGAAGTTTTACAAGTCTGAAGAAAAAGAGCAAGAAGAAATGATTTGAAACCTTTCTTCAACATTTCCTGAGGAGCAATTGTCTTAGAGAATTAGCAAACTACTGAGTGCAGTGTCATAACAAGGCTATGCTGTACTGGGGAAAAGGAAGGTCTACTAACAAGGTCTACTTCCAAAAAGTGTACTCTCACATCTTTTCTCATAGAACAAAACCAGTGAACGCGCTTAGGAGGTTTTTAACCTTCTAATTTTTTAATTTGTGTAAATTTTTCAGTCACATAATTATGCTCAGACTAAAAATTCCAGTGCATTTTGAAATTTTGTTGTCATAGTATTCCTATTTTAGTTCTTCCTGTTTCATCACGTAAAAGAAACAGCTTTCTTTACATTTAATTATATAATAATGAATTATTATTATTATGATCCAAAGGAAAGTAAATGCACATTGAACTTGGCAGTCCAAACACAAAAATTGCATTGTTCTCACTAAAATCATTTTGCAGGTCTACCTAATTAAATAGTACAGACCTGTATGAACACTTTTAAGCTGATCTGCAACAAGTTTCTCATTATGTAGCTTAAATAAGAAATCTACTTAAGGTAAATCAATATAAGCCTTTTGTAAAACCATTTAGGTTTATATGAGGGCTTCAGGACTGTTACTAAATTGATTAATTTAAATGTGAGTTCAGTTAAACAGATGCTGCTTTTGTGTGGAGAGAAGGCCTAAAGGTGTGACATAGTGTTTTATCTGCACTGACTCCATACCTATTTTTAATGTTTATTAGATTTTTTTTGATCTTATTAATGTTATGGCCTTCTCCTGAAAGGGCAAAACACCAACCTTATTTATATATTCTGTGATCTATCCCTTGCTCAGAAACAATTGCCTGTTGGTAATCCCTTTGCTATCTGTGATCAAATCCCAAAATAAACTTTACTGATTAAGGTGGCAACCAAGCTGCTTATTCACCTTACCCGTTAGGATAATGAGCAGCCCATCGTTCAAAGAATGGTTTCCTTCCAGGCTACAAGTAGAAAACAAACACCCATTAATGGCAGGCCTAGTGACAGCTGCAAGTACCACTGGTCGCAGTGTTCTCTGGGAAGGACCAGCAGAGCTGGAATGGGACTACAAACCAGAAACTGCTCACACGTAGAGAAAATCACACCTGTTGGGTTCTGCAGGACACAGCATGAAAATGACCAGGTAAATGACAGACTCTTAAAAATATTGTGGTATAATCAGAATGGTGATGGGTGTCAGGTAGTCCAGGTAGCCAACAGACTGTTTCATACATCTAATTGCACTTTCTTCTAGTGTTCAGTCCCCCCAAAAACAGAGAGGAGTGTGTTAAGACCTACCTACTAATTAATAGAACAGTGGGGTTCTTCTGGTGCCAAAGACTCTGGATTCTGGCCCACACATACAGTTATTTCTAATTTTTTTACTGGGTTGTTCCCTAGCTTGACATTTTTCTGAACACAAAGGAGAATCTCTCTTTTGTAATTTTACAAGATGCAAGGTATGACTTTAAAAACTTAAAAAATAACAACCTCTGCAAAGACTAGCTACTACTGTATTTCTGGAGAGTTTCCTTCCCTAACTTCTCATGAGTATGTGGAGGGGTTAGGATTTTCAATGAAAGTAACACAGTATCAGAATTACTTGGAAACAGTTCTGTTTTGATTTGTCCCTTTAGAAAAGGCAGTGATCATGAAACTATGACCTTCAAAACCCTGGGACCTCAAATCTGTGGAACAAACTTCAACCAAAATGAACTGAATGCCTCTAGGCACATTTTCCTGAAATTAAATGACTTTGTCATGACATATAAACAGATTTATTGAAAGACTCCTGTGATATTTCCAGGTACATCATCATTATCATCACATTTTTCTGTGCAACAGCATGGAATAATGCATAGGAATAAACATTCTTCTAACACTAAGCTAAGTTCAGAGAATAAATATAAGGATATATTTCTACTATGGCAGCTGTGGTTTTGTGAGAAAACTAAAATGTTCCTCTCTTACATCTTTAATAATAGATAGCCATGGAGCCAGCTATGCAGACAGGGGAGGGAAAAAAAAAAAAAAAAACAGAAAAAGGAAAAAAAAAGGAAGAAAAAGGACAGTAATAATTGATCCACAGCTATGCCATATTTTGTGCATTAACAAATACCTTCATATTTTAGGGAATGTATTCTAAGTAATAACCATTTATACACAACTGTAAATGTATGCAATACATTACAAAAGCCTAAAGACATGTTCTTTTGTCTGGATTGCTTACCAGCTCCCAGTTATAAATATTCTAATGAGGCTTTTATACCTCTAATGTCAGTGTGGTACCGGAGTGCCTTTCTATTAGTGCATTAAGGTTCATGACTAGCATTTTTCTGTCTTTCTGTCCCCAGGTAGAAAATTGCATGTATTTAAAAATAATTAATATTTTATTTTTTATCTATGATGTACATGCACTTTCACTAGCAAATGTAGACAGAATAATATCTATCACATTTTACTGTATTGAATTTAAAGAACTAGACAAGCCTGCTGTACTAAAATAAGTATACTTATATGCTGAACTGGTGGAGAACAACAGCTAGAAATGTCTTGAGGAATATGCTTCATGCCCTTGGCAGCAAATACTTTTCATTATCCCTGTTCCAGAGTAACCACTGATGAGCATTTTGGGTGGATTTTCAGACACACACAGTATTGGCCTAACTTTGCTTCAACGGGGAGTTTTATCACACGCAGTAAGGGGAGCAGGGCTGGGCCACTGCTCCGTGCATCTGCAAACTCCAGGCTCTGAATAGAGTGAGAGAGCACAGCAGAGAGCCCAGACATCCCTGACTGGCTGCTCAGGGACCTAATTAATTAATTAATCTGCCCCAGTTCCATCCCCATCCGATGCAGTTCTTTGTTCACCTCCGTGTGTGCGAACGGCAAATTTCCTCCCGCCGGGCCAAATAAAGTCACCAACAGAAGTCAGGAGTTTCCCACTGGCAGTTACAATTAACTTTACCAATTTCCAGTTTATGGATGGAAACTGAAACATTTCAGAGGAGAAAACACCTCTACACTTTACATTTATATTACTTCCTACTAAGGTTACACCAGAACATCTGTGAGTTACCCAAAGAAATTCTGTGGCTGTATTTTATTGTGCTACTTCATGTATTACACTCACTATTCATGATGCTACTTTCCTATTAAAATCCCTTACTCCCCCTTTTATTTCCAAGGCATCCAATACATAACCATATTTCCACAACCATCCAATGACTTCAAATCTCAAATGTAGAATACATATTTTAGTCAGGTTTCATAGGAAAATTTTGATACTCCAAAATGCTTTTTCTGCTGGGGACATGACATCAGCCACATTTTACTGAAGATGCTTTTAACTTAAATTTGGATTAGATCTGTACAACTTTTTTGACATTGTAAAGAAAGCATGGAAACACGTGTTTGAAAGATCAACACGGTTTGAAAAATCTGTGCAGTTGTCAAAACCATGGGTGGGTCCTTCCAGTGGGCTTTCTAGTATTTGTTTGGGAACTAGACTCCCAAGAACAAACTATACAACTCAGACGCCAGGGAAATGTTACTCTGTTACATAGGAAACTACTCTACTACTCATCTAACCTACCTAGAATCCTACAAATGGTGAATACAACATTTATTCCTGCTTAATTTTTTATGCAGATATCTCCCTTTTTCTCTTTTTTAAAAAACAGAGGAAAAAGTTCTTCGTAGCAAAGTATCACAAGCTCAGCAGCAGGAAGACGTGAAGAGCTCCATTAACAAGAAGGAGTTTTTAAAAGAGTGATCTGAATTATGCAGCAGCCTGACATTCAGAGTGCATTGCATTACTGCAGTGGTGCACACAACCCATTACTGCACTGGAGTACACGTTCTCACAGCCCCGTGCCCAAAACACAGCAGACATTTCAAATTGATCTCTCTAGAATCTAACTTCACTGATTTTTGTTTATAAAGTCTAGAATGACATAAGTTGAGCTGCATTTCTCCTTCACACACCAAGGCTTGTTCACAGAACTATATTTTTCAATTTTAATATCAAGAAGCCTGTTATTATCATTCGAATAGCTTCGTTGTTACTATCATGATTAGCACTTCCAGAGAACTTCTGAGCTCAGAAAGACTGATGAGGCAGATTTTCTTATGGATGTTTGTCTTCACCTCCCCTTATATCTATACTACCATAAAGTCATCTACTCTCTCATGACTTGCATTTTACCCCACTGTGCTCCACACCACCTTTACATCCCCGTGGCTTTTCCACCAACCAACAGACAGCCCACGTAGTCACCAGACAATTATTTTCCTGCTGACTGACCTGCTATCTGCAGCCACCCAGAGTGTGTAACAGCTGAGTTGTTTCTGGATTTTCCTCAGAGCATGGGGAGCACATGGGGCTTTTTGCTGTTTTGTTACTGCTTTGGGTTTTCATGAAATTTGAAGTTTCAAGATTCCTACCTTCCTTCCAAACTAGCTGAAGCTGAACTGCTGGTTCAAAAGCTACTGGGGAGGGATTAGCAGGTGAGCAATCAGACAGCTTTCACCTCTGCCCTCAAAAAGAGAAGAAATATCAGGATCATTCAATGGTTCATGAGGAAGGAAAGGCAGCAATCATGTAGCACCTTTCTAGCAGGGGAAACCAGAAGAATCTCACAGTTATTCATAATGAGGTCAGAATTTTGTCAGACTAATGTGAATATCTTCAGAATTGTTTCTGTTTCAAAGATCAGAGATCACCCAGCCCTGTCATTTTCCCACTGCTTAATAGTGCAGATATGTAATAGCAGAGAGCTAGGACAGCAAACCCCTCAGTGTTAAACTATTATCTTTCTGAGTCAGCTATACTTGTGAGCTTTAAATTCGGTTAGGACATCTATTCTTCATTAGTGGGTAATCAAGAAGTGAAAGGGCATATCATATCCAAACACAGTCTTATGTTTTATATCTAATCTCAGAAATGGATTTAAGTCCAAACATGTATTTTTTATTTACTCAACTGATCCAGCTAGCCTATGAAATTAATCACATATCTGATCAAAATTAGGTCCAGAGCAAAGGTGGGAATGACATGGTGGTTAAAGGAGGCTGACCTAGGATTAGGATTGAACTGTTCCTAGGCAGGAACAGCCAAGTTCATCTGCTAGCTTTTGATTCATTTCTCTCATGTGCCCAAAGGTAAATCACTGTGGCACAGGCACACCAAGACATTTACATATGTAAACTCTGTTCACTCAAGAAAGGTCGAGAGACAGACAAACAGTACCTGAATAAAGATACACTCCAAGTGTCATTGCCCATCCAGCTTTTGAAATGGCTGTGCCTCCCTAAAATGTGTAACATGTCGTTTGCCTGACATACAGAGGTTTTGAGAAGAAAAATAGACTCAGATAGTCTAGGTATGCAAAGTGCAATCATGTTTTGGCAGAATCCTCAACAAGAACAAAAGTAACAAACTCCTCAAGAGCATGTGTTAGGCTGCTTGTAGGGTACAAAGACCTTCTAACTGTGTTAACATCACTTGACCTGATCCAAATCCTGAAGAAGAAAAAATACATTTTTAACTGAACTTAAATAAATTTGAACATGATCAGTCCTCAGTTAACTATGTGTAGATGCCTATCACACTCTTTTAACAGGGCTGTACAGGTCACCTCTGTACTGCCAAGTGCAGCAAGACCACATCAAAAAGACCACACCCTAATGTTGTTTAATCACTTTATAACCAATTTAAATATTATTTTCTCTCATATATTGACCATCTTTAATTGAAAGACAAATCTGTGCAAATACTTCAACCATACAACATCAGCAAATTTAACTGAGATTTGGTTAAAGATATGTTTAAGTTCCAAAGTTATTTAAATCTGGTGGGGAAATAAGGATGACATTCTAGAAACCAAAATGCCATAAAAATGTATGAAGGCAATACATCTGATTCTACTTCAGAGAAAATACTAAATCTTGGTTCTTATGTTTTTTACTTATATTCACTAACACAAAAAACTCCAAGAAAATAAAAGTAGCAAGGGTGAAAAAAAAAACCCCAAGATTGCTTGCATGGCTGTAATACAATACTTTGGTGATCAGTTTGGTGACCAAATAGCTAAAAAACATTTTTATTATTTTACCAATATGATAAAAATACAAATGAAAAGATACATAAGAAATTTTAAAATCCATATTTTTATTAATAAGAAATCTCAAAAACTCCTATCCAATAAACAATTCCTATTACAATTTTTAAACATGGCAGATCACTTAAACCATGTTTGGACCAGAATGCTTCTATTTGAAAAGATAAAGCAGATTTTTCAACCTTGGTTCCATTGTTTTGTGCATTTTTTTTTTCATTTTAGTGTATCTTTTTTTGAATTAATCTCCAAAAGCTACAATAATTAAAACTATATGTAGAGCAGGAAGGTACCATTTTTTTCATGTTATATTACTTCTTCAGCATTATTATAAGTTCAGTTTGTCTGATGTGAGTCTAATTCTTTATTCAATCTTGGGCTAAGTCCCACTGGAAAAGTGGGATATTGTGATTATTAAAAAAAGTAGAGATAGAAGAGGCTAAAGGCTCCCTGCTAATGAGTGAGAGAAAAAGAAATGTGCCAGTCTACACTGTAGTATGTCTAAATTGAACTGCCAAACAATAAACTACAATTCCTCATTACAGAGAGAGATATTTTTTTATGCTCACAGATAATAAGTGAAGAATGAACAAAAAGGAAACATAATAATAATTTAAAAAAATATATATATATTTTGGAATTTACACTGTTTGAATACTTCTCCTACAGCCTTTGACTGAACAAATGTAATTCAGACCTCTGGTACATTCACTAAGTATTTGAAAAGATAGATGAATAATGAGGGTCCAGTAAGATATTGCTAATCTTATTAATTTTATATCTACTTATTTTAGCTGATGAAAATAACAGCATAATTCAGCTACAGTAAGAAGGAAGGCTGTTGTGCTGTAGAGTAGGACTCAAAAACAAGTGTATTGAACTGATCAAAAAGATTAGCAAGTGTGCAGACAAAATATTTAGAAATGACAATTTTCCAAAGTTGTTTGGGGTACATGGGGTTTTTAAACTCCAGAAACTCCCACTTATGCCACCTGTACTCCCAGAATCTTAATTCCATGGAAGTTAGAAAAAGCACATAGATGATGAAGAAAAATGTCTTTGGAGACTGCCTGCAGTACAAATTCCTTAAAGACTGATGCTACAGCATCAGGTAAAATATTTCTGCTTGCAATATTATTGAACAGACACTATCTTATCAGCAGATCTCAACACATTCTACCAAGGAGGAAAAATTTTTAGATGGAAGAATAGAATGCCTATAATTAACTAGTATATTCATATGGCAGAGGTAACAGTAGTATTGTTTTAAAATTCACATTTTTGCAAGGTATTGTTTTTAAATTGACAAGAAGAAATTTGTGCTACTTGACAGAATTACCACAAGGACTGGTGGAACACCTGTATTTATTAGATGACTGCAAAATGTCCCTAAAGTACTTGAGAACTTGAGAAAAAAAAAAGAGCATTTTTACCTTGCTTCACACAAGTACAGACAGACTCATTGGTGATTCAAGGAAGGTTTCTCAGTCTCTGCCTCATCTTCACATTGGTGATGTTTATTCCAGACCATTGGCAAGCCCTGGAATACTGTTTGGCCACCCTGACTAAGAGCACGAGACCTGTGACTGCTTGGTGATTACTCATCACTCATTTAGCCACTCTTCATCCATACAGTGTGTACTGAGACAATTTTGTACTCTTCTAGCTGCTTAATCAAAATTCTTTGCCCTCCCAAATCCCCATTTTGCCATAAAAAAGCCTCCCTTGTTTCAACTGCTCTCTCAAACCTATCAACCCAAACAGTCATCTCATCAAAAAGGTGTCATATCAACTTTACAGTATCTGTCTTCCACAAGTCTAACAGTTATTATTACCCTTATTTCACTCTTTATAATTTAGTCCTATATCAGCCATGCCATTATTTTGCCTAAGATGCATGTCAGTCTGACAGGCCTATAATTACCATTGTACCCTCTTTCACCCTTTCAAAATATTGGCTCAACAATAGATTTCCTCTCATCTTCTGGATTTTTCCAGTGCCAGTTTTATTGAAAGGCAAAGGCAGTGATCCTCTGGGACAGTTTTTCTGCAGCATTTGGACATACAATAAAGAAATGCTGATTTTAAAAGGTCCATTTTCATACTCATTAATTGCTGAAACAAGGTATTTCAGCTTCAGCATCATCATATGTCTGTCACCCTGTTCCTTTTCCACAGAGAACCAAGAGGAACATTTTGGATCAGCACTGACTTTGAACTTTACACATTAACCAGTAGCAAGGTCCACTTGGGAAAGGCAGCAATTAGACAATAAGGGAGCAATAGATGAAGTGCCTGCCTGGGGAGTAAAAAGGATTGCAAGAAGAGAATATCAGTCCTCTTGAACAGAGAAAAAGAAAAGTTGTTTGCTTCCCAGAGTGAAGACTACTAAGGAACCCTAGGGATTTGAAGAGACACAATTTGGCAGATTAAGGAGAAAAGGATCAAGGTACAAATGAAAACCTCTTCAAAATGAAACCTTGAAAATCACAAATCTTTACTTAAGTAATTTTTCCCTCCTCATTTCCAATTATTTACCACTTCACATCTCCCCTGCTACTGCTGACCCCTCCCTACTTCTGCTTCATCAACAATTTCTCTGGCAGTACTTTCCTGTGCCTCCTAAATCCACCCAGAGGAGATCACTGAACACATTTGAGCTGGGAAAGTTTGTATCTTAGCAAAAAAAAAAAAA
>VXAX01004353.1:283437-346907 GCA_013399835.1 Leptocoma aspasia
AACACAGAATTCAGAAAAGTAATTTGTTAGCCAAGTAACAGAAATATTTGTTAACTACCTCTGTTTTCCTGTATTATTACATACATTTCTGCCTTTTCCACATAGTAACAAGCCAGCACGAGCATTAGTACTTTTTTTCACTTTAAAAAACTTATCAAAGTCCTTGATTAAATGGCCATTTCTTCATGTATCCTTCTGCTTCTTTTACAAACGTCTTCAATTCCTCACTTCTCATTTATATTCATTTATTCTTTATGATCAACCTTCTTTTTTCCCCATTTGTTTCATTATATATTACAGCTGCTTTCTCTTCCCATGTAAGCCAGGCTAGTTTTCAGCTGCTGAAAAATTTTCATTAAAAAATGCCAATGAACTGACCCTGAAACATTTCACTCAAGACATCCCTGGTTTGATAAAACTTTTGTCAAAACCAGCAGAGGATTCAGGAAATAAACTCAGATGGGATTCCTTGGGACTGCCACAGGGCCATGTACTCGCTCTCTCTTCCTAGCTCTGGGGAAGATCCAACTAAACAAAAAAAAAAAAAAGCAAAACCAAAACCCACAGACACAACAAACAAACAAAACACAAACCATACCACATTGTAAATTCTCAGTGCTGAAAAACAATGTATTTCTCAAATACTTTCAAAACAGAGACGCCTGTATAGGGACTGCAAAAAACCAAAATCACAAAACAAAGGGTCTAGGGCTTAGGATATGCTTGTCTACATTACCAGAGCTTTTTTAGTTATCCACAGCTCACTCAATTGCAACATTCTGTACTTTTTAATTTGTTCAACTAACTCATGGAACGTCTCAGGAAGCGATGGCTGTCTCTCTGGCTGAGAGTGACTGACAGGTGCTGTGCAGGCACACGTGTAATGAATGTCACAGATAACACGGAGGCCTCCTCAGAGAGTGCCACTAGGAGAGACAGCTTGTCTTCTGGCAGTTTGTAAATAGCAATCCACCGGGAGTTACAGGGATTTGAGTTACAAGTCACTTTACTCCTGCCTGCTCTCTCTGGGAGTCAGGAGAATACACAAGCGCTTTTCATCGTGGCACTTCCCATCCAGTGGAAGACAGAGTCTGTTCAGAGCAGACCCTTTCAAGGGACAAGCTGTATTTTGCTTTATCAACACCCCAATCGTGTAGTTAAGACTGCAGTTGTAGCCAAATAGTCATCACAGACCTAGATTTCCACAAGGTGCATTTCTACCACGTGCCTGTTCTCTCCTCTTTTAAACACAGCACACATGCCATGCACAAACAGTGGATGGGATTCTGAAGGAAAAGTCCTTTGGAGATTTATTAACATGAGCATGACTTTTGCTGCCTATTTTACTGAGTTATGCCTGGACACAAGAGCAGACAGCTCAGCAAGAGCACTCTCACACATCAATGCGGGCAGCATGTTTTCAAGGTAAAATTTTCCTATTCAGAATAATAACAACTTTCCTTTTTTTTTTTTTTTTTGTTTTTTTCTCTTACTGCCTTTTTCTATCGTGAGAAGAGCAGAGAAAAGATGAGCAGCAATATCTGGAGTTTTATCCAGTGAAATGTGGATTCTAGGAAAGCCTTGGAATGCATACACAGTTGCTATCTTTTGGGCTGGATGTCCCTAAGACAGCTGACAGGCATGACAGAATTGTATTCTCTAAAGGTGTACCCAGGAAATGTCACTGCACATGCACTTTCAGAAAAATCCCTGCATACTGGGGTTGTGTGAGAGGCCAAAGCCAGCAGGTGGCACTCGGAAACACGTGCCAGAGCCTGGATGAGAGCAGGATTTTCTGCACTACAAAACTACTATTTCTCAGCAGTACCTTGTCTACATAACCAGACATACACCAACAAACATGGAAATTCAATTTGTTATGCAGAAAGCCTGATTTTTAACCCAATATCAGAGAAACATCTATGAACTCTTAGCCCCAAGTGAAATAACTGTGTCAGTGGGATCTCCAAAGTCACACTCATGCAACCCAACCAGGAAAATTCGTGTATTCTTGTGCCATTTTCTTCTTCTCTTTATGTCAGTGCGATTTGCCTGCACAAAAAGCATTTCCATGCTTGATTACGTTTCTTCAGTTTCAAGAGAGGGAAGGAATTTTATCAGTCCTCTGTAACAGGTATGGGATTGGAATCCTTTTCCCACTGCCTTCAGTGTTGAGCAGTGAAATCTCTGAACACCTGCAGGCAGTTGTACCTATTCACTGAAGATGGTGATGATTAGTTTTCCAACATTTTTGCTGCTTCCCCCTGCTGCTTCTCTCAACACGTAGCCATTTGCTCAAATTAGCAGGTGTCCAAGCCCAAAATTAAAGCTTGTTTTAAAAGTTTGTCTGTGTTGGCAGAAATTTACCACCTCTTTATTAATGATTAAACCAAGATTGCTTCGGTTTGCGATAAGGCATCACCAGCTTCATCTGTCATTAAATAACAAGGAGTCAGTGCTGCCTGTCATTCCTAGAAAGACACTGAATCTAAGGCTGCCACTTTAAGCACAGCTCTCATTATTTATTCTCTTTCTTCTACACAGCCTGTTATCAAAATAGACTTCCTTTCACATTTCACTTTTTTTTTTTTTTTCATTTTAAAACTCAACACTTACAGGTTGGGTTTTTTTCTCTCCCGTTTTTAAACTTTCTGCAGGAAAAAAAAAAAAAAAGCAAACCTAAAAAAATTGCAAGCTTGGATCACATTGCAAAAATTTGTTCCTAAACTTTTATGATTTCTTTCTGAGGCTGTGTTCTACAATTTATAGAGGACCCTATATGTGGGTCTTCAAGAACAAAGCCCATACTCAATTTTCATTCTGAAAGTCTGGCCATATGACTGATTCAAGCAGATTTTTTTAAAGTAGCAAGACAAACAAGCCAACCAGAAAAGTCATAACAGGAATAAAATAAAAAAAAAATCCTTGCACCTCTTTTATCCTTTTGTTTTTCTATTTTGAATGTGACCCTTATTGTTCATCCAGTACCAGGGCATAATCAGCACAAAAAGCCCAAAATAACCTTATTCCTTCCCACCACCAAGAAATCCATTAAAACAAAACTCTTCATTCAGATTTATACAGTAAATAGTTTGTGAGATAGAACTATAAGTTCAGAAGTACTTCAAGACATAACAATTTATGCAGTGCTTCATGACCTTTCATACTCCCAACCACAATATTGTTGAAAGTGTCTCCTGGTAAGAGGAGGAAATGCTCCATGCACAGATTTAATCTTTTAAGAGCTACAAACCTGTATTTTCTTCCCTCTAAATTATCAGATAGGATATTTCAGAGATGTTTCTTCTTTTTTCCTTCCAACAAGAGGGATAAATAAAGGAAATGTGGCTAAATTCATTCTGTCCTCTTGTTTTTATTAAAACAATTACAGTGTGTATGAAGCCTAGGGAATTCTTTTTTTTATTTATTTTTTATTATTAATTCCAGTTCAACACTCAAATGAATAAGCAAATAAATCTAATTTTAGTCAAGGAACTTGTTAGTTCACCTTACAAAGTGTAGACTATTTTTCGTTGAGCCAGTCCCAAATCTTACACCCCTGATTAAATTAGTCTCAAAAGTGAAGAGATCATTTTCCTCATCATTGAATCAGAGATGTGGCACAACAGTTGGATTTCAAAGGCAATACTCAGAAATTGTCAGTTTGCATGGAATTGTCACATAGTTCAGACTTTATGTTTTGCAAGTTTCATCTTAAAAAATATTACTTCCCCAATTACTCTGCTGCTCTTGTCTCACATAAAGGTTTTGTTTAGTTAAAGATGAAACAAATAAGCTTTTGAAATATTTAATTTTATTGTAAAAGAGAACAAAACCACCTTTGTATTTCTTCTTTCTCATACCTTTAAGGTGACATATTCTTTCATGGAGATATTATTCATGTGACCATTAGAGTACATACTTTGCTTATAGCTATGAATTAAATATTAAGTAAAAGTGAACTGCATTTTAAACATTAATTAGAAATTACATACCTCCTGTACAGTGGATGGCAGGAAGGACTACATGTTGATCTGACTATTTTAATTAATTCCAGCTGACTTAATTAAACAACTCAATTTTTTTTCCTCTTTTTTTTTGCAAGTGGATGGTAAATCTTCAAAAATTCTGCCTGTCTCCTAAGATTGAAAATAAACCCACAATACATTAGAGAATGCAGAATGGCACATTATTAGTGATTTGCAGAGAACATATTGCAGCTAGTTAGGAATTTTTCCATTAGTGATCAGGCCATTTCTGTTAAAAAAAAAAAAAAAAAAAAAAAAAAATCAGAATAAATTTTATTGTCCTTTTCTGTGTTCCTGCATTTAAAGAAAATTCAAATTTCAAAAATCTTAATATTTGGCACCTTTCAAAATCCAAACACATAGAATGATTTATATGCCTATCTACATTAAACATACTTGCACATGAATGTAAAACTATTTGCGTGCATCCATCCTTGTTCCTAACTGTCTGGAACACAGACTGATAGGAATGCATCCTGCTCCTAGCTGTCCTACAGACAAGTGTCCAGGATCCATCCATGTGTCTACAAAAAAAACCACCTTTGAACAGATTAACTAAGGCACATGGGTGTTTTCAGACTTTGCTAAGCAACAAGTTTTCACTCTATTCAATGATAGTAGCTGGAAGTCTGGCTTAATCATTTTTAAAATAACTGTCTTGATTAGAGAAGTAGAAAACCAGCATAATCACGATACTAGTATAGTAACTTTTATTAGAAGGTTGGGGTCCATAATGAGGGAAAATTCTTTTTCCCCCAGTTGGAAATAGTTACAAGTACTTATAGAATTCTAAATGGAAAGCATTTTTTAAAGTTGTAGTAGGTTCAAGTCAATTTGTCTTTCCTAAGTTGTGGGGTTTTCTTTTTTCAACAGAAAGTTTTACAAGGCATAGACAGAGTCACTAAATGACATGGGTGTCAGAATATATCTGCACAGGCTGCAGCTGTATATAACACGTTGACATTTGGAAAAATATTATTTCTTTTAATCAGATTTTTATCAAAGGAGTAGAATCCTTCATTCTAAGATGAGTGACTATAATTAGATGGTTCCCCAACCAAATCCTCCTACTCTCCTAGCTTTTGATACAGCAGTAAGTTATGGAATAAGCCCTGCACCAAGCTAATGAGATGCACAATAAATGCATCATTAATTTATGCTAGATACTACTCTGTTCCTTTCATATCTATTGTCGTTATCCTCCTACAGCACTCAAGCTAATTTTAATTGATGGTTTCCATCAGCAAATTAAAAAACAATATACTCCAGACTATAGCAATGAAAAATATAGAGCAAAACAATATGTTCTAAGAGAACACCACACTTTGTTATCTTTATGGTGCAGAATGAAAGACAAATTAGCTAAAGAATGCTGTGCAAGTCTTTCTGTTGCTTTTATGATAATAAGAAGATATTCTTTATTTGTTTTGATTGGATGGTACAAATTCATTGTCCTGTTACAAATTATTGATATGGTTGAAAGTCAGCATTGCCTGATTTAATACTTACAGGTGTTTCCTTCTGATAGTTTACATTTCCAATTTAAATTGCATTTGGAAAGCTTAAATGACTAATCCTCAACTTGTAAGCACACTCCTCTACGGAAAATATAAATCCAGTGTCAAACACCTTTTCTTTGTTAAGTACACTATTGGTAAAGAATTTTTTACTTGTCCTGTGAAGAGAGAATTACAAAGTTTTGAGGGGGAGACTGAGGCAGAGCCAGCCTGAGGGCCACGCTGGGGCTGTAACAGCGTCTATATAACAGTATAGATGTGTAGTATAGATGTATAGTATGGACACCTCTCCACAGAAAACTAAAGCTTCAGCATGTACTGCCCAGCACTAGGAGAAGATTAAGGAAACCTTTCACATGAGCCACTCCACTGTCCCCATCCTTCTGAAACTGGACTACAACCTCAAACTCATTGCACACTGCACAGCTCAAACTCATTGCACACAGAACTTTTCAGATGCCTTCTTCAAACGACTGGCCTCACTTCGATCTGGTCACGTTCCCTTCCAAACCCCCTGCCAGGCAGCCTGGACCTCTGGCACTGCTCAGGCTCTGAACTCAACACTTCTAGTGGTACATTTGATATCCTTAGGGAGCTGCTTGCTCTCTCTGTAGCTCAATCTTATGTCAAACTGTAGCCATGGCAGTAATACTTCTGTACAGGGCTTTCGTGGCTCATGTTAGAAATCAACACGGAGTCCGAGCAACCATCACTATTTTCAACTGGTTCTCAGTTGACAAAAACATTAACTGTACTGGTGTTTGCATTATGGCTTCAAACTGAAAGAGAGTTGGTTTAAATTAGATATTTGGGGAAATACTTTACTATAAGGATGGTGAGGCCCTGGCACAGGTTGCCCAGAAAAGCTGTGGATGCTCCATCCCTGGAAGTGCTTAAGGCCAGGCTGGACAGGGCTCTGAGCAACCTGGTGTAGCAGAAGGTATCCCTGCTGTGGTCTTTAAGGTCTAATCCAACCCAAATCACTCTATGATTCTGAGATGTTATTTTTGTTTTATTTAATTGCCTCCTACAAGCCACACCTTTACAAGACAATTTTAATGTTCTTCCTTCTTTCCTCTCATGCTGTGTGAGTAATAACCAGTCCTCTTACTTAGGTTTCCACATCTATATTTGTGAAAATTCCCCTTCCTCAGGCACATGTTAGTCAAAGATAAGCAGTGTAGTTTTATAACTAACATGATACCTTTCTAATGTTTTTCTAAGTATTCCATAAATAAGCAACATAAACATGGTTTTCACAGCTGACAATATCTGATATTTTCATAAAATGCTGTTCATTTACTATCATTATTAACACTGCCTCTGACCAACAGAAGAAGTTATACTGACACATGAACTCCAGGAGATTAACTACACAACACCAGCAGGATTCCATTCAGAGGAAAAATGCTATATCTCAAAAAATAGATCATAAACTGATGAGGAGCCTACAAGCTCCCAAGCCACACTTGGAGCAGCCACAGGCTTTGATTCTTCTGTCAAAGTTTATCAAAGGAAAGGAGCTGCAAAGGGGATGAGCACTCTGAAGGCTTACAGAGGCAGCAGGTGGTCATTTCAGGTTACTGCTGTTAAAGGAAGTATTGCACATGTGCATTCACTTTTAGCACCCAATTAATATTTTAAAGAGATTCTTGAGCACTTCTTATAATTTTATTGTTTTTCACTTTTATTCTTTTAATGCCCTCTGAGAACCTTGAAAATCCAGTGTCTTTTCCTATTATTTTTGTCCTTTTCTATTTGACACACTCATTTTTCTGAGTTTCTTAGCAAGCCTCAAATTAACATTCTTTTCTTTCCCTGTCCCTTCCTTATTTGGAAAAATCTATCTTGCTTCACATGTGGAAGATATAATATCTTACAGCAAACAGCACAGTACACCACAAAACTCAAAAATCTTCATCCTGACTTCCCAGAGCAAGAAAAGCAGCTGAAGAATCACTTCAAAATATTAACAGCAGCCATGAAACAGCAGCCACGCAGTAAATGGTAAGGAAATAAATACTGGTTTCAGATAGCTTGGGTCCAGACATTCTAGCATTAAAATTGAGATTGCTAACTTAAAACATCAGAGCTCAGAGTCAGTAGAGGCAACCTTGGACTCTGACTACAGAATTAAGGTAGAGATACCAAATCCAGAGCTGCAGTCCTGAAATACCTAACTCAGAACCTGCTGAACTTGAAGGCCCCTAAAGCCACAGTACATTACATGTAGGGTTTCCAAGCTATATTCTTTTACAAGTTACTCCTCTTTCCTAATTTGACAGAAGCTTTCTATGCCCTCAGAACTGCCTCACTTAAAAGGAATTGACACTTCTAAGGCTAGCCAGCATGCAAGCAGTCCCACCTTTGCCTACAAGGGGGCAAATCCAATAGTCATTCACTGTGCAGTTAAAACATACCAGGTGGGATACTCGGTGAGAGGGTCTGCAGGTACCTACTGTGGCAAACATGTCACGTGGCAAAGCTTCCCCAGCAGTCAATGAAAAAAAGCAATTCAAAGTGAAGAGGCTCTGAATTGTAATCAGGAAAACACTCTCTCTGCTGACACCTACAGAAGCTTAGGTAGGTAATTTTCCTGGCTAAATTAAATGTCTGCAGTAAAGAGATGATGTCAAATGCTACAAACTGGTGTCCTTTGTCCTAAAATGCAAAGAGAGGGTGAAAATAGCATTCAGTAGTCTTTCATTCAATTCAGGTCTTGTTCTCTGGGCTGTCACTGACTGCTGAATGCAAATTGCAGAAATGCTGCTGCATGCAGAGAGTAGATGCCAGTAGTCCCATTGCAGGCATGCTTAAGCTGTGCCAGTCATAGTGTCACTTGTGCTATCTCTTTTCTTGTGACTATTGCATCCTTTTCTACATGGTGGATCAGCTTCAAGGGCAAAGTTAAGATGGCTGCTGAGATTGCTGCCCCAGCCAGATTACTTCATGTTTCACATCAATCTCCTGGTGCTAAAGAAAATAGATATGAAGCAAAGCAAACAGCTCTATGACTGTCACTCCTGTCCAGCTCTGCTTTAGAAATAAACAAGACAAATGCTCACTGCTTAGGAAAGCTAGTTAGAAACACTTACCATTAGGAAATAGTTCTTCAGAGTGGAGGTGGTGGAAATGGAGATGCCCACTTAGGGGTCTGAGTAGTATGGTAAAGGGTAAGAGGTAAGATTTCAGGCACAGGATTTATTCCCTATTTTTTTACTTACTAGTTAAGGCAGTTTGCCATTCTCATTGCATAATTCCAAATTACTTTTAATCAGTTTAACTCGCCACACACAATGTGCAAGACTAGAGATTAGTTACCCAGTATGTGTTTGCAGCACATACCTTGCAGATATTTATAATCTTTATCAGAACTACCCACAGTGGAAGCACTCCCTGCAAGCAATCAGGTTGTCAATAGCACATGACCGTAAAAGAACTTATATGTGTCTAAGTGTGAGAAAGCAAGTTTGGCCAAAAAAATGAAAGTGAGGAAGGGCAGTGTTAAAGATTAATGAGTGTCTCAAATCAGATATTTTCTTCTGAAGATGGTGTGGATTTGTTAATCCCAGGTGGTCAAGAGAAACATCAGATTCATTTTTGTTCATTTAATGCAGCAGCAATACCACACTGTGTCTTGTCCAGCAGGTGATAAAGTAACCAAGTATCAGCAGAAAGACCCACAAAAGGATTAAATTTAGAATCATAGAATCATTAAGCTTAAAAATGACCTCTAAGGTAATCAAGTCCAACCATAAACCCAGCACTGCCACCATGTTAACTACATGTCCCTAAGTGCCACCTCCACATGATTTTTGAACACTTCCAGGAATAGGGATTCTACAGGTTCCCTGAACACCTGCTTACAACGCCTAATCACTCTTTCAATGAAGAAATTTTTCCTAACACCCAATCCAAACATGCCCTGGTGCAACCTGGGGCCATTTCCTCCCATCCTGTCAGTTTTTACTTGGGAGAGGACAACAAGATTGTTTATGCATATTACTGTTTCCCTTGGAACATGAGGTCTAAGTAAATTATAAAACTTCAAATTCCATGAACACAGAAAAGCATGTGCCTTCCCTGCCTTCAGATAAAGATCATATTCCATGTAACCTTTGATCTCCTCTAGATGCTGAGATTCAGGAAAAACTGTCCTGGTATCATATAAATAGACTTTTTCCAAGATTTTACATACCTCAGGAAAGTGGAAGATTTATAGCTTATCTTCCAGTGAAGTGAGGAAAGAATCCTTCACACCTTTACTTTTTTTAATTTTCCTATTTTAATGGAAAAAAACCCTCTGTCTGCTTACCTCTGTTTAATATGCAGGTAAGAAAACATCATCCACTCTTACCATAGTAAAGCTGCTTCATTATCTTTCAAAAGTCAAACTCATAAATAAAGTAATTGTTCCACATTAGTCTACCTCTTTAGTAAATAAAGAAGGTGTTGATACAATCATCTAACAATCTTTTTCCTAATGCCTGCCTCAGAGAAGGATTTGAAAACATGTCATAGCTTTAAATGTAAACCAACAATAATGATTTTTAATATATTTTCTATGGTAGACTTTGGTAGGGAAAATCTTTTAAAAATCAAACTGCTACAAGCCTACTATTACTTTCTTTTCCCTAAGATATTTCTGGGTAGTTAACAGCTTTCTAGCTCCTTTATCTATATCCTACTATTAACAGCCATTATAAATTATTAAATGTTTTTAAAATATTTTTCTCAATTTTCCATAACTTTTCCTTATGTAATGTATTCTTGTATGCAGAAAATGCACTAACCGCTGCTTTTGGAAAATATCTGTATATTGTACAAAACTTTATTTTTACCCTTCTACTTATAAAAAGAAACCAATGCTGCAGAAATGTGTTGGCCTTTAGGAATAACTCACCCTTCCAAAAAGTGAAGACTGGACTGACACTTTCATACAAAATTAAGATAGCAGAATTCAAATAGAAATGTATGGGTAAAGAAGCCAGAAGTTGATGGCATTACTCAATAACAGAAACTGAATTTCAGCCCATAGCTCTCATTCTCCTCTGCTCCCTTTCTTTGCTCATATTTTTCATATGATTGTTATCCAATCCTAAATGGATTACTTCTAAAATTCTGCTTACAGTGACAGTTTGTTTTATGTGATAAATGCACAGGTTAGTTTCTATCTTTCTTTTCATTTCCTGAATAGAATTGAAAAATCATTTTCCTAATCTCATTAACACTCTGCTAGCCCTACAAGAGGGTTCAGATGCCCCTTAGAAATATCCCATATAAAAGCATCATGTGAGCAGTAAAGCACCAGCAGGGAGGATATACCCACACATCTGAGCACTATTTCTTAGGTGTCCTGGGTTTCCCTTGACCTCTGGAGTCATATTCCATTAACCAACATCCTTGCTTCCCCCACACTACTTGAAATCACAACTGTGAGAGTAGTGATACCAGCAGGAATTAGTTTCTATCATGAAACATGCAATGAAACAAGATTTTTCATGTCGAGGATAGTGACTTTCATTTAAAAATGAAACAAAACCTTCATCAATGGTGGAGCTAATGAAGCCTAGTCTGATACAACTCGGTGCCCTCAGCCTTCTCAGAACACCACAATAAGTTCTGACTCTTACATTCATCACTGAAAACACCACAGCTGCTACCACAAAGGCTTTATAATATGCCAGTCTTACCAGCCTTTCCTTCACCATAGATGGTAATTTTTTTTCTCTTTGCATTCCATCTACCAGTTCTTTCTGTTTTGATTTAAATTGGCTAGTTAGGTTCAAAAGTTACTGGACAAAGTGATGAACAGAGGCAGCGAGGTCTTAAATCATCCTTTCCTTAAGAAACTAACTAAAAAGAGCTTTTATAGATATGAAGAAAATAGTTTGAAATATGACTACATGTACAACATGCAAAAACTCAGGTGTTTTGAAGCTGCTATATGTTTGAATTCTCTATTTAGGCAAGAGAAGGCTTATTAAAGGGATTTTGGAAAGTGCAATATGAAATATAAAACTCTGTAAAAACTGACTGACCATTTTGCCTCACGAGCAGCTTTACCATGCTCAGAGAAGGATTCCAGAGCAGCTGTTGCTTACAGGGACTAGGTAGTAAGAAGATTTCTCAGAAATCTAGCTTAGGTCTTTTTGGTCAGAAAAGAGCTCACTTTTCTACTGCAGGTGGTATTCTGCTGTGTATGATGCTCTTTCAGTACAAAGGAGTACAAAAAACAGACTGTAAAGCCTTTAAGATTCACAACACTTGCTTTTCTTCACAACAAGTACCCTGTTTACAAAGATCTAATTACTCCAGTCATCTTGTTTGCAGACATTAGGTCAACAAATAGCAGGATGAATACACTTCCTTGTGACTTGGGCAACCAGTATGAATAACTCATTCTGAAAATTATACTCCGGGGAGCACTTACAAAATTCCACAAGCCTAATGTGGTTGTAAGATTATTTGATGAACTACATAAAACACACACGGTCATATAAAAAAATCATTAGCAGTTCATGGATAATTCACGGATAGAAAAAGTTATTAAATCCCAAAGTGTTTATATACAATGAATATCTATGACCCACTCTATTCAGTACATGTGTATTGCAAAAGCCAAGTATATTGGTCTTTTTCTGACATTACACAGATATTTACATACACTATTCCAACTAGATTGGAGTAAGAAATTACAGATTAGAGTAAGAAAAAATATGTCAGGTTAACAAACTGCTTCTGAGAAATCCAACAATTGCAGTGATTTATAAACCAAAACCTGAAAAATCCCACAGATTTACTTTAAATATTTTATTGAGTAAGCTATGTAATACAAAACCTGTGTATTCTATATTTATATTGGAAAAGTTCCTTCAGTGTTTCAGAATAGCAGTTTGCAGGAGCTCATTAAATTATTATAGGGTTATTTGGAATCATGTTCCATTAGAGTTACTCCATGTGCAAATGCCTATTGATTTCAGTGGGACTCCGATTGCACTATCTGCTGTGAAGTCTTATTTATTTCTCATTCAAAATCCCCACTACTGTGTTTGCTCATTTCATTTTATTATTGATTCAAATCATGGTGATATTAGAGCTAACATATGCAGGCTAAATCTATAAAATGAGAGAGAGACTACAAATCAGAATGCTAATGATAAAGATGGTCATTCACGAAGAGAAGATTTAACTATTTTTTTAAGACTGCTAGGTATAAAGAAATCTAATCAATAAATGACACTTAATCTTTCTTAGCTCTAATATACCATACATAATCTTATTTGTCTCCATGGTTTTTACAGAAACCTCCTTGTAATGTAAGATTAATTCTATTCAATAATTAAAATTACTGAGAAGCAAAATTGACTACTTACAGGTACAAGCACTGATTATGTTAATTTAAATTATAAATGCTTTTTTCTTCAATGCAATCATGTATTTTTAAGTCTTTTAGACATCATGCTTCAAGCACATTTGCTATATGAATGGGTAACTTTTATATGGTACTAAGTTTCCAATTTAATGTAAACCTTTTTTCTCTTTTCTTTTTTCTTCTCTTTTTGTAACTGAAAGCATTTATTTTTTATTCATTACCTAATTCTCTTTACATACAATAGTTATAAAAAATATCAGTAATTACCTGTTTTATCCTTTTGATTGTTTAACAATTTTACACAGAACTTTTTTTTTTTTTTTTTTAAGCACAGAGTTACATATTTTGCTTGGTTCCTGTGTTGCTTGCACCCAAATTGGGAAACTCTGATGTAAATAAATGCAGGGCTGATTCTGTAAAAATACTTCAAGCACCTGTGGCTGTGGCATAAAAGAACCTACTTGAGTGTTTAAATCTAGGCAAGGGCTTATGTGCTGCACCTTAAAAAACTTGACTTTTATATTCAAGTCATTATAGCCAGCCCCATGACTGTATGCTCAGATTATACCTTTTTAACAATTGAGCAGATTCCATATATATGAAAACAGCTCCCTGAAGAATCAGCTCTTGCTACATCATTTACAGGCTGTTTACAATCAAATCTTCTTTTAACCCTTTGTAAGAACATCACTAGTTACTGTTTAACATATTCAGAATAACCCTAATGTGCTGTGTGCTGGATGCTCTGACAGTTCAAATGGATGCCTGAGGGGCTGTGGAGCCCCAGTAATGACAGGGGAAGTTGGATTTAACTCATCTCACTCTAGTCATATATATATAAGCCAGCCAATTATCTGTGCTTTGTAGTTACTTGAAAATTGAAAGGAAGGTTGTATTTGGGAACACAACAGAGCAAATACACTGCTGACTTGTCTTAAAAGAGCCAGTGCATTAAATATAAAAAACAATGCTGATTCACAAGACAAAAAAACCCCAAACAAACAAAAATACAAACAAAACAAACAAACAAAAGAAACCACCCAGACACAACCCAAACAAAAACCAACAACCCAAACAAACAAAATACCAAACCAAAGAACCAACAACCAAACCACGCCCCCAAAAATGCCAAACTCTTTTGGCCAAGTATTGCTGAAGAGAAAAACAGGTGAAAAAGCAAAAAATCCAAATAAATAAGCCCAAGAACTCTACTAGCCTATAGAGATGTGTGATGCTAATTCAGAAAGGTGTCCTTCCAGGTAGGTGTTCATTAGTCCAAAACATTATGAGAGTTCTTGAGTGTTCCAAACCCTCTAGTGCTGAGGGCAAAAGCATAATCTATAGTGCAGATAAAGTATAAAAATGTTATCAATATATCAATAAAAACTGTTGTAACCCTAACTAGTTCATCATCCAGTAGCCTATCCACAGTTCTTCCCAAAAGATTCCAAAGAGCATCTTTAAACTTTTCAGTGAAAAGCAGAATTGTGCTGTGTACAAAGTAGTTTTCCTGGAATGAGCTGGGCGTGCAAGCACACCAAATGTTTCCTAATTGTTTGCCAGGTGGATTTTAATCTGTCTGACAGTCACTTTTAAAGGAATGATCACAGTTTTTGCACTCCATTTGCAGGAAGAAACAGTTCACAAAGGTCACCCACCAAAACGGAAATGTCAGACAAATTACCATCCAGGCTGCAAACTCTGCCTCTAAAGGACACTCAGTGGGATTTGCAACTTCAGAGTTTGGGGTTTTTCATTGTTCACACTCCTGAGAAAAATCACTGTGGAGCTCATTTGTTCCAGAGCCTGCAGAGCCATCACTCCAGCATAAGGAACTCACAGAAGGCATGGCCACCAAACATGTTGCTCTTTTGTTCACAGAACAGCATCTTCCAGAGGTCAAAGGAAAATAACTGATAGGCTGATGCCAAGTCATACTTCACTGCAGAGATGGCTGACTGGAAGTGGCAAAATCAAAGTTCTGTTTCAAACTAGGATCATCCAGTACATCCTCCACAGCCAATTTCTCAGAAACAATTCAGAAAGAGAAAAATCACAGCACCTGCAAACAGCTTAAGAGGTTGAAAGGAAGTCTGTGGCTGTGTGTTTACAATAAGAATGTTTAGGGGAAGGTTCAGTTAGTAGTTTACATGTGTTTTGTTATTTTTTAAATATCCCAACCCATTCTTTTTAGCACATTCTCTTGAAATTAAAATGATTATCAATATGGATATATTTTACTAAAGAGACCATTACGCATCTTCCATAACATACTAAAAATTCATATAAAATCTAAATTTTATAGGAAATTAGGTGAAACTATACCAGTTGTACTACTTTTTAAAATTCTCTTTAACCTATAGAAATGAGACTTAGGTTAGAGACCCTGAGTTCTACGAAGATATCATTGCATAATTTATGTACATAATTTATGTACGTAACTTATGTGCATAACTTATGTACATGTGCATACAGAGACTTGACAACTTGCACTGCCTCATTTTGCATAACTTAGGTGGGTTAGCCACCAGTATCACCTACATTAGGGGATGAGCAGATATATACATATCTGTACATATATATATACATATATACATACATACATAAACAGAGTGCAAATTTCAAAAATACTCCTGTGTAGGATCTTTTGTTCAGGTTAACAATGACAAAAATCTACTTTGAAATGACAAGCACGCACATTTGCTCAAAATTCTAGGTTGGAGGCTTTTGTAAAGAGTGGACTCTAGACAGGTCATTAGCAATTAAACATTATCACCACTTCTGCCATTAAGAGCATGCCCACAGGCAAAAACTGCAGGGCTCAGCAGCTGCAGTTTCAGGAGCTTAGTGGCTGCCAGCAGTGTCTATTTCATGTTCCCAAATGCATTTATGGTTGGAGATATGACTAAAGAATAAATAAAATAAAACCATTATTTTCTTTTGTGGCATTTAGAAAAGTTACAGAAAAACCTGCAGTAGAAAATATTTCTTACCTGAATCTGGCCTAATTCTGTCTGTTCACCAGACAGATCAAAAAAGGCTATTTGTGCATTTAAATCTGGTACTGATGTTACCAGGCAGTGTTCACTTAATTAGGTTGCACAAAGCTGTACTGAGTGACAAAGAGAATTTGCTTATACACAGATTTTTTTCTGATTTGCCCCTATTTTACTTGAAGTGGGTATTTTGGTAAAGATCTTAATTGCACAATTTCTAGGTGCATCACTACCTCCTTTAAATGGTGTGGTTAATGTTATCTGGTGGATTCTTTCTCAAATCACCTGAATCTAATATCTGTCTTTGTAGGCAGACACTTGATATTCCACCACACTATCCAAATCTGTCAAACCTACGAGCAGCTCTTTAGACTTACAAAACTCTGGGAGGGAAACGAAATTTTTGCCTTAGAGATGGAGAGCAAGGGCAGAGGCAGAGATGGCCAACCCCATCTCACAAAGGATATCTGTGCCTTGACTGAAAACTGACCCTGGATTTTTTACATTCAAGCCAAGTACCTCAGCCTCTAGACCATCTTCCCAAGTGCAAAGATAACTGCTTATTAATTAAAAAACTATTAGACGTGCAAGGCTTCCATATGCACTCATCACTGAGATTAAAATGTTGTGCATCATTCTAACCTTCCAAGAAAAGGGATTTAAATATATTACCTCATCCCAACTACAGACATCTTTTCCATTATCATTTTAGTGACCTTTAACAAGTGGAAGATGGATGGGAGAAAGAGTGTGTTAACGTTAAAAATGTCTTTTTGAGGCTCTAGAAAAATATTGACCAAGGATCTGCTTTCATACATTCAATACTGATGTTCTGTTAAAAAGGTTTCTTCCCTTTCTTTTGTACTTTGGCACTTCAGTAGTTAATTAAAAGTTAGCACTTTTTAATTGCAATAAAGTTATTATGTGGTCTGAAGTAATTTAATAATTTCCAGTGTAAGTTAAATAGTCACATTTAAATGTAGCTCTTACTAAAAAAATGAATATTTTCAGTTCAATTCTACTCCAGAAAAATCAAGCAGAAGCCTCTTGAATCTGAAACAACATGAACTATTAAAATATGCAAAAGTCCAAAATAAATCTTGTAAAGTAAATAGTAAGATAAATCTCAAAAATTCAGATCATGTCTATATTTCACTCATATAAAATGAACTGTGCAGCCTCAGAATACCATTAAAAAGTATTTAAGATGGGTGTTCTTAAAGATGAAAAAATTTTGAAAATATCTCCTAAAACTTTAGTCTTGTATTTGTAGATTGTGTGAAAGATATTCAAACATGACAATGATCAAGTAACAGACTAAAATTATAAATCCAACAATAAGGACCCAAGTCAAAGATATTTCACAATAAAAAAATGTTTCATAATGTGTCTTGACATTTCCTTTGCAGATCCTTGATTATCCAGCAGATCAATCCCCAACCACAGTTTTAACATTTGGAGGAAGTAATTCAGCTCATTAGAGATGTTTACATGTATTTTTTAAGTCCTGATGTTTTTATTTAGGACTTAGAACAGTCTAACAGTAATTACTGTATGCATTTAAATACTGTCCATGTTTTACAAAAATATTTGCTGCCTTAAAAAACAAGAACTGCAAGAAAATGTCAACTTACAGAAGGAATCCTACTTCACTGTTAGCTATGGAAAAAGTGGTTTTTTGTCCTCATTGCATTGCCGGGCTGTATCACAGCAATCTGTCTGTAACACAGTATAACATAATTGAAAAGCAAACAAAAGCCATGGTGTAACCAATGTAACCAATTAACCAAGAGCAACCTTACTTGGAATAATTGACTTGAATTTCCATCTAGTCTCGTTGATAGGTATTCCTCAGCAAAAGTTATGAACATTTCATTTTGAAATATTTATTGCAGTTTTCAAAGGTGGATTGTTAAAGATCACTTCAGCTCTCCACATTCCTTCTCTAATGCTCGTGCTTTAGTTGAGTTTGTCCATCAATGTCATATACTGTTTGGAGAATGGATTCAGGGCTAGGACTGTTAGCACTGCATAGGGAAAGGACTTTGATTTAATTAACAATAGTATCTCCACAGAGAAATTAAAGGCTGTAATCATTCTGTTCTAATAAATTGGATTTGGGTTTTTTGTTTGAACAGAGTGGTGAATGATGTTCAGGTTTATTTCTTAGAAGTGGCAGGACAGGTTGCGGAATGTCAGCAAGTTCAAAACATTTAAAATATAAATTATTGCTTCACTTTTTTGGAAATGAACCAGGAGCACTGGTCTGCAAACCAGTCCATAAAACTCTACTGCTTCCTACTTCTGTGTTTTGTTCACCTGCTGGGATGAAAATTCAGTTTCAACAACAATACTAAAAATAACCAGGTCCATAGTTCCATCTTGAATGCACAAGACATTCTTTGTTGATTTTGCCTTGGCAGTTAACTCACTGAAAAGGCTGAGTTAAGGTAATTACTCACATGAAGCAACGTTCAAAGGAGACCAAGATACTCTGAATGTGTGTTGATACTGGCAAATGAATCTCATTCAGCTTCATTGGTTTCCATATATCTTAATTTGTTTTTCATTTTGAACACTCCACTGAGCATCTTTAAAATAATAGCTAAATATATTTGTTTTAAAAAAAAATCATTCTGGCTAACGCATGAAGCATAGAGTTGAGCTTGGACCGTGAAATAGAGAGAAGATAATGCTCACTTAAATTCTCCCTAAATGCAGTTAAACACCAGCACTGGCAGAACTGCTTTCCAATATTTCATTAAGGTACAGAACACAGCAATCAACAGGCACATGTTGGAGTCTATTCCCTGCTTTTTATATTACCTTCTAACTTGGTGTGTCAGAGGCAGTAACAACACAGGAGAGAAGTAGAGGTAGCAGTGATTATTCTCATTTTAACCCAGAAATCTTACATTTTAATGTCCAACAACCAAGAGTCATTTGTTTCATACCAACAAGAAGTTGTTTGCAGAAAGATAAATGGAGCACACTGTGTCTGAAGTAGAAATACACTATTCAGTACCAAAAGGGAGGACTGATGATGCTAAACAGAACAGGGGACCTGAGAAAAGAGCAAGTACTACTCATAAATGCTTTAGCAACAGCTGGTAGGAAATTCTGAAGTATTGATTCTATCTTTTATTTTCCTAGGCTGTGTGAGCAAGTAAATAAACAGCAGGACCACATCAAAACCAAAACTATTCAAACAGAGATGAGAAAGATCAAAGTAATCATGAATATGTTTTATCATTGTTTCCTGCTGGTAAATATTGTTAAGTGGAGACATAATAGGTATCCATGAAAGCAGAACAGGAGTTATACATTCTGTCCTAGAAGACAACACATAAAAAATAACTAGAGCAACAATACACCAGCTTAAGTTTAAAGACAAAAAAAATTGTGCTATTATTACACACAGAAATTGAATCCAAAAAGAAGCAATTCTAGAGTATTTTAGAGCACTTCAGATTGGACCTTTTGTGTGTGGCTTGTCTAGCTTTACTGTGGTGGTTATTTTTTTGCTTGCTTTTTGAAAGAAAAAGCTGTCACCACCAATAAACAAGGATGATCAGATGCTTTTTGTTAAAGATAATAATATTTCCTCTAGCATAAAAACATTCTTTGAATTGAGTAGTCCTATGAATAATCCTAAAATATGACTGAGGCAGTACTTGATTCAAAGTAGCTGCAGCTACTTTGAATCAAGTAAAAAGTAAAACGCAGCACCTAAAAATTGTACTTTTGTGTCAAAGTAAAACAAGTTCAGTCTCCAGAAAAAAATTTAAGTAACTCCTGTCCTGTATTTAGCTGCCATGAGAACTAATACAGGGAAGAATAAATAATATTTTTTCTAATCTTCCATTAGCTCACTTCTTTATGAAGATGGCATAATCAAAAATGAAGACTCTATTGAATTGTATGAAAAGAAGCAATGTTAAATATCTCAAGCATATCATAGATGTGCTATATATGTAAATTTAATAATAGGAGATAAAGTACTGTGAATTAATTGCTAGTATCTCTTACTGTCAAAGTTTGTTCGCTTTCCTGTTTGCACAAATCTTTCCACTTTTTGAAAAATTTCTGTGGAGCATTTCTTCTGATAAGAAAAAGAAATATAAGAGCATCAGAAACATTTACCTTTTTACAGAAACATTCTGTGGTTCAGGAAGGAAGAAAGGACTAAGATCATTAATACAATTTTAGGGAATATAAATTGTCAAAAGTAATTAGAAGGTCTATAATCATTAATGACCACCAGATATCTTTCTTTCCTCACATCTTTGAAGTTCAGTGGTTTTAAACCTTTAAAAATTTGCAGTCTACTAAATTTTCCAGAGAAGATGAAGCTTACTTCAAAAACTTTTCATATAAATAGAATGTTGTGGAACATTATTTAACTTTTCTTTTGCCTTTCTCATTTTGAAATTTTCTTAGAAACAATCACAGATCCTCAGCCCATGAATGACTGATCACAGATCAAAACCTTCCAATGTCACAATTATAAGCTGCTTGGGGAAGAAATCTCTGGTAATCAGAGATTATTTCAGTTCATTCCTTTATTACCTTCCTGACTCTGGACTACAGAGGCTTTAAAGTTTTGCTGTTCTATTTAATACACAGATTTCACACAAAACCCATTTAGAAAGAATTAGCTTCCAGAAGACACAAATAATTATTATTTTTTCTTAATGTGTTGGACAATACTGGACATTCAGCAGCTGTTCATATTTCAATCATAATTTTCTGTTGATCTTTAATCTTCCATAGCTTCAACCATTATAATATTTGTGTGGTCTCATTGCTATACTATTAAAAAGGCACCCAACCCAAATTTTCTTGAGAATAACCTCCATGTTAACTGCTCTTCTGGACTAGATTTATTTTAAGCAACTCCTGTGTGTATCCTTGTCCAACATTAAAATTCAATGTCAGTGTAGGTCATAGACACCAAACTGGGTAATCATTCAATAACTGGAAATAGTGGGAATTCTAAGAGATCAATGTAGCTGCCCAGAAAGCAAAGTGTGTTTCCTGAGGGATGAAGGATTTTGGCTTCTTTCTTTATAGATCTGCTCAAATTCTTAAGGTAGTACAGGGAGAACATTGAATAGCTTACAAAACTTCCAAAGAATAGTCCTAGAAACAGGAAATGAAGTTAATGTGATGCCAGTGAAGCCTGTAAATATGTAACTCTAAGCTCAAAACTACATAAGTTTAATGCACATAATGCACTACATTAATTTACACCAGTAACTTTGAACATTGATTTAAGAACTTTGGGGTTTTGGGTTGTTTGGTTTTTGGTTTGGGGTTTTTTTTTTTTTTGGCTGGGGGCTGTGCTGTATTGTTTTGTTTGGTTCAGTGGGGTTTTTTGTTTGGGTTTTGTTTTGGGATTTTTTCCCTTGCAATTTTACAACAATGAGGTGAGTCATTCTACCACTAAAGAAACAGTGACTGAAAGTTGGCTTATCACTGAGCTCTCATGGACAACTACCATGGCCAATAATTGCTTCTTCTGGGCAGAGAAGAACAGTCTGAAGCTCAGCAAAGGCAAATGCAGGGTCCTGGTGAAGAATATTGGTGCATGAGAAAAGCCCACCATGTCTACACCCCACCTTCACGAGTCTCAATACTGTTCTGCTGTCAGCAAGTAGCACAGCTTGAAATCCTTGAAATCCTCTCTCTATAGTAGTTAGTCTACCTGAAAAACAGAACACCTTATCAACTTGCTGAGTTAGGTCAAGCAGTTCTGTGTAATTCAAAGTCTCACGTGCAGCTTCACATAATGGAGTTTTTCATTTTTTTACCCTTCACTCAAAAAAGTAAAAAAAAAAAATCACAGGAAATCACTGTGTCAAAGGTTAAGACTGGAAAGTAAAGCACTCCAAAAGGTAAGAAATAAAATAAAGGTGTACTGTGCAACATATCTCAGATGCTTCAGCCACAAACACTGTAATGTCAATGTTGCTTTACACAAAATGTGCATGCCATGTGTTTCTTTCCCTTTTCTTCTCCCTGCTCTGTGGCTTCCAGCCAAAATGACCCACACTCTTTCATTAGAAAAAAGCCAAGTGCTGTGAATGAGTCGGTTTTGTCCTTTGGAAAAGAAGAATGGTGATATCAAAACAGGTGAACCTTCTCTCTGGTGACCCTAATGCTGACCCAGAATGGATGTTTCAGATCCAGTATAAGAATAAAAGAAGCATATGGTGAAAAAAATTCCCTGGAGTCCAGTGATTTTCAGTTCAAAGGTTTATAAAACTCATGTGATGAATATTCAGACCAACAGGAACTGAGCTTTGAATTCAGGAAGTACTGTATTAATACTAAAATTGATAGAAAACTGGATCAATTTTGACACTCAACATTAGTGAAAACTTTTGGCCTTAAATTCTGCACTGAACAGGGATAAGAAAGGAGAAACAAGGAAAATCTTGAGATTGCTGTGAAGACCAATTCCTTAGGTTTTGTGAAGTAGTTCAATACTACATCTAACACATATAACAAAGGGGCACACAAGGAAATCAGTAATTTTGTACTCTGCAGGGATTTGGATGGAAAGGTAAACAAGACCTGGGCATATGTAACCTATGATTCAGTACAAGCAAATTTTGAACAATTATCCCCATGGTGACCACTGTCCAGTTATGTATAAGTGCATATACGAACTACATACATATATACACACAGTGTAAAAGGCAGGGGTCCTGTGGAGGGGAGAAACTATGTTAAGTGCCAATTTAAACCTTTCCAGCTATAGATTCATTGAGGAGCTAACTAAAATTTCCATAGATTTCCCACATTCTGACATTTGAAACACGATTTTTTAAATTTTCTTAATGTGTGTCTCCGGTGTGCAAAATGCATACATCTATGTTTACACAAAGTCTACAGATTGACAGAATTGCTTTTCAATGTTCTTTGATACTCAGGAAATGCTTTCCCTTTGGTTATGTTGTTTTTTAAAGATGTACATGGAATATACATGCACTTGAAATTTCATTACATTATTTTAAATAATTGCAATTAAGTTCTTTTTTCCCTGAAGCTGACTTGGTTAACGAGTCAGATGACGTCTGCTTCCCACAAGAAAAAGCAAAAGAAAAAGGACTGTTGAGAATACATTCTCCTCCTTCTCTTGTAGGTCATTTGGATATATAACTTAATTCCTCACTAACACTTTCAAAGGCATACTGAAGCCTCCAGACTGCTTAAATGTAGTAGGCATTTAAGCACTGCTGAGCCTTGACCTAGCCTGTCCCAACTATGGGACTTGCTACGTGCAAGACCAGTATATGGACACTTGCCTTGGGGCCTCCAATCAGTAACAGAGCAAACCATACAAATCACAGAATCTATAAAGATTATCTGCACAAAACCCCAAGTGATGTGCAAAGACCTACCCTGGATTTTGGTACTGAGATGAATTTCACTCCAAGAGGGAACATTGCTGTGAGCAGTGATAAGTTTTGATAGCTATCAAAACAATTTTATATAAAGAATATTAAATCCTTATTTTACTTACAGTCCTCCTGAAATTTCTATACTTGAACTTACTTGTATGTATACACTTCCCCTTAAATCATTGCAGAGTTTTTTCACAGGTTTCACTTGACATATTTACCTCCTCTGAAGTCTTGCTTCACCCCTCAGGAGTACACCAGAAGCTCATAAAAGCATATTGCAAACTTTTAAAACTATTATTTAGATTCTTTGTAAGGAAAGTCTGGTTTATAGGAAACCTGTTGATTAGGAAGCCTTTGGGTTATTCTGATTCTAGACTGGTTCCTGTAAAGACTGCGTTTCACTCCCAGGGAACGCAATAAGCCAGAAACATCAGGGTATACAAGGAAGCAGCATCTTGCCAACCAGCATCAACACAAAAAATAAAATGAAAAGCAGTCTTCCATACACAAAGGAGATAAGAAGAGCTATCTGGGTCTCACTCTCATTCTCATACAGCTTCTACTTCCAACATTCATAAGTATTTGCTTTTATTTCCATGCTGTGGTCAAGAAAAAACTTGGGTTGTAACTAAATGTCACTAAGAAGCGCATCTGAGGATATACATATGAAATCTATATATAAAGGTACAATTGATTCAGCTGACCTTTCCGTGGCTAATGCAGGAAGCTACTGCATGTGTCACACCATACTTCCACTTGCTTCAGCCTTTCTCTGTACATTTGTTTACAAGTACCAAAACGTCAATACAAAAAAAAAAATGGCATTCAAAAACTTTAACTATAATGAAACCTATGAAATTTTTCATCTGCTTTCATCTGAAGAGCAAGATTAAACTGAAACTCTTCAGTAAGCTGCTTGTAATGGGCCAAGAAAGATCTGAGAAAATAAGTACATCTGCACTCCTAGCAGATGTCTACACCAAAGAATGCAGAACGACTCACAGCAGCTACCCCAGCTTTAAAGGAGCTAGTGCAGGCTTCCATGTCTCAGTAGCATGAAGCTCCCATGATATATGAAATCTTCTGGAGTGTAATTTACCTTGTCCTGGTGTACTCCCAATGAATAAATGGTGCACCTTACTAAGGAAAATGGTGTTCAGTGTGTCAGGGGCACATACCTTCCTTGTGTTCATGAATTGTCACAAATGTGACATCACCTCTCCATTAGTTGCCCTATTTATTATCAAAGCTAACCCTGACTACTGTGTGCAGAAAGCAGGACAATTATTAAGAAATAAATTCAAGTCCCCTACTAACCATAAAATGCCTCTTGTTTGACTTGGAAATCAGTGCTTAGGAGCACACACATTTCAGAGGCAGTGACACTGAAACGTTATCGATCCACCAACACACTCCTATCCATGGCTGTGGGCATGTTCTGGTTTGCTTGTGGGGAAGCATTTTCTGTGTAAATGAATTGCTGCTTCTTCAGCTGTCAAATGTATAAAGCAAACAAAACAGCTAGAAGCCATCCAATAATAGCATATTATCTCATAAACTTGACCTTTATTAGAATTCACTCAGAAAAGCATTACAGTGGGTGTGGAGCAATTTAAATTGTGACTTTTTGGATAGAATAATAGAAATTTGTCACCTTTAGAACATGGAGGTAACAAAAAAGCTTTCAGTCCTAAAATGTGCCTTAGATAATCTAAATGCATATAAATTTTACAATAACAAACTAAAGTTTGAACACTTGGGGAACAAGTTTTATAGTTTGTGTAGATGGAGAGGTATTATGTGCAAGGCAAGAAAGAAGAGGTTGGCAGCTTTAACCCACTTTCAAATTCTCAGAGTTTTAAGGCTGGTCTTGATCCAACTCGGGCATCTGTTTTATGCTATAATGTGTTACCTTCTATTGACAAGAATATTTGGAAAGCAGCAGGCAAACCAATAAAAGACAACAAGACAATGGTCAGATTAACCTTTCCCAAGAGAACTATCTGATGGAATATCCAGTTCTCAAGTGAGATTTCTCTTTTCTCTGCTGCATTGAACAAGTAGAGAAAATGCAGGGTCAAGCATGAAATCCAGCCCCAGCTGTTGCACTCACACTTTGGAGATCAGAATAAGGTTCTTCAGTTTTTTCCATAGCTTTTTCACTGGATTACACAATTATTTCAGTAAAATAATGTAAGGGCCTGATCCTGCGTTCAAATAACTCAGCAGCAATGTCATTGTTTTCCCATATGGAGCAAGTAATCAAAATTTTAGCTATTATTTCTCTCCATTTATGCACCTCCAGAGCAGTGTTCACCAAGGAAGAGCTCCCATGTGGTTCTTCATGAATACTTCAGTGACTCACGTAAAATTTTCTCCATAGTCTTGGTTTTATAACTTCAAAATGCTGCAATTATACTTTTCTACCTGCATCCATCCTGAGTATACACAAAATTGGAAGACACATAAGAAATTTAATCTTTGCCATGTACTCTTCACTCCGTGGTGCCGAGTACAGCAGCAGAGCATTGATTCTGCCAGACCATTATCATGTATTCAGTGCTGGTTGGTAGCCAGTGCTTCACAGGAAAATGCAAAACGCTGCTCATCGAAACAACTGCATCAGTCTCAGGATGGTGGGTGAACAACTTCAGAAGGGAAGCACTTGAAAATGTGTCTGAGAGGCAAGACAACCCTCCTTTTCACAGAAGTGAAATTACAGACTCAAAAATACACCAGATTATTCTTCCTTGGGTATAAGGTATGATCAGTTAGGTTTTAGTCACTACAACTTGAAATACAAGAAATTCATCTTTTTGGTAAAGAGCAAGAGTGAGAAATGTTCCAAGATTAAGGAAAACCAGACTGCTGTCTAAAATTGTTTGCAGTTTCTGTGGACCTGCCCCAGCCCAATGTCCAAGGGATCTCGTGGAGCTGGGGCATCCCAGCTTCCCTCAAATCCAAAATGATTTTATACAGCACAAGGTTAAAACCATGCCAGAGCTCATGCTTTGTAAGTCATACTATCTTTCTCAATTGATGTTCAAGCACAGGTGGCACCAAATACCAGATCTTATTAACTGCTATATTGCTGTTTGTAGAAAAGTTTTGTTAAGAGTATTTCAAAGGTTCTCCTGAATTTAGTGAATTAAAATTGTTTTCACCCTCTGAGACTAGAACGAATAGATTCATGTTACTAAGGAGAGCGGTCTCTGAACAATTTCCTAGAGAGCAAAATAGCAACAACAACAACCTCTAAACAAATCCTTTGTTAATAAGGTTCTTTAATAACATTTTTGGCACACACTAAAAGCATGACTATATTGTTACAAAGGCACTCACTTGGATGACCTACTTAGCTCATTCTTGTCCTTGCTGCTTATCAGTCTTTGATATATCTATCTAAAAGAGATGCCAGTAAACACACCACACCTTTTAATCCAATGTTCTGTTTTTATGATAAATGCCAGTTGTACCTTAAAGTAGTAGGAATTTCAGTACATGAGCTTTTCAATGCTGAATTAAACTTCTGATGCTATTTTCTTGTAAAAGCAAACTGCAAGGCCCTAAAACAGGGGCAGACCATAAAAAAAAATCTCAAACATTCCTTAGGCAAATGTATAAGTATGTAATGGAGATCAAAGCTGAATATATAAATCCAGGATGTGAAAGAGAACAAAATACTCTCAAGGTGTCTAAAATCACTGACAGACAATCTATCTGCCTAATGTTAGACTACCAACTAAAAGATAAGGAAAGCATAGAAGGGGGAAAATAATCCTCTCATACTATAGGGGAGAAAACAATTAAGCCAAAATTCCCCTGGACAAAACCCCACACGTACAATGCTCATAATACGCCCAAGCTTATTTTTGCATCCCTCAATCAATGTACGTATAAGGAAGTATGAACCAAGAACAAACATAAAATGATAAAACATCATAGAATCATAAAATATGCTGAGCTAGAAGGGACCCATCAGGATCACGGAGTCCAACTCCTGCACAGGGCATCCCAAGAATCCCACCATGTGCCTGGGAGCGTTGCCCTAATGCTCCCTGAACTCAAGACACTGCTGCAACCACTTCCCTCAGGAGCATACCCCAGTGCCCAGCCACCCTCTGGCTGAAAAACTGCTTCCTGATATCAAACCCAAACCTTCCCTGACTCAGCCTCATGCTGTTTTTCCTGAATCCTGTCCCTGTTCATGAGAGTGAAGAGGTCAGCATCCCCCCCTCCACTTCCCCTCCCAAGGGTGTTGTAACTGCACTGAGGTCTCCCCTCTGTCTCCTCTTCTCCAGGCTGAACAGACCAAGTGACCTCAGCTGCTCCTCCTTATGGCTTCCTCTCCTGACCCTCCTGACCCTTCACCATTCTTGTGGCCCTTCTTTGGATGGTCTCTAGTACCTGAATACCTTTTCTGTGTTATGCACACTGCCCCCAGCACTCGAGGTGAGGCCACCCCAGCGCAGGGCAGAGGGGACAGTCCCCTCTCTTGCCCAGCTGGCCATGCTGTGCCTGATGCCCCCCAGGACACAGCTGGACCTCCCAGCTGCCCAGGGCACTGCTGGCTCGTGTTCAACCTGCAATCAACCAGGTTCCTTTTCACAGGGCTGCTCTCCAGCCTCTCATTCCCCAGTCTGTCCCTACATCCAGGTTTTCCCCACCCCAGGTACAGAATCCTGCACCTGTCCTTACTGACCTTCATATGGTTGGTGATTGCCTAGCCCTCTAATTTGCTGAGGTCAAACCTCAAAACCACAGAAAATCACCTCTTAATCTTTGTCTATCAGGATAAATTAAAAGTCTTTGGGAATTCTTTCAAACAGCTGACAAATCTGCCTGCAACAAAAATTGTATTTTAAGTCAGTGAAAGCGGTTGTTCTACAAATTAGAGAAATATATAAAAAGTGAATCCATGTTTATCATGCAAAATGCTTTTAGATAATTTCATAAAGAGAAGCACTGAAAAGTAATTCCTTTATAAACTAAATTAGAAAAATAGAATGGAGAAGCTGTGGTACAAGAAGGAATAGAAATTTTAAAATGTTTACTGAATCGAATTTGAAATATTTGGTAATTAAAAATGTGTTTTAGAATATTAAGCAGATGTTTAATCATCAGTTGAAAAAATTAAATACTAGATAACAAAATTTTAGGTTATTGGCAAAATATTGCAAATTCAAGGTAAAATAAAGTGGCTCAGTTGCCTGTGTGAATTTTGATGGAAAATATTTTGTATAAATTTTGTTATATAAAACCAGTTTAAGCACTGATCCTGTAAAAAGACACTTCTAATTTTGTGAGCTTTGAGTGGTTGACTTTCATTTCTGGAGCATTTTAGTCCCATCTAAACACTCCTTGCTGCACAAACACTTGAGATTAAGCATATTGTCTTAAAACAATCAGCATTTAATTAAAAGTTAAAGAATACAGTTACAGAATAAAACCATAGGCTACCTGGAGAATTAAAATGTTCCAAATGCTGGATATTATTTTGGCTGTTTTGTCTACTGGATTACTGTTGGATTAATAGACCTCTCAGGGAGAGCATTGTTAAAACAGAGTTTTCATGGCAGTGAAAGACATTTCCGAGACACTTGTTAGTGAAACATATATTAAGAGGCAGCTGTTACCAGTAGGTTTTCGATTGTTGCACCAAAGAGAGAAGGGGTGAAGAGATAAAAAGAAGTGCTGCTCATTCCTCAGTTGTACAGATAAAAAATGGGGGAAGAACCAAGCAGGCAGTTTAAAAGAGGAAGGAGGCATGCCAGGAAGATACAAACACATATATGTGTTTTAAAGAGAGTGAATTGTACAAAATGTGGCTGGCAAGAAGTTATTGTACAGGTTGGAACTTAAGTACAGCCCAAGTTGAGCTAGTGGGTGAGGAATAGAAAGCCATGATGCAGAAAGACCTTGGCAGAATTTGGCACTAGCAGAGCTGGAGACAAAGCAAAGCTCTTAGCTGAGGTGTCTGGTACTTTCGTGAAGGACTTAATATATATATATATATATATTTAAGCTTTTCTTTCTTACTTGACAGTGAGCTAATCAAATCCAAGAGTAATGACAGGCAAAGCAGGCTGTTGTGTGCTATATGCAACATACTGTATAATGTATCCATAAAACTGTAAGTAAACCTGATGCAGCAAACTTTGTAATACTCACGAGGATGAAATTCTATTTAGCCTCCCAAGAAAGATTAATAATGGCAAATTAATTTATGCTCCCTCTAAACCAGTAGACAGAGACATGCACCCAGTATGGTCATGATAATGTCTGGCTCACTTGTCTCCAGTGCAATAAATTTAGAGGAGGTATTGTCTATGCAAATTGAAAACAAATATCTGATCCAAAAGAAAGTGATGCTGTATGAAACAAAATTTGCAGGGCTCTGTCAGGCTATACTGAGTAATGCTCCTATAAATTAGTGTGATATGAAATCCACCTAAGCCAAAAGCACTCTCTTTTTGACCTACACCATAAGATACAAGATTATGTAAGTGACAGGATGGGTAATGAGTGCTGTAGTTGTCCACACTTATTTTGTATTAAAATTACAGTGAGCGGTAAGATTAGAATGGTGCAGTCATTTAAGGATTTATTTTTTTTTTACGTACAGGAATTAATCATTATTAATAAAGAAACGATAGATGAGTTCTAGAAAACTCAAAGCCTGAGACTTATAGATCATGCAAAGTCTCAGCTGCTTGTCTGAGTCTGCTGGTTACCCCAAGCAGAGTAAAAGTATTGCAGGCAAAAGCACTTTGGACAGTTCTACTTTCAGTGCAACCCAAAAATCATACAAGAGGGATGCACATCACCTTTCTGTCCATCTTTAATATAGGTGAGCTTCCCAGATTTTCAAAATTAGAAAAAAATTAAAATTTGCAGTTTCAGCTCTGCAGAGATACTCTTGGCACACTAATGGCCAAGAGGAAAGTCGTCAAAAGAAAGTCTCTGTACCATTCTATACCCTGAAGTTATTTAGATGAGACTGAAGGACACCAGTAGGTACCAGCTGGCTGCAGTCCCTAGAGCAATATATGAAGTAAGCACAGTCAAAATGCTCTGTCATGCCCCTCTTCACGCCTCCTGCCTGAGGGGTGAGGACAGAGAACTTCTCACCACATAAGAGGTCACCTTTGCTGTACTTTCTTAAATTCTAGGCGCAATCCACACATTTATTACAGTCCTGCTACATTCTCTGTGTGCTTGTCCTTCCTAGATTAAATCTGAATTACATGAAATGATAAAAAAACCAGCATGTAGCCCAATAAGGTTCAATGCATGCAAGTGCATAGAAATCAGCTACATCCACCTGAACAAGGAGCACAATGGAGAACTTAATTTTACATATACAAAACTCTCCCAACAATAAACAAACAGAACACAAAAGCCAGACTACAAGTGCATTGTGAAGTCCATTGCCTGAGTGGCATCTTATTCATAAAACACCTTCATACCTTCCTTGGATCTCCCAGGTGTGCAAGGTACCTCCACTACCATTACGGGTACAGCCACCTGATCCAAGGTAGAAGAATTAGGCTGTAATTTTCCAGAACTGCAAATTTGAGCAAGTGCACATGGAGCTTCCAGTCCTAAAGTAAAGGCCAGCTTTCAAAGAAACAGTAAGAAGCAGCTATGGATTCAGAGCCTGAGAAGTCTCTCCAGTCAGAGTTGCACAACTAAAGCCACTTCAGAGCAAAACACTCTGGATTCCCTTGCTGTCCCACTTTAAGTTTATCAGCAGTTCAGACGTGGGGAACAGGTATCAGCTATACCTGGACAGCAAGACAAAATTGTTTGAGTTATCCCAAAACATTATACTTGATTTAGAAGCTCTTGGATTCCAAGAACTGCAAAAAAAAACCACGGATTTTTTAACATCAAATGTGCCAACAGTTGCCTGCAATAATAAAAACATGTAGTCCTTTTATTTATGAGTTGGTTGTAAGCCCACTGGCATACTGTCTGCCTTGTGCCTTCTATGTTCTCAAACTGCAAAACCAAGCTCAAGACTGAAGGCATTACAGCTTGAATGTCACCAAAAGTAACTAAATGAATGTAGTTCCAAATTATTAATATGCTACTGCTGCACATATCATTATATAAGTACATTTCAGTAAGGTCATAATATAAAAATCCCATAATATTGAAAATATGAGCAGCATTTCAGATGTACAAATGGTTGTAGAGAGTCAGCCCAAAGCTCCTCAGACCCAGGAACTTCACCAATGGCAGAGTCGAAAAGAACACATCAAAAATGAGGAAAATACATATGCTGTTTCCTTCAGCACTTGAACACCTTCAAACATGTGATGCAGATTCCTCAAATGAAATGTTTCAATGGGTGTTGTAATGCTGAAAGGATTTATCTTCCTGGAAGCTTTTTCTCATTGAATCAGCATAGTTTTAACATACACCAGTGTCTATGGCAACTTATTTCACAGCCTACTGTTATTTCACAACTTTACCTTCTCTATACATATGATATTATTTTAGTGTACTCTGGACAGATAGCTGGACTCAAAGGGGTTTTAATCAAGCAAAACAGGTTAAATCAGCAAGGCATTTCAACTTAGAAGCATGAAAGCATTCCAACTCAGTCATGTCCCTGTTCTGTTAATTTTATGCTCAAGTATTTTGAAAGTGCAAAACTGAAATTTGTTAATTTAAATGGATAGTACCAAAACAGCTTGTACCTCTGGACTTACATCCTGCAAAATATATACTAAAAAAAACCCTTTAGTCTTAAAGAAAATCCCAAATCAAATGCAACACTGGATATTTAATTAGTAAGTTATTTTTACATATATATTTTTTAGCACAAAGTAAATAGGCATCTGCAGTTTTGCAGCAGAAATACTGTAACATCCTAGAGCAGTAGAAATCAGAAACTGAAACAGTCATTAGCTTGCTGGAAATGAAAAGGTCTGCCTTAGCTCTAGCTGAAAGATGAGCCAAAAAAACCCAGAAAAAGCTGATAGAGCAAACAATGAATGGGGGTTTCATCAAATCTCTGTGTTTGACCCATTTTTTATCTATATAGGTCCTTTAGGCTGTCACATAAAATATAAAAGACTTTAATACAAGATCGCAGCCTTTAGCTATAAGCTGAATGATAGTAAAATGTACACGGTTTTTAATGCAAAGGTATTAATATACACTTTGATTTTTTTTTAAATCACAGATTTTACAATAGTAGAACATGCAAAGTGAAAATAAGTTCATGGTCTATGCTATTATTATCATACATATCCAGTATTAAAGGAATCACAGTGTTCCTGGTCTGTATAAAAAATAAATACCATCAATTCAAGCTGTAGGAAATTAAAGCTATTTAGAAAAATAGAAATATGAAATTTAACACATATTGGAAAGGTACCCCACTAATTGCATTGTACACAAGCTCATCTTGTGAGCCAGTGGCTCAGAAAATCTAAAAAATATTCATATGGGATTGATCCTTTTTTTTTTTTTTTAACCTGGGAGAACACCAGAAGAAGAGATGCAGCAGAGCTGGTATTCAAAAGCCATCAGCATTTTACATTTAATAACAGATGTCCAATTATAGCCAAATCAATTACTATAGCTCTGCATTAGAGTTTAACATATTCAGGTCTAACTTACATTAGGCTGTCAAGCATATCTTTAAAGTGTTTTGCAGTTGCATGGCACTAATATTGTACCAAGATGTTTACAAGCACTGAGGAAATTCATAGTCATATCACTGGAATTCTGGATTTGGATTGGTGTCATGTACAATTTAGCTGAAGGAAATGTGTGCTGTTTGGCTGGATAGGATGTGGATGTGCAATCCTCTTTTTTTCCACCACTGGTGATAGCATGTGCCTCATTATGCTGACAAGGAGGTTACTCTGCTGCTTCTTTTCAGGACACTCAAACCCTTACAGACTGTTTTGTTTGCACTTAGCATTTCCTGAAAGCAGGCACTTTCTAAAAAGAAAATTCCACCTTGCCCTCCTTTGAAAATCAACAAAAATCCAATTACAGCTTTGAAGTTAAGAATTGCAGATATTGAATTTGCCCCAAGAAAATGTGGAAGTGGTGGTTTGTGCTGGCACCTAAGGCATGACCTGAGTCACACAAATGCAGCACCATTACAAGGGCTCCTATCAAGTAGTTAGTTACCATTATACATCTACTGTTCAATATTCTTGTTAAAAAACCTTGGCTCTTTCAGAGCTTTGCACATCTGACTTTGTCACAGCGCTTGTCCCAAAATGATTGAAATAGAAATATACATATATATATATGAGAAATCAGAAATGTTACAGATACACTGCAAGCCTAGAACTGTCAGTTCAGAATTTGAATTTTTTACTTATTTGATGCAAGATGAAAGCTGTATCTTTCATTCTGTCTCCATAACATCAGAAGCAACAGCATATCCCCAAAGACAGTGACAGCACAGGGCATCATCCTTGATAATTCAACAGATTGGTTACAGTTCTTACACTGGGAACATTTCAGCTCAAGTGAATTTATAAAAATAACTGTATTTGTAATCTGAAAAAGATCTAGAGGGGGGTTTTAATGTGCTTTTATGCTTTTACTAATCTTGAGTCCTAGGAAAAATAAACTGACATAATTCCATTGGTGAAATTATCAACATAATATACATTTTTACCTCAAGTTCACAAGTTATTTCATCCCACATTGACGTTCTAATATGTCCTATGAGATTTTTCATGAACCTAAATTTCCAGAAAAAAAAGCAAAGAATGTTACTGGCATACCCAAATTAACCTGTAGGTATCCAGAAAAAAAAAGAAAAAAAAAAAAAGGTTTCAGGGAAGTCTCAGATATTCTTTGGTGTTTTCTACATTAAACTTTCACAATTAGTTGTTATTTTGCACAGTACTTTCCCATCTCTCACTGTGTTTGAAAATGTTTTAGACAGCTTCTGATCTCAAACATATGACAGGAGCTAAAAGCCAAAGCATAGTAGCAATGAAGTATGAGTAACACCCTCATTCACATATTCTCAGTGGAAAGAAATTTCATTGCCAAAACTGGACTGTCTGATAAAATGTGGGCATACCAGCAACTGCCTTGTGTGATTAACTCCATAGATGGTGATTTTGGCTACTGTCAGGGAACAAAAATCAGCAACAGTAATAACAACAAAAGAGGATTTTCAATGACATAATTTGCACAAAACCTTGCCTGTATACCAAAAAGAGTCTCCCACTGTGAACTTTATATTGATGCTTCTTTGAGAGTTGCCAGGTATAACTTTACACTCAGCATGAGCAGATCTTAGCATCTCTTTTCCACCTTGCTGCCATAATTAATTTTTCAGTCTCTATAAATACCATTCACATCGTATCTGTAATTCAAACCACAGACCCAGGTACTGCCTTCAATGCAGATCTTTCCCAAGCCCTCAAAATGCTGAGATATTCTTATCTCACTTCATTTTTCTACACAAATTTTCTAAAGGGAAGATTTTCTTTTGTGTCTGTACAGATGAAATTAGAACCTGTTTGGTCTGGTTTCCAAGAGATTTCTATCTTTTCATCAGTCTTGATCTCCTCCACTTTACACCATGGATATCCACTCAAAATGCTGCACAAAAATCAATTTTCCTCCTAAATCCCACATACCTTGTCAAATCTGTTTTCCTTCAGTAGCTTTCTTTTCTCTCTGAATTAAATGTGAAATTGTCTTCCTGTATCACTGGTTCCCTAAAGTGTCATCCTCTTATTTTCCCAAAAAGTTCTCCATCAGTTGAATTTTCAAAGATCTTCCTACAGACCCCTTCTGAGGCCATCTTTAGTAGTTGGAAACACTTGCAAATTTAAAAAAAATACATCAATATCTTCTCCATCTTCTCCAAATTTTACCAGAATGGTGCTGAAACACAACATTTATAAAACTTTGGTTCCATACAAGGAGTAGATAGGATGCAAATACAGTTGACCATGACAAATGGTCCTTGTGCTTCTTTTAATGGCCTCATTTTTTTGTTCTAGGTAACACTAATCCTAACACAAATTTTGCCTTCTTGCTTTATGAAGGACTTTTTTTGCATATTTAATCTTATTCCTTATAGTGGACACGGGAGAGAAGACATATGCTAGAACAAAAATCATCAAGCTGTGAACTTCAGTTCTCTATTGCACATTGTGGATTCCCATTACAATTTCACATTGAACCATCATTTTAAAATCCAAAAGTCACATCAGTCAATTTTTCTGAACTCTTCTTTTTTCTCCCAACATACTTTTTATTTGAAACAAAAATAAATCCCAACCATTTTCAGCTGAAAACATCTAGAAACAGGTATGAATTTTCAATTCTTAGATGATTCAGAAAGGGCAACACGTGACGAGCATTTCTGACAACTTTCAGTGAACCACTGACATTGGTTATCACCCAAACCTCTTCCAGAGATATTTCTAGTTCATTTCCATGAGACCTTGGATGAGGTTTAAATGACAAATATACTGAAACCCTGGGCTTTTCCTCTTCAGTAGTTGGTGTTTATCTTCTCTATTTTTCACAGACTCAGCTTTTCTACAGTTTTCATTCTGCACATCAAAAAACAGTTCAATTTTTTTCTACCATTGGTTTCATAGTGACCAGTGGACTTAAAAGAATTCTTGAGAAAATTCTCACCTCATCTGGAAAACCACCAAAAATCCCATTTCTTTCCTCCCTATGACAACTTCTTGTGACACTAAATCTTTTCAAAAACACAGAATAGATTTACTTTTAATATCCCTATACTCTCTTTGTAGTTAATCTTACTTTTATTTACTCTTTCCTTATTGCTGCAATGTTACTACTATTTACCATTATTCACCTTCTTCAGCTCCTCATGGACTGCTTCTCAGAAAACCATAAAATGTCAGAGCATTGCAATTTCTCATGCATGTTGGAGAAATTTAAATATGGAAATGAATTTATTGTATGCAATGCTGAAATATCTGTATCAGAAAGCTGATTCTTTCATTACCAAAAGTCTAAAGAGATTCAGCTTGACATTTAGCACCATAATAGTCATTGTTCACATTGTACTTTGCAGTGAGAAGTTCAAACTAAGAAACTACCCCAAGTAAAAATCTTGATTTTCAGATAATTTACATTTTAGTAGAGTTTTTTGGAAAATGCCCTATGAGTCCTTTCTGGTGACTTCCCTAAGAGCTATATATAGCCTCACTTAAGGGAAAATGTAATTAGATTTAAGAGGTCCCACTGGCCACTTCAAGCTCTATCTTCTCTTCAAAAGGAAACCAAAGCCATTTACACTGTGTTGTTTACTTTTGTACCAAGATTTCCTAATATTTAACGAAGGTGCTGGAAATCCAAAGAGGCTTTAAACAACCAGGGAACAATGTAAAGCCAGAAGTGAAAATATTTAAAAGAAAAGGAAAGAGGATTTCAAATCCATTTTACACAGCTGCATCTGCTGTGACAGTTTATTAAGCTGCAAGGCAAGGGATTTTTTTTCCCTTTCTGAAATATTTACCATAAGCTAAATAGAATTATCACAGTGTCTCAAGCTACTGCTGTTGGAAAACTGAGCATTAGCATTCTCACATGAGAACATTACTTGGTTGATCCACTAAGCTAAAGGGTGAGCAAAATCAGATCCAAACAGGAGCCAAACCTGCAGCAGTCAGATCTGCAGAAGGAACTGAAAATGGGACAAAAACTGGAGGGAGAAAGTAACAGGCTTTGTGCATTAATGGATGGAAAGCAGCAGAGAAATTTGCCATTTTTGAAGAGTTTCCATCCAACCTTTGATGATGTACCAAGCAGAAACATTTGAACCTTTTCAGGAGAAACTGGACAATTTCATTAGGGTTTTCTCTTTGAGAAAGTGACCACCTTGGCTGAGGAAAGTAATGTGTAAAATAATGTCCTGGAGGGCTTTTTTAATTTCTGAAACCATTAATGTAAGGTATGATCATTTAAGTTGCATCCTTCACAAGTGCTATACTCCTGGATTTGGTAGAACAGCAGAAACACAAATCCCTTCTCCTCCCAGTTAGCCTGACACTGGAAAAATCTCTTCCAAAACCATGTTAGCATATGAAACACATAATCACAGCATAGCTTGGTTATATGCAGGTGCTTTATTAAAAGAGCTCTGGGAGGCAGGGGTACAGACCCAAATCTGACTCCGACATGGGTTTGAAAGGACATGTTTTATACTCTTCTTGTTACATAACTATATGTTAATCATTAAACTTATATTGTTCTATTGTATTCACTGATTTCGCCCAAGCATGAATTCTCAAGTCCCCCAAAACATCATTTTCATGATTCATATGTCTACACAATAATTATGTTCAATTACCAGATAATCATCACACCTAACAATCCTATCATTGCTCATGACCTACTACAGACAATTGTGTTCCCAATTGTTGCATGTAGAATCTCATGATCTTGTACAGGCAATGTGTTCTCAGGCCTAGCCCCTTTCCACCCTCTCCAAATACCATTCCCCTAATTTTAGAAACATTTTAACCCTATGCTATCGCTATCAACCACACACCAACCAACAAGCCTCTAAGAGACATAATTTTTCTAACTAAATCCTTCTATGCTCAATCCTTGTTGAATTTGCAGCCACGTGAAATAAGTGTGCGTAATAACAAAATAAAGGTTTGGACCTCCAAACGGGGCATTTGCTTCAGTGGATCAGTTCTGACAGTAAAGTAACCATGACAGTGCCCAGTTTTATCTCCTCCATGTAAACAGGGAGCTATATGGAGTACAGGAGAGAAGAGAGTGAGGGGAAAACACACAGGAGCAAGAGGCAAATCCCACCTGCCTGATTCCTGCAAACTTCTGCAGAAGTTAACAAACCACCTTGGTGAATCAGACATCACCCCCTGGCATTTTCCCTTGGTGTTTAGAGAAGTCATTGCACTCCACGTGTGTGCCACACAGTTGGGCCCTGGAATAAAGATATTGACCTTTAAAAGCTTGTTCCTAATTAAAGTTACCCCTTTGAAAGCACACAAGTAGTTCTGGCACCTTTGGCCATTCATGGATATTAACTGTTACCTGAAAAAGCACTGCAACAGAGTCTGCAATTAAATGTCCCTTAAAGTTCTATTCCTTTTAAATAAGTAAGAAATTGTGCACAATATTTATTGTATTCTTTCAAGTCCTCTGGAAATATTTTCAACTCTTAATTAGACTTAAACAGAGAGAAAAAAGACCTCTATGGTGTTAATAGAAAATTTTGAAATTAATTATTGCATAGAAAGTCAAAGGTTTCATCATAGTATGTCACATCTCTAAGAAGCTGTTACATGGGATCTAAGAAATTGAAATATAAGCTGTGTCATGACTTACTGGTAGCACTAATTTTCCTATTATATATTTTATTTCTAGAAATTAATTTGTGCTTGAATTTAATCAAGCATAGGTTGCTGTGTTCTCTCCTTACAATAACATGTGCAGGTTTCTCTGATATTTTCATGATCATCACAGAACCTTCAGTTTCTTACAAAAGGCTGAACTCTAATCCTTCTCTCTTTTTTTGTAATGCAATATTTTCTTTTGGGGAGAGGTTGTGAGGTTGAAGAATGGGGATGGTCAACAGGAATTTTCTGTTCCAACCAGTTGTGACTTTGATGAAACTTACGGATTTAATACCTTTTGTAAAATGTTGCATCAACAGGAAAGGAACATCATCATCATCATCATCATCATCATCACCATCATCATCATTATCTATTTGGTATACCAGGCTTCAGAATTCAGAATATATTTGAAAATCAAAGCTAAATTAATAAAAGGAAAGAAGGATAATATCTTTGAAAAATAATCAAGGCATTGATTTGAGGTTGGGAAGCAACAAACACTGTCAGAAAACTAATGTATAAATGGGAAGGTCTTTCCCTCCTGAAACCAAATGGCTGGGGGCAGGGAAGAACTTAGGGAGTGTCCCTAGGATACTATGCCCATTCAAAGAACAATAACTCATTTTCATTTCCAGCATAACCAGCACTAAAAAGCTCTCATGTGACCCATTTTCACTGAAAACGTCATTGATTTGGTTTTTTGTTTGTTTGTTGGGGTTTTTTTAATATTGACATAGTGATGATAAGGATATTCACTGGTCATAAGAGGGTGGAATAATTACCTAATTAAGTCAGCACTGCAGGAAATTAGGCAAATACATGAAATATGCATGGGAAATTGATCAGTTTATTTTCCTGGCTTCTACTCTGCTGTTTTTATCTGCAGCTCACATGCTAAAGGGCAGGAAAGAGGCTGGAGGGAAAAAATGGGGTGGGAAAGCAAGAGCAAGGAAGGCTGGTGTGCTGTATCTGCTTCGCAACCTAAAATAAAATATTAAATAAATAATGAAAATCAACTTCAGTTTCAACTGGTTAATGTTTCATGACAGATATATTCATTATATATTTCAGTTATTTAAAACTAATACTTTTCATATACACATAATTTTCCACTTATGTATGTTATAAAAGTGCAGAGGATCCAATGCAGCTTTATAAAAAAAACTAAGACTTAAAACTGAGGTGCACCAGTGCCATATCTAACCCATTCACTGAGCTCTATGCACTTAGGAATCCTGCCTTCCTGACATTACTCCATGCCTGTTTTTCAGATTTCTAAATAGAGGCCTCTGGTGCTGGGGAAATTATTTTCCTTGTTTTTCTCTGTCTACATTTGTGACCCTGCTACTCTGGTGACTTTCTGATTACTCTAGATTACTCTCTACTTTTTATAACACACTCTGGAGTCTGGGAAGCATGTAATTCAGTCTCACTGGGCCTATTCAGTGGAGGAAAGGGTAAACAAATGGCTGAATACCTACTTTTAACCTGTTGGAGAAGTTTTTCAGTAAAACTTCCCTTATTGAACTCCTTTGTTTAGTCAAGAATTGCAGAATAAATTAAAATAAAAAATTATCTGCAAAAGAAGGATTTTGAGTACCCTATGCTATAGTCCCATTAAAAAGCCAAAGTGATGGGAAAGTCATCACAGAAACTTCTGAATAGGAAAGGGTGAGGAGTGAGGTGCCAAAAGTGATCTATGTATATACAAAGACATTTATTTTGCATGCAATACACTGCCCTTAACACAAATTGGTGAAATACTCCAGTTAACGAGAACAAGAAGCACTAACAGCAGCATTCAAGAGAATGTCCCTGAGAAATTCTGGACTCTTTTTCATCCCTAATGCCCAAGTGATGTGCACACAGTAAATCTTCATATATTTACCCTCAGCAATACCACAGAACATCAAAAATTGAACTGACCTCAAAATAAACAGGGTATTTACTTTGAATGAAGGAAAGGAAGTATCTTAACAGCAGGCTTATAGCAGCTTTTCACCTCTATAGCACATCTTGGTTTCATTTTCTCTGTTTTTGTAAGTTATCAAATGAGTTCAACTTAAAACCATTCTATCAGTGAAAATGTTGTGTCTACTCAAACCATGGTTCATTTAACTCACTAATTTCATCAAAGTGGGTCCAGTAAACCAACAAGTTGGGGGTGATCTTTTTGGTAGCCCTCACCTTAGTCTCTGAGCACACTCGGGGTGGGAATCTTTACAAATATTTGTCTTGCATTCTCAGCCCACTCATCCAACCAAGAACAGCTCCAGACAGCAAAGAACAGTGATAACAGAGGCCTTTTTCAGTGATGGATCTTTCCTTTAAGAATACTGGCTCTACAAGAACCACAGAAGTGCATCACAGCATCAGGCTTCAAAGTAATCCTCTAGCATCTTTTTCACATGCTCTGCTTCAAGCTTTCAACCAACTTCAATTCCCCTTTTGCACCACAATCTCTGGGCTGCAATTCAAGCAAAGGACATAACAATCATGGGGAAAGTCCCTGTGTGTTCCATGTGCTGCTGGATTCCACTTTGATGGGTTTGCTTTACAGGTGTGTAGGCAGTGAGGCTCTCATTGAACCTCCCCCGTTTTTATTTGAGCTTATGCATGAAGCCACCATAAAGAAATAATTTCAGCCTTGTTTTTTCCCTCTCTCTGTTAATTATCAAGTGTCTGACTGATTGCTCATGATTGATGACTGATGGGAAGAAGATTCAGCAGGTGTTAATGGGTTGGGTGATGTGAGTGACACGGAGGAAAGTGGCCCAGAATTTCATCAAAGTATGATTGCTAATGTTGCCTGTAAATGGTTTTCCTCATGGTGGAGTATGCATGAATCTGTACTATAAACTGAAAATGGAAATTTTTGCAGTGCAGCATTACTAGAAAGATTATTACTAAAGGCAGATGATTATTTCTGATCTTCACTTTTGAAAACTTTTATTTATTTCAAGTGGCACAGAAGGTATAGTCAAGTGAAAAAGAACTCCAAGTGGAATAATCAAATTAAATACAAATAATACCTGAATTCTGCATCAGGAAAGAAATCTTGAAATGCAATCCAAAAGCTATCTCAACATCTTCATAAAATTATGGAGAGAAATACATTCACATGAAAGACTTAAATAGTTTTTGAATTTAATCAAACATCGAGCTAGTCATCCTAACAGCAAAATTACTTCTTCTGAGACAAGTAATGCAGGCAAGTTTTATTTAAAACAGAAAAATCCAAACTTGAAACTGATTTCTAACCAACTAAACCACAGAGCCACCTTCCTGAAGTCTTTTTCTTTGGCGGTCTCTATGCTATCATGCTTGTTTTTGTATGCTCATAAGCGTCCTACGTTTAGCTACCTCTTCTTGGAAGCAGATCCTGAAGGAGGTGGACTGATGTTCCTGCCTACAGTGAAATTTTCCTTCACTTCAGTACAAGAAACCAGGATACCTAAAAAGAAATTTTCTATAAAGTTTGGGTATTATGTAAATTCATGTACTCCATTGCATGCATGGGACGGACACAAGTGAAGGAACTAACCCAGTTAATAGAAGTATTTGTGCACACAAACTTGTAGAGTATGGATAAGAAATAGATGCCTTGATTTTTTTCACTTTAGTTCCATTTGTGTATTCTATAAAACTTATATTTTCCTGGTTCCTAAAGGGGAAAAATTCCTACAAACAAAAAATATCTCATTCCAACAGAAAATCCAGAGAAATTTTAGAATTTTTTAATGAAAACATATTAATAAATGAGTAAACATGCAAAAAGAGACATCTTTATATTAAATTAATGTTTAAAAATTGTTCCAGAAAGTAGTTAAGATTTCAATGTTCTTTCAAAACCACAGTTTCAAAGTGGAAAAATTAATAGGGTATAGAGTATATACAGTCATACATAAATATATATTTTGATTGTAGTTCCAGTGAGTCTTTTCTTTATGGAAATATTTAAAACTTCTTTTTAATATATATAGAAGGCACTTAGCAGGTAAATAAAAGGATATGTGTATTACATCAAATTATTAAAGAATTTAGAAAATCAAGCTAAAGTTGTGTGCTAAAATTTGTGTTTATTTTCATTTAGAAATATTATTTATTTTTATTTATTTATTAGCACATATCTGTACTTGTAAGGCAAGATAAGTTTGATGCAACCATCTCCTATAAATTATCAAATAAGCAACTTCTGAATCTCTTGTAATAATTTCATTCCTATAATTGTTACTGAAATTCATAAAATCCTACTTTGTCACCTCTTGAAATTTCCATCAGTGTTCTCTTCAAAGGTTGGTATGATAAATGAATTCCAAACCCAAAGTTTGCATCATTTTAATCTAACACTAGGAAAAAGATAGTTTCCCACATTAAGTATAACCCAAAATCTGTTGCATTTACAAAGTTACAGTAATTGTTTACTGTTTGTAATGTAATTACTTTTAGGTTTTAGAAATGTAAATTTCAGCTTACAGAAGCATGAAACACCATATGCTGCTCACATCAAGAAATGTTTAGAAAAGAGTTTTATTAAAAGTAGCTCTTGTGTTTTAAAAGCAGTAACTAATAGTAGGTATGCAATTCAAACTTCCTTTCAAGTTTCAATAAGATTTCCACTTTCAAATCCAGTTAAGAGCTTCTGTAAAATCTCATCCTCTTCTCTCTACCACATTGGCAACTCTTTTGTGAGAACCCCTTGCATAAATGGATTCTTTTTGCACTTGAGTGAAAACAATGAACTCCTTAAGGACAAGGAGTGTGTACTAGATTCTGAGCTCTTCTGTTGGAACAAAATTATTTTAGCGTAATAGAATTAGTGAAAGCTTTTACTTTAAATAGGAACAGCAAGTTAGACATCTGTCCTTTACTAGACTTCAATATGTTCAAGCTGAAAATCCACTTCAGTGGGTTCAAAAAACTGGTAGTCAAAAGAGAACTTGGAAAGGGAAAGGGAAAGGGAAAGGGAAAGGGAAAGGGAAAGGGAAAGGGAAAGGGAAAGGGAGTTGGAAAGGGAAAGGGAAAGGGAAAGGGAAAGGGAAAGCGAAAAGCGAAAAGGGAAAGGGAAAGGAGCAAAAACTNAGGGAAAGGGAAAGGGAAAGGGAAAGGGAAAGGGAAAGGGAGTTTTCCTCATAGCTGCAAGGATAAGAAACTTGGGACAGATAAATAAGAGAGTTTTTGATCAAGTTAGAGGTTCCAAAAAAAATTCATTTCCTTCCTCTCTTACTCAACCAAAAAAATATATCAAAACAAATATTCTTACTTTGGGTACAGCTTGAATACTTGTAACAAAACTTAACAATGAATACTAAAGAATAGGGAAACTAGTGAAAAAACAGGGCATATCAATGATCTTGGCAATAAAGTTGCTGAGATCAAAAATTGAGAAACACGTGAATATACAGTAGGAGCACAGCTTTTTGTGCTGCATCCCAGACAGCCCAAACAGGGCATGCTATCCTGAATTACATTTTTCTCTAACGAGAAATTTTACAACCTCTTGCTAAAGTGGCACTCAGAAATCATGATTTCCTGAGAGCAATATGTGACCATCACAAATCAAGCTTTCTGAAGGCAGTAGTTCTAGTTGCTACATATCCTATGAAGAATGGCTGTTTTACACAGAAGAACATTAGGAACTACCATACTTAAATATTGTGATACAGAGCACTGATTTCTATTGTTCATGTCTGGGCAGGTGGGTTTTTTTGTATGTGCTCCAAAGAAAAAGGATCTGCAATGGATATGCATTGCTGAAAAATATAAACACACACACATATATCTGGCATGCATACGTTTGTTGTGTCCATCACACCAGCAGACTGTTACTTCCCTAACTTATCAGCTTGTATCACAATCATTTCCCAACTTCACCAATACAAAATTTAAAAATTTTAGGTCTAACATCTCATGTATGCTCTTAGTGTTGTTGCATGTTTGTAGGAGGATGATTACAAAGATAGAACATCTCTATAACCAACCTTTGACAAATAACTTTTTGTGTAAGGATATTCCAAGTACATCAGTTGTATTCCAGTTTGGAGGCTTAAATCTTTGGGGAATTTGTCTTCATGACAGCAGTTTCTAATAAACAATGTAGTCTCATGGTTCTTACTAATGAAAGAAGACGTTTTTATGGAATGAAAAAGGACAAATATAAAGGGAAAAAAGTTTCTGTTTCTGAGCTCTAAGGCTAGACCATTTAAAGCATTTAATGGTATTTATTGAAAAATGCTTATGTTTATTCTTTTGGAAAACAAATATTTTTTTGTAAGGGAAAATTAAAATATTTGATTATTATTACTGCAGACAATCCATTTACTGAATGTTTGCGTCAACCACACACACAATCCAGCATCCAATGCACCATTCAGCAAGCCAGCAGCATATTGCCTCTTCAAGAATGTGTTAGGGACCAAAATAAACAGCAGTCAAGACGAAGAGTGTTACTGCAGGAGGCAAATGAGTTATATTTGCACAGCCTGAAAGAACAAAGCAGAATTTTGGTAGAAAGCTTTGAAGTACTGTCAGATGAAAGAAGCAAAACCACTAAGCTTAATGACAGAGATAGATGGAGAATAAATTATGAGTGAACTGGACTACCCAAGATTCTTAAAACTGTCTGAACTGTTTAATTGACTAAATGACCCTGTATTTCCAGTGTTATTAGCATAGTCACAATATGCCTAAATACATCAAAATCATGTTTATTTTCTGTAGTCATTCTTCAAAACCAATTTTATAAAACTATGTGAGTCCAAAGTAATGCTTTCCAGTCTCCTATTCTTGTGGGTTTTGTTCTGTTTTGTTCTTGAAATCAAGTCTATAAATAACATTTATTGCTTTAAGATAACTTGAAGAGTTCTTAGATCAAGCAGAAAAGTGAAAAATGGATTAGCAATGCAGTATTATCAACTTCAGGCCATCATCATTACCACTTCTGATGACCTCCGTAAGTCTGATATCAGATGTGATCATTAGACCATCTGTCTGGTCTGCCTAGAATTTAGGATTTACATTCATCAAGGACCAGGCTAGACTTCAGAATTCAGTCCACCAAAAATCATCTCTAAGGGCCTTTCTTTCTAGCCCGTACTATTACTGCTTGCTTCATGCCTCCAGGTATGAGAAGCTTTAGGCCTAATTAATTTTATCCCATCTAATGTAACTGCCTATGTTCTCATTACCTGTATAGGTATGTAATCCCACTAAGCTCTTTACTTTCTTGGTATTTCATGGCAATAATTTCCATAAGCTAATTATATGTAGGGTAGAAAAAAGGCTTCTTTAAATCTCTGTCACGTCTCTCTGAACAAGCATCCCTTAATCTCCCACAGTTCCATAACCAGTTTTGTACCCCTCAGAAATCTCTTGCTTGGTATTCAGACCCCAAGCAATTTATCTGATAAGCCTCGTGGTCTCTGGCCACTGCTTCTTCTCATTAAATAAACTTGGATCTCAGTGAAGACATCCAACATTTTCCTTTGCTAATTTAGTTCACCTGTAACACCGTCTTAGCATCTGTTGCTAGAACATATTATAAGTTTCTCTGTATGCAAGCCTGCAGAAAAATTTCCCATGGGAAAGCATCTTTTACTGTCTTTTTACTCTGTATAAGTTTCTGTAAACAAAATCTCTGGTTTGTGTTTCAAGGACATTTGGATTTCTCTGCCCATCTCCCGATATGGGAAGATGTGGGTTTCTCTTTCAACCTATGAGGTGAAGGACTGTTATCTCTCTGATATTGTAAGCATTCTAGCATTCTTGTACAGAGTATGAAGAAGCAGCATCTGAGCTCTGTACCTGGGCACATTATAGCCCAAAATTCTTTGAACTATGGAGTCATTTTAATAAATCGTATTTAGCCCTCTGAAATCATTGTCAAGAGTCCTTTGTCAAAGCACGGACCACGGCAATAAGCATCCAAAGCAACTGGCCCTCTGTGCTCCCCAAAGCAACCACACTTTTCATTTGCTGACTTTGGTTTGCATGTGTGCCCTCAGATGACCAGTTTTCATGTGTCTAACATCAGTTTTTACTATGTCTCTCTTTTTTACTTTTCTTGGTCAGCACTCCAGACCAAAACCACTTTGTGACTTCACAAAGTATGCAATGCTTCTTCAACTTCTTCTCCAGAAACTGATCTCCCCCTACCAAGGTTGTTAATTTATCCCATAATTTCCTGTTCTTATTGTCTTTTGTTACCTTCACATAATGATTTTTCAAAGTTTTCCAAACCTTTCGATAAGGTTTTATATTTGAATAGTAGGTTCTGACGGAACTATGAACTCCAAAGAAGGAAAGCAAAGGGAATACAAAGCTTATACAATAGAGAGCCTCTACTGGTCTTTCTAAGATCACCAAAGTTTTGGAAAGTAGAAGCTGGAAGAACTTTCTGCTGAGTGCACAACAGTGTTTCTCTTCAGGCTTAATTGTGGATAAATCTGCTATAATTCTCTAGCATTCATTTCTTCAAAATATTTTGGGCAGAAACCAACCATCAAAGTCTTTATACATTATTCATTCTTACACATCTCATTTCTTCTCTACTTCATTAGGAAATACTTGTAGATGTTATCTATGACATGTGAGAATTCTTTTATAAAAAAAAAGTTTTGATTTTACTTCTTAAAAATTGACATAATCTCTGATGGCAAGATGGTAATTAAAAAAAAAGATACTCTGTTTCTTTTATTATCTAATTTGTCAGAATGACACATCAAGTTAGCAATTTTTAAATGACACTTGATTGAAATACAGGCACATTTTAATTAAATATTTTATGTAAAAATGGGGCCTATATAAGTAGACCAAAAGCTATGACTATAATCACAGCTAAGTTTCCTTGATCTAGATATATTTTGTGTTTTCATACACATGCCTGAAATGCTAATTTATTTTTTCTTTTTTTTCTCTTGTTGAGGACTTTCTTTTTGTCAATAAATCCGCTGTTAAAATTAAGAAAACGCTGTAACAGAATTACCTTTTTAATTGTAAAAATTTTATTGCCTTCAGGATACATGAGCTAATAAGAAACATATTTAATAAATAAAGCATAGAGCATAATTTACTTTGAGTAATTACACAGAATCCTGAAGGGCCAAGATTCTCTGTATTACCAACAGGTAAATCTTCTGGGAGACACAGTAAAGTATTTTGCATCAACAAAGCTGGACCCCATGATCAAATAATGGATTAAGTGGGTGTCGTGGTGATGCCTCAGGTTTTAGCTTTCATATTTTTCAGATTCTGTACTGCTTTAGTGTGTAGTTCTGAGCTTCACACCAAGGGATGGTGAGCTCTCTTCACAGAGTAGGCAGACAAAACAATTCCTTCTCTAGCTGGGGACCAAGGACAAATGATCCAAATTTCAGGCCCAAGAGCATAAACAATGGTGGACTGAAGAGAGAAAACCAAGAAGGATGGGACTTGATAAACTAAAGCTGTAATTGGATAATTAACTCCAATATGCAAATGGACCAGAACTTATAAAAGTGACAGATCCCGTGACCAGTCATCCATCTTGTGACCATTTTGGGTTCATCTTGGGTGTAGCCCTGGCTGGGCTCTGGTACTGCCCAAGGTGGATCTGTTCAGGCCTTGTAATAAATCCCTACTTTATTCTTTAACTCCATCTAGCCTCTGTTCCAGGTCAGCCTTCACAAGGCATGAGTGGTTTCACACTAGCCACTGTGAAGAAAATTAATGCTATCCCAGCCAAAGCAGCACAGGAAAATATATACTTTATAAAATAGAGTAAAACTCTGTGTGAAGAGCGTAATTAGTTATAGATGGTCTTTGTTGAGCTGTGTAGGCTTTAATGTGACCTTGTCTGACCACTTACTAAAATGTCATTCTCCGTCTTGTCCCAGCTGGTGAGAACCACAATTTGGTGGTGAGTGATGCCACATCCAGTTGGTGGCCAGCCACCAGCAGTGGGGTTCCCTACAGCTCAGGACTGGGCCCAGCTCTGCTCAATGCCTTTACTGATCGTCTGGATGAGGGGTTCAAGTGCACAGTCAATAAGTTCACAGATGACACTAAGCCAGGCAGGGAGTTTTGATCTGCTGGAAGGTCGTAAGGCTCTACAAGAGGGATCTGGACAGGCTGGCTGGATGGGCCGAGGCCAGTGATGAGAGGTTCAATAAGGAGGAGTTCCAGGCCCTGCACTTGGGTCACAACAATTCCATGCAACACTACAGGCTGGGGGCAGTGTGTTTGGAAAGCAGCCCAGTGGAAAAGGACCTGGGGTTGATAGCACCTGAACATGAGCCAGCTGTGCCCAGGTAGCCAAGAAGGCCAGTGGCACCTGACTTGTATAAAAAATAGTGTGGCCAGAAGGACCAGAGCAGTGATTGTCCCTCTGTACTCGGCACTGGTTGAGGCCACACATTTCCTTTTCCTTTTCTTCCTTGGATTCAGTACTATATTAATCTCATTTCAAAGATTCATCATTAATTTAACTACTTCCAAACTTCCTTTAAAGCAACCTGGAAGTCTAAAATTCTCTGTCTCTCATGGTATCAGATTTTCAGGTTTGTCATTGACATAGATGCACAGTCTCTGTCCGTTGCAGATGTATTTGCTGAGAAGAAAAGCCCAGCTCCTTCCCAGGGCATTGATTTCTCTTTGAGAGGATTAGCCTCTTATGACAGAGAAAGTTCCTTGTATCTGAAGAGAAAACAAAACACAGAAGCTTACGAAATGAGATTTTAGAATTATTTGGTCCATCTAAGTAGCCAAAGTTATTAACAAATCAGGTCATTAAGCTTTTACAAAAGAAGCTTTCTTCGCTGTATTATTACCTCTGAAATCACAGTTTAGTGCCCTAGTTTACAGAATCTAAAGAAAAATCCTTCAGCAAACAGAGATGGGAAACATATTATGCAATCTGAACCCAAAAGCAGCCTTAAACTCATTAGAGCTCCCCAAAATTAATATAGATACTGTGTGTCTTCCTTCTGACCAGTCTGATGCTGAAGTTATATCCAAATCTATTCTGACAATCATTTTTATTTCTAACCTCCTTATGGGTTCTGAAATAAAACTATTCAATTGCAGAGGTTAGAATAATTAGATAGCAACTACCAGGGCTCTTTTTCTTCCATGTCACAAGTAAAACACCCCAAAAATAATTTGGGTATCTAGAAGACCAAAGCTACACATTTCTGCACAATTACTTTGATGTTGAATTTAGTTTAGCTTCATCCAAGAAGTCCAGGCAAAAGTTAAAATATTGTGAAGTGGACCATCTATTGAAGCCCAGAACACATACTCTGCAGTTTTAGTTTTCCTGTGGAGGCCCATCAACCTCTAATAGCAATAACACAGTAGTACTACTAAATTAAGTGATGGCCAAAGCAGGTTAGTTTTTATGAATCACTTCAAAATTTTTGATGGACTGTACTGATTTTATCTCAAATAATTGATAATCTAATGTGCATTTTAAGGGGTTGTCAGCCATTTGATATAAACACAAATGCTTCTACAGAAACAGGCCAACAAGAACCACAGTCTAGTCTCTAAAAAACCATCAATCAGTTTTAAACATAAAGTTAAAACATGGCAGTCTGTAGTAGCTTAGTTTCAAAACAATAAACCATCTGCCTCATTAAATCATCAAGGCTACTCATCCTTTACTTCCTCTTGGCTAAATCTGTTCGTCTCAAAACTGTTGAGCTGTAGCCAGGCCTAATTCTCCATCCTTTCAAGAGCTTCTCCTCCTCTGAATAATTAAGCCTCATCAGCTGGCTCTCTCACTCAATAACTGCTGCCCACCCCTTGCAGCTGGAATAGAGAATTGCATTATTACTTTCATACTTAGGAAGGTGAATACCACAGGCAGGGAAAGTGGTGGCTATTCTAATCAGCCCAGTTACCTGTCCCTGACAGAAAATATCTATCTTCACAAGAAATAAGAAATACTATGAGTGATTCTTTGTCCTAATATAGAGACTAAGAAGCATCTCCCCTCAAGAAATCTTTCCAGCTAGTTCAATCTAAACACTGCTAATATTCCCTTATGAAAACTCCAACAAACAAGCAAATATCTCATCTTATAGAAAGCACTCTGGATTTTTATTAACCAGAAACTGACCTGCTTAATGATGATTTTATTGCAGAATGAAGAGATAGATGAGACAAATATTTGATGGAAAAAGTAAAAATACTCAAAATGCATTTAGAATTAAAAATGCATTTCTTTTCCCTGGAATAGAATGAGCTGATTAATCTACAATGTGTGGCCTAAAGTATGAGTCAAACAAGACCAGAGTGGTAAACCTTATCCAGAATAACAAATAGCTCCAAGGTTTTATATCAACACTATCAAAATAACAGAAAACATCAGAATAATTACGAGTGACACTAGGATAAAAGCCCAACAATTATCAGAGGCAGCCAGAAATGTTTAGGCTAGAGTTCTTCAGTAAAGAAAAAAATCTGCAGAGAGCCCTCGGATTTTGTGGAGGAAACCTAATTTCATAAAATTCCCAGAGAACTTTTCTTGCATGTTTGTGACAGATATTTGACTAATAGCTGCTTAAGAACTTCAAAAAGGAGTGACTCCTTTATCTCAGTGGACAACCTATGCCAGTGTACACTATGTTTACCTGCAGAAAGTTTAGATTTGCTTTTAGAAGTGTGCCTGCATGCCCAAAATGGGACGACCTCCTCAGCATTGCAGGAAGACAGCAGCTTAATTAAAATGTTTTTTTTAATATATGTAAATTATGATGTTTTCAGTTCCTTCAATAACACTGGTGATGTAGGCTCAGTTTGTAATTTGCTCTAAACTTTATATTCTGAGGAATTATTGCTGGGTTATTACCTTCTAAGCATAGCATTTGTCAGCAAGGTGTAATTCAAAAGGGGGAAAACTATAAGAGAAAAAAGACTATGAAACAAGTAAGAACCTGTTGAGTCAATTTTTTTTTGTTCTAATATATAAAACGTACAATAATATAAAAAATTTCTTGTTCTCTCAGAAATAACTGGAGCCCTACTAGGCTTGACATCATAAATAAACAGGAGAAAAGTGCTTCCAATGCTAACATTAGAATCATTAATAAAACACTGAAGAGAATTGGACTCAGGATAGATCCTGCCCTGAACAATGAACACCCCCAGTCTGGCAATGCACCACCCATCAAATAACTTTAGAAGTTTTATCTTGTTTAATGAGTGAAATGCTGATTATCAACCCTTGCTCAGAGAATTAAGGGGGTTTTGAGGAATTTATCAAAATCAGTTCTTCATCATGCTTGATCATTCATGCTGTGGAAAAAGTAAAGTCTTGGACTTCTATAAAGACCATGCCATTGCTATTGACTTGGAGTTCTGTGAATCATTTTTATTCTAAATGTTTTACTCCAAATATTGCTAATTTAATCAGAAAATTTACTGAGCTATTTTATGCCATAAGACTTCATCTTTGGCCACTCCTTTCCCTCTCTCTCTGTATTTACAACAGCTGTTTTGCCATCTTGTTCCATAGCAGTTATTCACTCCTGAAAATTCCCATTCCTTTTTTCATAGTAGTGATAGATGCATCCACTAAGCCATAGAAAAGTAAACTTGACAACATTTGCTTCTTCCAACTCAATTTCTAATCTGTTTCTACATTGACTCTGTTTGTCAACGAAAGATGCTGTCTCTGAGCTCATATCAATTTTAATATTTACAACCTGCCAAAATGATTCACATTCCTTACTGAAGTCTTAGCTCATGTGTTTAATTGATCAGGTCCCAAATCCCTTTCTTTAATATGAGCATTAAATCAATCTCTTAGAGCTGGCAACATCCCTCACAGTAGGTAAAAAGACATTTTTAGTGCAGATAAAAGAAAAATACCTAATTCCTTAGGTTAAGCACTGATCAATGACAACAATTCTGAAGTTTCAAGAGACCTTTTATAGATAATTAGCTGGAAGTAAGAGGCAATACTGTGATAAGAAGCTGTTTGTTGCTCAGCACCAGTGTCAGGCTCGATCTTTCCTTGTGAGCACATGCACACATGGAACCACCTGCCTCAGCTGGAGCTCCCCACGTGCTCCCAAAGGTGACATCTCAGTGCTGCACAGAGTTACACAGCCTCTTTATCCTTCCCCACCCCTGTGCTCCCAAATTACTGGCAGAAGAGACAGATGGCAAAGGCAAGTCTAAATTTCACTCCATGAGAAAAATTTAAATGGTGATGAATGGTTTCTCCAGAAATCAAATTAAAATGGTTTGTGAAAACAGGAAAGCTTAAGACAAATTGTTTTAGGTAAATAAATACAGCTTTCTGCAAGCCCAAGGACTGTAGTAGTGCATTGTCTCCTAACAGCTTTATACTCCATTTCAAAGAGTGAAAAAGATCCAAGCTGAAGACAGAAAACACAAGACTCCCCAGCCTTGACTAATCCTGCCTGCCTGACAAGCAGCCCTGCAGGACAAGTGCTAAATGTCCTGTATACTGTTAACTGAATGTCAATGAAAAATACAAGAAAAAATTGTGATTTTAGGTTTCCATTAATTCTATCAGCCTTAGTTATTTAACATAACCAGATAAACACACAGATGTATCCTTAACTGCAGAAGGAAAGCCAACCAACAAACTCTTGCAATTCATTGGGTAAGATATTCCAAACTGAAGTGACCACAAAGGTTTTACAGCACCTTGAGCAGCTTTAAATATCCTCACTTACATCTGATCCTTCAGACAATATAGTTAGGCCGATTTCACATTTAATTTCTCACTTTTTTAAAGTTTGACTTTTCCACCTCAGCATGTCTTAAAAATTGAAGACATTCCTTGCAATAATAAAATAACTACTTTCAGGGATAAAAGAGAGAATTTGATGATCATTCTTTAAAAGAGGAAGTTAAACCTTTTTACTGTGGAGTTGATGGCATAAATTTATATCAATATATAAATGCTCTAGTGCATCTTTATTATAATTTTGAAATACTGACTTCTCACAGTTGGTCTGAAACTGAGGCAAATCTTGAGGTCAGAATTTGATAGGAGCATCTGCCTTTTCTGTCAGTCATTACCAAGAAAGAGCCTGTAGATTGATTTTAACACTAGTAATTTAAGGCTTAGGCTTAGTTTGAGATCAGATCCAGTAATTTTTGGTTGATTTTAGTAAAATGTGTTTTTATGATGTTAAGAATAGTTCCAGATCTTGATGGACAAGGACTCATTTGGGTCTCATATTTAAAGGTAATGTTATACGTGTTTACATTCCTACATTTTTTCTTCTTCTATTTTGTTTTTTTTTTTAATGAAATACAAATATCTTCTTGTTTACTGAATATAAAACAAGAACAGTATAACATCTCTTTGCAAACACATCTGGGTGAGCAGGCTTTGCTCCTCTGGGTAATTCTTTCAATAGAGCTACTCACATGAAAAAGCAGCTCATGTGGGTGTGCAGTGAGCTACTGCACAGTGAGGATTGTTATCCAGTAATACAGATTTCTACCATTTCCCAGAAGTCTTACTAAAAGAAGATCATGAAATAATTGCTCTATATTCTCTTGCTGTCACTCTTTTTCCATTTCCCTCACCTCCACCCCCAGCCCGAGCTGCTCACCACTATAAAAGGGATAGTTACAAATTCCAGAATTGTATAGAAGTGGCTGAAAGTTGAAAACTTCTTTCCTTTCCTCTCTTTAATTGAAAAATGCCTGTGGTTTGTGTTTCTAAACCTAAAATCGAATCTGTTTCTTTCGTGTGTCTTTTATGACATGCTTCACCCTAGAGCAAATGCTTACACAGCTAGGAACAGGGAATTGTAGTGGAAAGAGCAACAAATGTCTAAACTGCAGCAGCTCTGTCTGGCATAAGCATAACTGGTTTAGGTCTGAACTGGGAGCTCACATCCTCAGTCTCTCTGTAAACTTAAAGGTAGTGTCATGTTTACAAAGATGGTGAAAAGGTAAATTCAAGCTGCAGTGCAAAACAACAGGCAATGATGTAGCTGTGCTCTAAAAACGGAGCCCGACGGGGCAGCGTATCAACACCTGAGGTGAAAAAGCATCTGTGGTAATTGCAATGAGGCAGCTTGTCTAGAGCCAGCTTACTAAAATGAAGGAAAAAAAAACAACGTAGAACAGCCTTTGGTCATGAAATATTAAAAGAAAGGTCAAAAGGAAAGAAAAAAGATAAGACGGGAAGGTTTGCATCTGCCTTGTGGTGTCACAAGGCTTCGAAATTTTCAGTATTTTTAAATCCTCGTGTTAACCATGGATAAGGTTCAAACAAAAGTAAATTGGGCTAGCATTCTAGCACAAGACTGGAATATCTATTTTAGCACCCTTGAACACTAAAGCAGGGTCATTGTTAGTAGAAAAACCTAATTCATGCTTTATGGCAATATTAAAGATTTTTGCACTATATAAATTATGACAGAAGGACTATATATGTAGTTATCACAGCTACACTTAAGCTGTACATAATGAAACCAAAATTTTGCTTTAATGCCCCAATGCCCATACCAGTTTATTCCACATGGCAGAATACTGGAAGCTATAAAATTTTAGTGAGGGGAGAAAAACAAACAAACAAACAAAACCAAACACAGACATTTTTTTCCTAAACAGGTAAAAATACATACTATTAAATGCTGACCCTTAAAATGAGACCACTTCACCACAGGCTTCACTAAAGCAGGAACTCCATTCTAAGCACTTTGGAGTATAATTAAAGAGGGTTCTTATCTTTCCTAATGTTGTATTTCTCCTACAACAGAAGGACGTCTTTCAGTGATTTAACATATGAACTAAGTTATTAGAATAACTAAAAAAAATTAATTTTCGGCAATAAAATATTTAATCGTATAATTTCTTGCTATCAACTTTTACTGAAAGTTCACTGGCTGAAGTACAGACTTAGCAGTGAAATACAATCTTCTCTTCACTCGAAATGCCATTGAAATTCACCTGTTCTGTAGAGCCCGTGTCTGCTCACTCACTGGTAGGAATTCACAGCATATTCATTGTAATAATTCACACTAAATTCACAGGGAAAAGGGGGATAGATATCTAAAAAGATCTGCTCTAACCATTGTATGTCTGCATTTTTTAGCAACTTTTGTTGAGGATTCGGAAGCTTTCAATTCCTAACTGATTCAGTATAAGTGTATGGGAGAGCAAAAGCAAGAAAAAGGTCACTAATAGGCAGCAGGATAACATCTAAATTAAAACTCCCTTTATGTACATTTAATTTAGGTCTCAGAGGAAACAAGTACTATTTTCATGGCCCACACATATTGCTGCCATAAAGTCAATCACACAAATAACTAGTATTGTTGCACCTGTTTTCACTACCTGCTGATATAAACTGTGCCATTAGCAACAACAAAATATTCTGCGCTGTTTTATTAAGGCCTGTGAATTATTTACAGAAAAAATAGAAGTTATGCACACCTATTCACACATAAGGTCACATGTATATACATATGGTAATACTTAATCCTTTTTTCCTTTAATCCCATAGCACTACTAACATACTAACTGACTCTAGTCAAATCTAAATCCTAAGTACCTTTACAAGAATAATCTATAGCTTCAAGTTCACTGTGAAATCATCTGGCGAAGAATCTTTACTGTTCTGGTTAGCAAAAAATAAGAGACAGATTTTGGTTACATCCTGGAACTGGGAAATTATTACAATTTTTCACTAACAAAGCATCTTACATTAGAGCTTTTACAACATAACTTTAATTTGTTTCTGTCCTAAAATGGAATTAAGTGAAGAGATAACTTTTTTTTTTTTAAGCACTATATTAAAGGATATTTCCACAGAATAAATGAATTATATATCTGCATACAGCACAACATGCATCAGCTGTGATGTAAAATTTCTGTCATCCAACCAAAATGACTGCTCAGGAGATTTCACAGTAACCATTGGATATGTCACTTTCCCATCTTCTCCAGGGTTGGTGGGAAACTTACAAAACTACCTATGAAGATCAAATACTTTTGCTTTGAGCATACACATGCTGGCACCAAACAGCAGGTCTCTGAGGTTTGGGTTTTTTTGAGGGAAAGATATCTTCAGGCTATTTTGAAAAAATCTCCACATTTCTAAGACACAGCTTGAATGATATAGATTAGCTACTGTTGCACTACCTAACTGCCAATAATATAGCTTTTAGTGATGACAACTACAAATTGCTGATACTATTTATAGAAGTTTAAATATTTAGTATGTATTTGTCATATGTCACTATGTTCCTCCTCGGATTGCAAGAAAAAGTCTTTATTTTGATTACAAAATCTCAAATAAGTGGACTTCCTGAAAAACATTTCCTACTTTTCTCAGAAGTGGAATTTGGTTTTGACTGGTACATGTACTACACATACCACAGGGAACTTCTTAGAGATGCTCTCAAATCCAGAGTGATCCAGCACCACAATTCTCAGGAGCCGTCACCATCAGGTTCAGTAGCCAGAACACAAGTCAGAAGAGACTGAAGTGCTGAGAAATGCATGGAGGGTCTGCTGGGACCTCCCATCTTTTAAGCATCTTGCCCAGTCAAAAATAAAAAATTCTTGCTTATTGTTAGTGGGTCCCATTCCACGGCACACTATTCTGAGCTTTACTTTTAATGAGGTTTCAACCATCCCCACTGTAACAGGGAGGCAATCCCTGATGTGACCACCCAATTTTAGAATTAAAAAAAAAAAAAACCAACTCTTCATTAAAAATCTTTCTTGGTTTATCATACTGATTCATGGTATGCTGCCTCTACTAATTAAATTAATAGCTACACTTGCTTGCTGAAGAGATTAACTGCTGCATTGCCCTCACTCGGTGGGTTAGTTGCTAGGCAGCTCTCACTGGGGATTTGGCACTGTGCTCTTATCTCCGAAGACAAAGGCTGCCACACATCTTTCACGAGGAGAATGAATGCTACACTGCTCTCACCCAGAGCATTCATCTCCATTTTTATATCTCAATAGCTCTCCTTTAATTATTTTAATCATTTGGTGCATTCTAGTGTTGCAAGCCTGTTTAATCTGGAGCATATTTTGACTTCTGTGCTATGGATTGCTTCCATTTTTCTCTCCCTTGCCAGTTTACAACCTCAAGATTTATTTCAAGTTACACATGAAGGTCTTGCACACCAGAGCATGCCACAGTTGCTACTGCAGTAATATTCAGCCTGATGTTTAAGCCCTTCTCAATATTTTTCTATCCACTGAACTGTTAATTTTCAAATTTTTTTTTTTTTTACCTTGTTCACTTTGTCCCACACTTCAGCTCATACCTGGGAAGTTATACCTTTGATGAGCAGCCTCACTGTGCCAAATGCTTTGTCAGTGCAAGCAGCACAGGCACTGTGACACGGCCAAGGATGTGATTTATGGCACCAACAGCCTGGTCTTACTTTCTGCTGAGCAGCTGGACCTCCACCTATCCAGAGATGGCTGCACTAACTCCCTCTGCAGTATCCAGATGGCTTCCAAAGAATAAAAGACAGCTTTTTTTGTTTTCTCATGGGCAATCTGACCTATTTTTCCTAGTGAATAGATCCACATCCTTGCACCACATCAACAGCTGGAAAAACACAGCTTAGCTCCACAGATCTCAGCAAAACTGAAGACACAATTCCTACTCTCCAAAACAAACCCATCCAGACCCAAGGATTTAGTGAAATTTTCAGGTCTAATCTGGAAACAGAATTCCTTCCTGGATTCTGTCACATATTCTTAGAAAAACAATACAGACCTTAAAAGTGATATGTGTATCAGTGTTTTTCAGAAGGTGCTTCCAGTGGCTCTACTTATAAAATAATGTAGTGATTCCTGAGTGAGAGAAAACAAATTGCAGCTGAAAAATACAGTCCTCGTCTCACTTATTTTCTATATTACATGAAGATTTATCAAATAATTTATTTAATAAATTAAAATAAAGAAAAAGATTTATTTATTTGCAAATTTGTATTACCATACCATGCAAATTTATGCCAACTTGTGTTTTGCTATTTCCTTTTTTGTCATGTATCCATTTCTGACTACTCACTACACTCTAGATATTACTGATGCAACATTATTATTCCAGAAAGCTTCACTTGACTAGATGGCCCAAATGTTAGAGAGTTTGAGACAGAAAAATCTGAATAATTAATAAAATATCCATTCAAATTCCCTTGTTGAATTGAGAAATAATATAATTCATATTATTTTAATGAATATGTGAGCACAGTCAAGTTGAAACATTTCTATAAATAAGCAGTCTACCCTTTTGTCCAGTTGTGAGAACTGGCAAGGTTTCTTGTAATTATGTAAAGCCAAAACCTGTCAGCAGCACGGCATTTTTTTTCCAAAACTATACTGCCTGTGGATAATAGAATGAAAAAGAAAGACAGCACAAGTCAGTCAGTTCTGCTTCTGAAAAGGTCAAAATATGGGCATTTTAAGGCTCAGCTGAAACAAAGGAGAGTGATCATATCCTTACAAATTGTCAGAAAAAAACTAGAAAGGAAGATCATGGTAATGTTGAATTCATAAGAATTATATATCATTCTTTTGTTTTTAAATAAAGGTTAAATCATGGCATTAGATGCATCAAAGATTTTGATCTTTTTCAGCATTCAAGGAATTGGGGTGCTACAACAACAAAACAAAAATCAAACTGTCAATTTTTTTTCTGTAAATATCAAACTGATGACTGCTTAGAGAAAAACAGAAGGTAACCACCCTACTGGCACCTTTATTTCCTCTAATATGTCAGTTTCTTTTGACATTTCATGGAGAAATATTAAAAATATTCAAAAAATTTGCCTGAAAATTTACCTCTTCTGGGACATCAGTTTGAAGGATAATCTGCTAATGATGCATTACTAACAGGGAAATACTTGAAACTGACATACATAATTTATACTGTAAAGTCACACATAAAACTGTTTTTTGACTCTTTTATTACCAGTTTAAAAAATGCTTTAGAAAGATGAGAATATAGAGCAGAGCCCACAGTTTTAAGAATCAAGGAAAAATGCTGCATTTGAATCTCAAACAACTAGGACAAAAATTCTGGGAATAATGAATATATGTTCTGTGACTTAAAATAACTAAATATCAGCAAAATTTATGATCTATACATGATAAAACCTTACTATTGTAATGATGGCAATTATAAAATAATCCAACAATACACTGATTCTTAATAGACTGGTGTGGTCTCGAAATCCTTTTCCTTTTGACCAATACATTTTTATGTAGGAAAGCACATCCATATCCATATCCATGTGCTTTGCTACTCAAGATTTGCAGCTATGACCAAGCAAAAATAAAACCAAACCAAACCAGACAGCTGAACAAACCAGGAGTCTTAACTTTCACTTTGGTTATACAGCCAAACAATTTCGAAGCATCCAGCTGCTTGAAAATGTATAGAAAGCTGTGCAAGAGGTGATACATAAGGAAGGGCTCAGAAGTCAGTATGATAGAACAGGTCTACTTTCACCTAAAATATTTTTAAAAGAGACAGACAACAGGTTTTCTTGTTGGCTTTTCATAAATTGTTTAATGGGGTTTTTTATTATTTTGGTTGATTATTTCTTTCCAGAAGACTCTTCACCTGAGGTGAAAGTGAGCAAAGGAAAAAAACTTGGAAGCCAGGGGGGTTAGAGCAGAAGTCACCCAAAGACCACTGTGAGAGATTCCTCAATATCTGATGATCTGTGATCAGGGGTATTCACTTCATGACTGGCTCTCTGCTTACTGAGAGACCATAAACTGTTTTAAGATGCAGTAAGAATGAAACATTCTTCTTCAAAGTACATAAGAAAAGAAAAAAATTAAAAGAAATGCTCCGTGGTATTGAGAATTTGCTGTTTGTGCTATCCCCAAAATGTCTTTCACTGTAATATTGACAACATGATAATTTCCAATCTATTTTTTTTTTGTCTCTCTCAAGATGAGGAAAACCTATATATTTAATTTGGACCTGAGACTGTTGCACAGCAAGTATGATTCTGTCTTATACATACACAGATTTAATTATCACCCAAGCAGGCACAAGGAGAGCATTCTCCTTGTGAGCACATATGCTCCTCTCAGAAATCAGAGCTCCTCCCAGCACTACCATCCTCAAAATACTTACAAACTCCAAAACCAGGGCAATACATTCTGGCATGTTTTCTGTAGCTATGAAGGAGGCATCAAGATGAAAATCATAGAAAGGTGCAGAGGAGGCGCACCCTAGGCAGAGAGAGAAAAAATTTAACCTCTAGCAGAACATTTAAGTCAATAGAAACAACATCCAAAAATATCCTCCATATATCAACTGACAAAAGAAAAACTGTACAATTTTATATTATCTTCAGCAGAAAACTCACAGGTTATGGTGGCATGTTATGAGTCTGCCTGCTATGACATCATTTGAGTGTGAGTTTTTAAAGTATTTCTACACAGATATTTTGACAGGGCTGCTTCTGGGTTCATGTGTTGGCCTAAAGTCTCTGAGCTTGAGAAGAGTTCAAGCCAAGGCAGTTAGATAGCCCACATTTTCTCTCTGCCTTCCACACTGTTTCTTGCCTTCACCTCAAATCACTGCTGACATCATCCAGACATTTTAACTAGAAAATATGGAATAGATGCATCAGAACCTGCAGTGATGATTGCACACTTTTAAGTGCATTAGGCAGGACAAGCCTGCCACATCTAACATGTCAGAACTGGGGGTTTTGACACTGCCTGAAAGATTGGGCATATGCTGTCTTGTTAAGGCCATGAGCTCCATAAATCAAGGGTATGAGTGAAACTTTGTTTGCTCTCATTAGTACACAAGCACATATTTTTTAAGGGTATTTAACCAGATGCATCTGGAACATTCTGCTGACACAGGTTTTTCAAGCAAGTCCAGCGAGGTAAATGATGTGACAGCAAAAAGAATGTAGAATATGTGTCAGAGCAAATAACTGATGCAGCAGCTAATATAATCTAATAGATATATAGCTTTACCAGGGCAAAACAGCACAAGAGTTCTAGTCTCTCAAAATTAGTATGATTCAAAAAGTATATCCAGTCACTGCACTGTGCCATTGACGACATGTAATGAGCCATGATGATGTACTGTGCTAGATTAAGACATTTAGAAGGTTCATAAGGGTTGTTTGGAGTAAGAATAGCTTTTATAAACTGGTTTATATTATCAGCTGAAATGCTTCTGAGTATGAAACTTTTTCAGTATTATTATACTTGCAAGACTGTTGGAAGAGAAGAAAATGTCCTCATCAGTTGTTTTTGTTTAAAACTTAGCCATGCAAGATTACAGGGAGAGAGCTTTTGTTACAGGCACTCCAGATATAATTCTGATTGAATATAATTTTGGAAAAAGCTTTCTCTGTTTTCATTATTGATGTTCAGAGCGAGAGTCATATTTGGACCCATTTTTTTTCTTTCTTTTTGGTCACAATGATTAATCACACAAGACTTGTATCTAACTCATGCACTGGAACTTTCAAAGCCTTTCCAGAATTACAATAAGTAGAACAACATTTGACAAAAAAATAGACAAGATGTGATTTTTCCCCATGATACGCTTTTGCCACTATACCAATACCACTGAACCACTGACCCCAGTCTCTTTCAGCTATCATCAGTGTAGCCAGACATTTTAATGTGAACAAAATAAATCTCCAGAAAGCCTCAGAACGTTGTAAATAAACAGATGCAATCTGGATTCATTAAACTTCAAATTTTGTGTTTAGTAGTTTAACCACAAGGAAAAGCACAATTTTTTAGCATTTATTTTGTATGACCTCAGACAATATTTTAAAATACCTCATGCAATGGAAATTAATAAAGATAAATTAAATACTTCAGGATTATCTTGTCTTCTTCCTGTTCATTTTAACTGGGGTGAATCAAGGGGGTATCACAATGGAAGCAAATACTTCTGAAAGACAGCGTGCCTCCACTGAATAAACAAGAAAATTCATTATCTCAACAGCAAGGACCTGAATGTTTACTGTCTATACACACACACACACACAAAAAAAAAAAAAGAAAATACTTTATCTATAATGACACCACTGTGACTGTCCCCAGCTGGGTGCAGCACCATTCACCACCCCTCTCTGGGCTCGGCCATCCAGCCAGTTCTGAACCCAGCAAAGAGAGCTCCTGCCCAAGCCATGGGCTGCAGCTTTTCCAGGACTGTGCTGTGGGAGACAGTGCCAAAGGCCTTGCTGGAGTCCAGGTAGACAACATCCACAGCCCTTCCTGCATCCACCAGGCAGGTCACCTGGTCATAAAAGGAGATGAGGTTGGCCAGGCAGTACCTGCCCCTCCTAGATCCATGCTGGCTGGGTCTGATCCTTTGGCCATTCTGTAGGTTTGCTGTTTGAGTGCACCCAGGATGATCTGTTCCATAATCTTGCCGGGCACTGAGGTCAGGCTGACAGGCCTGTAGTTTCCCGGATCCTCCTTCCAGCCACTCTTGTGGATGGGTGTCACATTGGGCAGCTTCCAGTCACCTGGGACCTCCCCAGTGAGCCAGGACTGATGGTAAATGATGGAGAGTGGCTTGGTGAGCTCTTGTGCCAGCTCCCTCATCACCCTGGGATGGATCCCATCCAGTCCCACAGAGCTGTGAGCACCTAAGTGGCTCAGCAGGTCTCTGACTGCCTCCTCCTGGATACCAGAGGGGCTAGTCTGCTCCCTGACCCCATCTACAAGCCCAGGAGGACACTTGTCCTGAGGACAGCCTGTCTTTTTGCTGAAAATTGAGGCACAGAAGGTGTTAAATACCTCAGAGTTTTCCTGATCTTTGGTGACCACGTT
>VXAX01004353.1:348067-392799 GCA_013399835.1 Leptocoma aspasia
GGCTTTTACCTCTCTAATTTTCTTCCTTCATGACCTAGCAACATCCTTAAATACTTCCTGAATTTCTTTCCCCTCTTTCCAAAGGTGATACACCCTCTTTTTTTCCTTAGTGCCTTCAAAACTCCCTGCCCATGCAGTCCAGTCATCTTCCCTGTTGGCTCCTCTTTCAGCACATAGGGGCAGTTGGCTCCTTCACCTTCAAGATTTTATTCTTGAAGTACATCCATCCTTCCTGGACCCCTTTGTTTTTAAAGGCTGACTCTCTGAATCAGTCTCTTGAGCAGGCNCTTCACACAAGTGGCTAGATTGAGTTCTAATTGGGCTTTTACCTCTCTAATTTTCTTCCTTCATGACCTAGCAACATCCTTAAATACTTCCTGAATTTCTTACCCCTCTTTCCAAAGGTGATACACCCTCTTTTTTTCCTTAGTGCCTTCAAAACTCCCTGCCCATGCAGTCCAGTCATCTTCCCTGTTGGCTCCTCTTTCAGCACATAGGGGCAGTTGGCTCCTTCACCTTCAAGATTTTATTCTTGAAGTACATCCATCCTTCCTGGACCCCTTTGTTTTTAAAGGCTGACTCTCTGAATCAGTCTCTTGAGCAGGCCGAAGTCTGCCCTCCAGAAGTCCAGTGTGTAGATCACAGGTAAAACATTATATTTGGTCTCTACCTCCTATTTTTAGAGCAAGGCTTTAAAACTGGACCTAAAATTCTCCAACTGTTTCTCAATATGCCTGAGTCTGAAACAATAAAACCAGTACATTATTTTTTTTTCACCCAGTGAAAAAAAACCCTTCTAAAAATTTTGCATGAGAGCCATAAGCTCCATTATTCATAGAGCTCCAAGCAAAACCCTACTTAGAAGAATCCCCCAGTGTCAGTCAATAGGAATGCTGCAAGATTAAAGCAAGCAGGATTTGACACTGACCAATCACTGCCAATGTATTGTTCTCCCCTCTATCACTCTTAAAAATGGTCGTGCTACCAAAATTTTTATTTTATTACATTTTCGATAAAATTTTTGTACAAAAAATTTTAGTATCTTAGTTTCAGGTAAATAAGACAATCCAGTTTGTTATATAAGTACATTTTAGATATCGAATTTCATAAAAATAGGAACAGAAAGGAACTTCTCCCTCTCCCTTTAATGTTGCAGATATCTGTGAGTCTCCCTATCCTGGGAAAAAGGTGATCTATACCTATTGCAAAATATGAGCTTAAATTTTCTTCCCTTTCTCATTTTGTTTTCTGTTGAGATTTCTGAATCCGACGTTATTTCTCCCTACTTGAGTGAATAAGAAGTTAATTTTAAAAATAAATAAGGTTGAAAAGTCCAACCTAACACAATCATAAATGTTGAATAATTTCATTTCAATGTATGTCTCCTTCTTTACCTCAGAACTGAAAAGGAAAATAAAACCCTCTAGATTTTCTTGCAGATTAACAAGTAATATGGCTGCTTAGGAACAGTTACTCACATCTTTGAAAACAGTATTTTCCATGCACTTTGTTGACCATTAAAATGATATAATTTATTAACTGAAAGGATTGCTACTCAAAAGCTCAGTCCCTGTGCTGTTTGCAGTGCCAGAACACTCAAAATTACCTGGTGACTAAAGTGCCACAGTAATAACTGATATTTCATTTAACTTTTTCCACTAAAATAGCTAACGCTGCAATCAACCATTCCATGCTGAAGTAAATCTTTTTCCCCAGTATCGAAACCTGAGCCTCCAAAATGACATATCTGGCACTTTAGGAATTATATCTTGAAGTTGTACAATCTATAGGGACTATCAAGTGTGTGGCAATGAGTATGAAAAGCCTGGTAGTAGAGGCAGCTAACACCCACCGTTTCCTTTTATAGTAACATATGTGAAAACAAGAAAAATAACCCAGAAAAAAAAATTCTTTATTTAAAGCTCGAGGCAAAACCTGCTGATACTAGAAACAGTTTGAATTTTTCCCATCCATAAATCTGAGGCCAGAAGCTCCTTTAATCTTCCTCAGCCACCTCTGTTTGAAGACAGCATCAAATACTAAGTGTGTTTATGAGAGCAGAACAAGGTAGGACTCCCAGCTTGGGGATCACACTTGCTTCATTTTAATTAAGGAATACTTCGCCCAGGTTCCCCAGGCTAATACAAGTCTAATTGAAGTCAATACTAAGTCCAATACCTTGCCATATGTGCAGTCTAAATTCACATCCCAAGCTCGCCTCAAGCAGATGAGAGTACTGCACACAGGCCTAATAGAGCTTGCAAAGGGACAAAACCAGTCCACATCCCCTGAGATGACCAACAGCCAGCACCAGCAGGCTGCTGGAAACTGAAAATAGAAAGGGAAGATACAGTGTCAGGAGGAGTCAGGTGTAGTCAGTGAGCTCAGTATGCACTCTTCTGAAAGAGATGGGTAATTCAAATTATTCACCCGGGGCTACAGTGATGCAAGTGTTAAGTCTTCACTGTTCTTTCTCCAACACCCATTTCACACAAATTCTGAGTGGCAAATCCACCCACTGCTGCATCTGGGCTTCTGGACAGGGAGAGGTTAATTTCCACTAACAAATAACAACCAAACCCAAACCAATAATTACCAAAGTCCTCCCATTTTAATGCAAAAAGATACAAGGGAGAGGAGGAATCATAGATTAAGAATAAAAAGCACCAAAAGTTACAAGTTTAACCTGTCTGTGAATAGAGCTGCTTACTGAAGGAATTCCTTACAGTGCTCCAGGTAGACAGCCAAGAGATAAAGTGATGTAGGCGCAAATCCCTACGGGTTACAAATTGTCAACCCTAGAACCTAATTCCAATTTAACAGTAGTTTTAACATTACAAGAGATTGTCATCATCACTCCTCAATAGCTTTAACCTCTGGAGCTTTCAAAAGAATAGGCAGTGAATTTAATTCATTATTAGTCTTCCACCTTGGAGACCTTGTAACAAAGGTAAGAACCAATAGCTCAAGAGGTACCTACTGAGACTGGTAGACTACTTTTGGTCCCCAGTGTGTCACACACTCTCCAGGCTTTCTTACTGTTGTCTTGTTGGATTTACCTTGCCCTCTGCCCAAATTTAAAGTGAAAATCCAAGTGGTCAGGAATGTCTGACACCTAATCCTCCTTGTGTTGGATGTTCATGTGCATCAGCAATGTTGGAGCAATGTCAGTTGCAGAAAACAGCACTACCAGTTAATGACCATAAACCCATCCCAGACTTGTTAATCCCAGTGACGAACATAGGGGTTGGAATCTGAAGTGTGATCCAGACAAGAATCTTGCAGGAGACCACTACTTTACTAGCAGTCTGCATCAAACACCTCAGGACTTCTTAAGCAGAAGACAGAGCAGAGAAAGAGGGTTTCTAATGCTGAGATTTTCTTGCTCTGTCTCATACATGGCTTTCACAGCAACTGTCACCACGATGCTGGTCAAAGGCCAGGTGAAGGAGCACGGGGGTGATCGGCAGCCCTTCGTGTACTAACAAAGCCTCACAGCCCAGTACAGACATGCCTTAATTATGCCTGTGTCAATTATGCCAGGGAGACTGGCTGAACTGCAAAAAGGGTTATGGCACACGTGCCCTATGCAAGTCTCAGTAATGATTCTGAACGTGAAGCTACAGAGGAGCACTTTCAATTCCCCAAGACTTTTGTGGGGGCTGATAACTCCTGCCCTTCACAATTCACACCTCAAAACTTCTCAAGACCTCTGTAGTCTATTCATAAGCTAAATATACCCAGGGAACAAACACATAAAATATCAGTCTCTTTTCAGAGATAACAGCCTGGACTGCTTTGATATGAACAGCACAGAGATCAGTTGTGAAGAATATAAAACAGCTGAATTCAACAAGAGCCCTCTCTATTAGAATGTTTTTATTACTTCTACCTTCTAGTCAATGTATCATCAACAAGTCAAAAAGAGAAGCAGCAACAGAAAAGAACCATTTAAAATGGAAACTTAAACACTGTGTACTGTATATCTGATATGGATGGATATTTGATATTAATATAGGCCTATCAAACTGGTATTAACCAGAGGTCATTGGACAACACTTCAACAAACAATGTGAATAAATATAATGACCATTATTACAGACCCTTTCTAATTTTGATTAAAAAATTTTGAACTATCAAGATTCAGAGTCGATATGTAGATACTAGGCATCTAGTAAAGAAAAGAACAAAAAATCTCCAGGAGTTTCATGTTGAGTAAATGTAAAAACAATCAACTACTCCAAAATCTATAGATTTCTTTTTCCATGTACAGCTTGCTTACTGCAAATAATTATGTACCAACGCATACAGATGCACTCTGAATAGAAGTTCCAGAAGCAGAAGAAAATAGAAACAAGACGGAAGAATCATGTTTCTCATAAAACTTCTCTGTTTTCTTAAAGCTGTATTTCAGACACATATGTAAAACTAGATCCATATTATATTATCAACTCTTATAAAAAGCTGGAAGCAAGGCTGATTCAAATCCACCTAACATATTGACAACAGCTATTGCTGGATAGGTCACTCAACTCACAGGACTTTTCAACCCCATTTAAAATTTCAGAGGGGAAGAAAACAAAAAACATCAAAGTCTCTTGTATTTAGCATTTAGACCTTTTCCCCACTTCAAGCTAAAGACCTTTTCAAAAATGCACTGTCAGCAGCACAGCTTTTAAGGGTAAAATGAGGACTTTAAAGTCAGTATCCCACTGAGTATTCTACCACTGCGCTGCCTGTGGAGTGTGAAAAAAAGGGCAAGGATGGTTCCTAAAGTCTCAAACACTCTCTTACAATGACTTTTATCCCTTTGAAGACAGAAGGAAATGCAGCTAATGTGTTTACAAATAGCCTGTAACCTGCTATTTTTTAAAAGGAGCTTCACAAAGAACACAAATGTCTCCTGGAATCTCATTATGTTTTTTAAAGGGACATTTTTTGGGGTAGCAGTTCCCTCGGCTTGACTTATCTTTTTAATTTCACCTCTTTAAAAAGTGCAGTTTATCAAATTCTTGTAATGATTCGTGACTTCTGTCTCAAAATTAAAATAATTTAAAGTATCATTGATCTATGATAATAACAGAGGGAAGCCTGGCTGTGACAAGTTACAAACCCATACTTACCTTTCATCTTTTGAAGGGAAAATGTTGAAAATTTAGCTGACAATATATTCATCACTTTGCACCTTTATCAATACAGTCATTCATACAAGCCAATTAAGCAACATGGAAACCCAGAGCTCCCAAATGAGTAACTCTGAAAGAAGCAAATATGCACAAGTAATAGAGGAAAACATACTCTGTGAAGACAATGACTGTAAATGTAATCCTTCAGCACACCCTAAAAATGAACATTAGAGTGTGAAAGACTGCAAATAAGTAGCATACAGGAGCCTAGCAAATTTCTATAAGAAACACTGCAGAAATAAAGGAGGAGCAGTAACAGGAGCAAAGCCTCAGAAACAAACATAATTTCATATTATCATGTACCCCGCTGACTATGGTGTACAATCCCTGCTTAAATAAAAGGCATAAAATTATTTGGCTATCTGCTTTTTTTAATTCCTGGTTTTTTATTTCAGGGCATAAAATCTACACAGTAACTTTTTTTTTTCAATCTTCTCTGATTTATTCATTGCTTATTTTTCAACACCAATGTTTACTTAATTCTGGATTCTTCAATTGCTCTGTAGACTCTCAGTAGGACTGTTCCAATCAGTGACAGTGATAAAGAAATTTTTTCCCACAACTCTACTGTTTTTAGACTCACATTCTGGCAATATTAAAACCAACCCACAACATCTTACTATATTTTGAATGATAGACCAGACTCCTCAGCAGAAATATTTCCTTTTATCTAATCTAGTAGCAGAATGATTAGTGGTAAGATACCTGAGCAACTGAAAACATCTTTGGGGGAACTTGATATATCCTTCATTTCATACTTTGTGCAATGCTGTTCATCATAAACTCTAATTCTTGCCAAAAATATCCATTTTCTACACTTCATTTTATCTATGACCATTCCAGCAATAGATAATGGCTAGAAAATAAATAATATCAGAATGCTTCAGTGTAACACATCCAAATCTGGTTTGCCTAGCAACATACAAAGGTACAATATGTGATTTGTGGCTGAAATTACAGATTACATTGCTTTTGGGCAATAGAACTGGAGCCACATGGTGCCAACATTTATGAGAAATCATACTTTTCCATCACTCTAGTTGTTATTAAGCCCCCACTCATCCCCATAATTTAGATATGATAATCCTCTTTTCTAATCCTACATTGTCTGCAACAAATGCAGTTAAATCTGCAGCCCCCTGTACATATCAATCAAGTTGTGTACACCTGAAGTCAATAATTTTAGGGGACTTTGAGCACTTCCATCTCACTAATGCTCAGAAGTGACCACAGAAACGAAAAAAAAAAAAAAACAAAACAGGTCCATATACATCACCTGTAGTATCATTTTGTTGGGAAAAAAATGGCAATCAAGGGCAATGCTGCCTTGGCCTGGAATCTTTAAAGGACAATTAACCAATTCTGGAATTGATTAACATTATGACATCCACTCTTAAGATATTAACAATAATGTCATCCAGCCACACAAGTTCAAAATGTATCATTCTCAGGAGAAAGGAAAAATAAGCTTTTTTGAAATCCCCCTATTACTCAGCTCTAAATTGGAAATGCAACCTCAAGGAATAGTTTCATGCCAACAGAATTTGAACCACAAGAAATCTCACATCAAAGCAGAAAGGTGACAAGATCCAGATTTGTCCTTATTCTGAGAAGCAATGGCAGCACTCAGAATTTCTAACTCTTATCGCTGACTTTCAACCAGTTATTTGTCTCTGAATTTTTCTGCACTACAGCTATTTTTTGACATATTGTAGTAGTAGTTCAATATGCTCCCAAAGGTGAATGTAGTAGTGTGGTCTAGTTGTAAATTCATCTGGCTTTACTTTCTGCATGATCACTTGGCTAATCTAAGGTCAAAATCTGATACAATGTGATTTGAGAAGACCAAATATCTATTACCATTAAGAGCATTCTGAAGAATTAAACTGAAGACATTTATTTATGGTATGTTTTATAAAAACAGCTCTTCTGGGCTTTCAACATTTACTGCTCAGGGTGGATCAACAAAATGTTATTCCTTAAACCACAGAAAGCATGCCAATTAAAAACAAGTGTTGATCCATTAAGGTGACACCAAGAAATTTCAAACAAAATAAGCTTCAGTACCTAGTTTGCATCAATAATGCAGTGGTTGTGTCATTCATCTTTGCTGGAGGAGACACAAATTTGGGGTGTTTAAATCTTGCAACAGGGCCAGTCACTTTTGACTAACACTGGAGCAGGTAGATCTCCCTAAGTTTGTTCTAACTAATGAGTTGTTATAAACGGTGTAAAAATCTACAGTTTCCCAAAATATACTTCTCAGAGGGAAGTTCCATAAGATGACCAGCTCACTCCCTCCTGGATGAAGTTCATTTCACCACACCCCTCTCACTCTTGTCCCTCCATGCATCATCCCACTGACTGAAATCAGCTTTGACACGGCTCACAATATTTATAGAGTCAGTTCAGCTTGCTAACTCAGCAGAAAACTATTCACAGGTTTTTTTCCTCTGGGAGAATATTTAACATTTTTTTATTACAGTTGGTACAAGCTAATTTCTTGCATTGTCTCTCATTATGTTTAGAGTTGCTTCAATCTCTGAAGAATAACTTAGCAAAGAAAATTTAAATATATATTTTGAATATCATTTTCAGTAAAGGATCCATCATATTTTTGCCTCAGTTCTGTTAATTTCTGCATATGACAAATCTGTACTGCACGTAGAATACAAACCCTGATCTGATAACACATTCTGAGCGTGAACCTTTTGTACACTGATACCAAAACAATAAGGGAAATCAGAAGTAATAGTCCTAAAAGTAAGATGTCATGGCTGGATGAGATGAACCCTTTTCCTGTTGAGAAAGGGTCAGAAGAGCAATAGACACCAACAAGGCATGAGGAAAGCTGGCACTTCCTTCATCAATGAGTCCTTGGGACTGGCCACCTTGAGCTTTCAAGGGCCAGAATCATCAGTCTTAATCAACATCCGTTCAGTGGTGTCACATATCACAGCTGAATTGGGATAAGTTTTTAAAGGACTGGTTGTTATGTATGTGCAGTGATAATTTCTGTCAGATGAAGAACTAATCTTTGGCCATGTGCACTGTCAACCCAGTAAAGGGTCGAGTCTGAAATCTGAAGCTCCACTGATCTGTCTTTCAAACATTCCTGCCCCAGCAATTCCTAATTCCCAGCTGACACACAGACTCAGACATATTCGGGTGGGACAGAGGAGACTGCAGCAGTCAAATGCTGCCTGGTTTTCCTTGGAGGCCAAGTGCTCAGTGGTGCATCACAGCATCCCTCCAGCTACTGCTCTGCCTGCACAAAGCTCTGAGGAAAGCACAGAAGCAGCTACAAGTCAGAGCAAGGACTCTGCATCTGGAAAGAAGGCAGCAAAGAAAATATAAAGCTGACAGCGTGAGACTTGACAAGTCTGCATTTGCCTATTCCAAACAGCAACCTTTGCAATTATAAGGGAAAGCTCTGGCAACCTCCAGTATGACAACTAATGCTTCACTTGTAATATTCTCATAAAGTGGCAGTCTTGTACAGCGTTTGTATTTCTTTATCCTTGAGGATGTGCAACAATTACATATGTATATATACATATATATACATATACACACACACACATATATATATATGTGTATATATATATATATAAAATTTCTGTATTTGTATTGAAAGTCATGCAACCTTCAAAACTCCCACTGAGTTCGTAAGGCCAAGGTCTCAACACTGGAGCTTCCTAAAATTCATTCTGCTGTTACCAGACACCATTAAATCTGCTGACCACATATGTACATTGCCTCATTATTCAGGCTCAGTATTCTGACATGCATTACAAATCCTGCAGTACCGCTCAGCAATGGCTGCAGAGCAACTGTGGTAACACACAAATGAAATATGAAAGAAGAAATATTTTTATTTTCATCTTTATATTAAAGTCAAATTAACTTGAATATCATTCTGTTTTATAGGTTAATAAAATACAAGAGAAATTAATTATTAGCAAAAATAAACATTTATGATGAAGGCACAATGATAACAACACAAATGGAAAAGCCTCTTAGTGGACACACTTGCCCTAAAGGGTAAGAGATATGCCAACCTAATAACCCCACCAGGGGTTATGAAAAATTTGCACATTGCCTGACAGCCTAAGGTAAAGTCTTATGGTAGCTCTTCAAGTGGATAAAAGGGAAAATGGAATGCAATGCAAAGTGGTACCATTTATCTAAATCAATGGAGACATTTCTTACTGCACTGACCTTCACTGCATTTTGAGGAGCATAAAAAGCATTAAGGAACATTTTAAAAACACCCAAGGGTTTTCTTTATCTAGGTTTTCTCCCTGATCAAATAAACTGGAACTCTTTATTACAGATATTTCCCATATTTCAAGTTAATGTACATTTCTTTGCAGCATAGCCACCTAAATAATCTTAACACTTGGTGAGGGCCCTGACAATCTCTCGGAAATGTCATATTCCTCCCACGACACACATCCCTCAGAGCAATAGCTGTGCAGGTCCCTTTGCACTGACAGACTGAAATTATCATCCTTAAGATGGCCAAGGAACAGACTGGAAGGACCAGTGTTTAACATCAGTGCAAGTACTAAAGGCTGGAAAAACCATGAGTGTGTGTAAAGTGACATTGTACATGTCATAAAGCTCACCTGCATCTGTTCTCTTACTCAAGTGCTCATGAGAAATAATACTGCTGACAGGAGGGCCATCTCTCTCACCCAAAGCAGCAGAGTAAACTGTTTACTCCTGGCTCTTTCCTCATGAGGACTCAGATTTAAATCAGGCAGCAGTAGCACTCTTCCCTAAACAGACCTCCAGTAAGCCATACTGGGCAAGTTTCGGAGTCTGTATGTCACCTTAGCATAACTGAATCATTCTCTGTTCAACCAATTTACAAAGGTGTTCAGCATCAGAGAACATGCAGACATGAAAAATAAAGATATATTGCATTTAAAATATTTATAGAGCTTTAGTCTCTCAACTCTTTGATGTTGATTCACGTGAACTAGCTTTTCACACCAGGAGAAAATGGTAAAAGCAAAACTCTGCACACAGATTGCAAACGTATTTCACCCATAGTGCTCCTTATATCTGTAGGACTCAAAGAGCACTAATAAATTAGCAAGACTTAAGTAAAAAAGACAATGATAAACTCACTTCTCCTTATTCCTGCTTAAAGTAACCTACAAACTGCAATAAGCTGTGGGTCCTGACTACATGAGGTATATTCCTTTCTAAAAATTATCTTCAATCTCTGTATTCTTTCCAGTAATGCAAAGCAGTCTCATTGGGCAATATTTCTAAGAGAGATGAAACACAGAATAAACAAAAGGTTGGATTTATGTAATTTTTTATCCATGTTCTCTCTTTTTTAATTACTCCTCACTGTTGACATTAAAACATTCTGTTTGCATCTGAATTTGAGTCTTTTCATACCTCCTTTTGCTTTTTTCATAAGTTCTCATGTTTACCTAGCTAAACATGGAGTTCCATTTTATATGTCCTTTCCCAAATTTCTCAACAAATATGTACTTGGTTTTAAGCGGAAATCTGGACCAAAATCTAAAATAGCATCTTTCATATAAAAAATGCAATGAGGTGTGCAAAGCCTTTCATTTAATACCACAGGAGTGATAGTATATAAAAAATAAATTTTATCAAGTATGGGCTAGTGAATTTCAAGCTCTTTGTATTCTTTTCATACACAAATTATCAAACTCACCTGCATGCTTCATAATTTTTAGTTCAAGTCACTTGAATTTATGAGTTTCTACATGTGATTAGTAGTTTCTGCACTGCTGCACTGTGTAATACTTGTTTTAGTTCTCTGTAGTTTTTCTTTTCTAGTCATTTTTCCTTATCACCCTTCCAAAGAATCAGATTTATTTCTGAAAAGTTTAAAAGACACATGTTTTTCTGCTTAAAAAGTAAACTTTAGACAGCAATTACAATCATCACTCAGATCATAAGTTTATTCCATAAAACCTGACAACGGTAGAGAACAGTGACAGAATAAATGTGCATCGATGACATTTATTAAAAACCATTGATCAGAATATTGGAAATACATTGCCTGAAGACTCGTCATGTGGATTCATGTTTTATGTCCAAATCCAACAGCTGCTTTTAAAATCCAAGGTAAAGATCTATCTATCTTGCCTGCCTGTTTCTTGGAATTCCCTGCATCTAGTCTCTAAATCCAACCCACAGAGGAGTTCTTGGGTTTTATCTTCTCCTCAAAATTAACGCGAGTCATATAAAGCACCTGACACGGGTAATCATTCCTTTGTATTTAAAATGTACCAGACCAGATGTGTGAGTGGCTTGGCAGGGTTCCATGGCTGTGCTGCTGTGCAGGAGCAGCTCTCCACCTCTGGCACGTAGTGCATGTTTTAGAGCTGTCTGGTGGAACAGATAAATCTGGGCAATCGCCTGTTCTGCAATGATTTCTCCTGACATTCTCAATTACGTTTTGGAGAGCCTTGAGTACAACATTTCCAGCAGTTCCCTCAACCGATAGCATAAATTTTCTTAAACTGCAACAGACTGCTGTGCAAGATTTATTTGCTGAGCAGTTAACTCTGGTTACACCATCAAAAGCGGGAAGTGAAATTACATCAAATTTCACCAGCAGTAATTAATTTTTTATTTTGAAGGGAACCAGTAAGGCTTGAGCTACAAACAAAGAATATCATATAATCACAGCACGGAGGCATTTCTTTAAATTTCCTACAAAAAATCAGCATGGAGTGCAAGCCATCATGTAAGAAGGTCACCATAAATATTATTAGGGACCTTGACAGCATTTTTGGCAAAGAGGGTAGAAGTTAAAGAAGGTGTGAAGACTGTGCTCTGGAAATACCATCTAACCACAGGTAAATTTCTATCAACATACATACTTTTTTACATTAAATGGAAATCTGGGTGACTAGGGTGATAGGAACTTAGTGGATTTTACCCCTTGCATGTAAAACCTGACATATTTAAAAACTCATAAACTGGCCCAATTTTTGGGGGGGATGTGAAGAGGGACTTTTTTGGGAGCGAGGTCTTTTGTTTTTAAACCATTTCAGTTTGAAAGCAGCTATTAAAAAACAAAACACAAATGTACAACTGCTGGTGTTTTATATTTTTTCTCCACTCAATTAAGAAAGGACCCCAAACCACTACTATTTAAAATGGTTCTATATGTTAAGTTGTAACATTATGTTTCTTGAACGGCTGAGTAAGACAACACCTCTATCCTAGTACCTCTGAAGAGACAGAGAGTTGTCAGCTGTATTCTTTCTGCAAAAGACATACCTGTCCAGTTCTCTTCCCACAAGACACTGAGAGTATAAGCAAGAGAAGGAGCATTAAAGTTTTGTTTAAAAGGATCAAAGTGCAAAATTAACAACAGAAAAACAAGAAACTACATTGAATAGGTGATGTTATAGTTTACTCAAAAAGACTGGTGAGAAAGAGCATGTACATGAACTGACTGTTACAGAGAAAAGAGTAAACAAACACATTGTACTGAGCACAAAATATAACCCACAAAATATAACTGGAACAAAAGAAAAAGTAACTTTCAGCAAGAAAATGCCTACCCTAAACACAGTAATTCCATGAAAGGTCTTGAAGGGAAAAAAACCCCAACAAATCTACAATGAAAACAACAAAAAATATTTAATTGCTGATTTAGTTAGATATTCTAAGATATTTTCTAAAATCTTGATCTTTCATTAAATTCCAGGCTTATAAGAGGTCTCCTTTTGAAAAGGATTTTCAGTTCTATGAAAAAGCAGTCTGAACTAGAAAGCCAGAGGGTGAAAAAGAGAAAACATCAACAACAAAACACATGAGGAAACTATATACCCAAATTAAGGATTTCCTAGTGGCAACATCTCCAATTTACGTCAGTCTCTGAGCACTTGTGGTGTATTAGAAACAGGGCATATTGCAACAGAAAGATCAAAGGCTTGGTTTTGAAAGTTCAACCTGAAATACTTTTGCTTTGGCATTCCCAGCTATAAAGAAATATAATAGCATCTCCCTCCCCCAAAAAATCACCCAGGATGATCCAGGCATCTATCAAGAAGTACTTGAATATCACAGTGATAAGTAATCCAGTTTTGATTACAGAAATAAAACACATTTTGCTACACAAAATAAGCAGATTGAGTTCTATAATTGTACTGAAGGTATTTTTGGACCACCATGGGCCCAGTTTAATTAAAAGCAGTGTCTGTAGCCTCAACTGCAAAGGCAGATAGACCATCCATGGTCTCAAAACAGTGGCTTTCTCAAGGAAATAATCTGTGGGTGCACAAGTACCCCAGCCATGAGAGCAGAGTGAGAAAGGTTACTAAAAAATCAGCTGGTAGTGTATATTTTAGCAGGTGGGTGTCATTAAGCCCAACACAAAGAAGCTCATACATCCTATTGAATGTTGACTATTCATATCTCCAAAGTGGTGTTCATGAGCAGATTTCTCTGAAAATCTTACATTGTTTTACCTTTCCTGTACTTAATTGCTTTTCATTTATCATTTTCCACAGCTCATCCCATTTCTTGCTTATAAAAAACACTTTATACCCTGTCTTCTTACTCCTGCTTAGCAGCTGCCAGAAACCCTAAATTACTCACAGTTTTAACCACCACCTTTCCCTCAGACTCATCTTTCTTGAGAACTGTAACTCATATTTAAATTCACTTCCAGGGTGCCAGCAGCTTCTCAAAGTTGCCAGTAATTTTTCTTGGGGACCACATTCCAGCAAATGCAATATCTTACCCAGTGTACAAGACAGACAACATCTGCCAGTCTAGTAGGGACGCCCCTTCTGCAGGAGAGGAGATTTTCTCCAGGTTGAAAAAAGCTTGGGTCTACTAAGGCTGAAGCAATAAAAGTTATTTTTTCATCATACGAGTTCAGTGATCTTTTATATAGAGTGCTACTGAATATTGTGACAAGCTGTCCACCGAGCATGCCCTGAGCTGCAGGGACAGAGCACTCTCTGCATTCTGCTGACTTGTTCCCTCCAGAAGCAGCAACTCATCTCAGTGGTTAACAGGAACCTGGTGGAAACTCAGCACAGCTGGAGGCCAGCAAACTACAAGCTGCAGTGGCAATGGCAGTAAGTGAATTTAAAATTAGACTGAAAACTTTAAAAAACAGAAGATGAGGGGAAAGAAGAAAGCTCTACTGCACTGTAATGGATAAAAAAAAAAAGTAAAACATTTCTACACCTGTATTTATGGATGTTTCTCCAGCAATCTATACTCACCCTCTATTAATATATGTTAACAACCATAATCTCTGTCTTCAATGGCAGCAAATTATGCTTCTTTTCTTTTAATTTGCTCTTTTAAAACACTTACATAAAATAATTGTAGCACTCCCCCCTGAAAGGTTTGGGTATAGAGTCTAATTGATAGATTTGTCTCAGAATTAAATATGTTGAAATAAATATGTCACTTCAATAATATTGTTTTTACTGCTTTTTTTCTCCAGGCCATAATCATGGCAAAATTTTGAACAGAGTTATATATTGCTCCATTATTCTTCAGCTTTAAAGAAAAAGGCCACTGAAAGTAAAGAGTCATTTCAGCACAATTATTTTAAGGTTCATTATCTTAAATCACATAATCAATACTCACATTATATTTCATTTCAGCATATTATCATATTGACATATATTGACATATATTGTCAATATGACAATATTGACAACGTGACCACCACATTTAGCTTTTAGCTGTTTCTGTTGTCTCACACACAAATAACATTTGTGTGTTACTTGTATGTTTTTACAAGAAAAGGTAATTTATCAAAGGCTAATCCATAACAATTCCCCCCAGCATTGCCCAGATTTCATTCTGGAAGGATGACATCCTCTGAGATCTTCCAGGAAGCAGTGCTAAAATGGTAATCATTTAATTAGCACACGGAATATGCATCAAGAGAATGAGACATAATATGGTAGCCAAGAGATTCTTTGGATAAGAGACCACCTGGAACAGAGCAGAAGTAGTGTTGCCTCCATAGATGGTATGAACATGGTACTATCAAGGCAATGGCATACACTTTGGCTCACTTTGAAGACCTATGATTCCGAAGAAAAATGTTGGAAAATATTCAGAGGGAAACCAGATGTATGACTTAAGATCCATCCTCACCAAGGCAGAAGATCCATGGTCACTTCTTAAGGTGAAGGATTGTAGTGTAGCTTGACCACAAGCAATCTGGACAGAAAATCTAGCAGAGATTTCTGATAGCAGAAAGCACTTTAATCTAACAGGTAGTTATAACAAAACCCAATAGCTAGAAACTGAAAGCTAACTAAGTTCAGAAAAAGAGGTGAATGCTTTTAACAGTGAGAGGGAGTACTCAAGCTACTTTTCCAAGAATGCACCTAATTCTCTGCACTTTATAGACTCTGAAATTTTCCTGAATGCTGCAATTTCATAGATAGAAATTTGATACAGAAGAAACTGTTTAAATTGCAAGAGAATATAATTATGCAGAAGTTGTACTATGAGGAAGGTCAAATAATGCAGAAGGGTCATAATGGATTTCTACCAGTTATTCCTATGTATATCTGTGAAATGGAAATGTTATTTTTTGTTTTGGAAAAATGTAATGTCTTCTTGGGTGGTAAAGTACTGGAACGAGCTGCCCAAGGAAGCTGTGGATGTCCCATCCCTGAAAGTGTTCAAGGCCAGGTTAAGTAGAAAACCTGGTCCAGTGGGAGGTGTCCCTGCCCATGGCAGGGGGGCTGGAATTAGGTGATCTTTAAGATCACCCAGATCTTAAAGATCACCCACCTGTTCTGTGATTCTATGGTAGCAAAACTAGAAAGCTGCAGAACATTCCTTAATCATCTAGAGTGCTATTGAGTTCAATAAATACAGTAACTACAACAATTTCTTATGAAATTAAGATTGGAAACTGCTGTGAAGCCTACATTGCAATGTTTTCAGCTGTCATTGCATATTGATTGTGTTTGTCCAAATTAAATTGTTTCACATCCGTGGCAACCTCTGAGATTTCTTTAGGCAGAGGGATTGCCAGTGTGTGGCAATGTCTTAAATGTAGTTTCCATTTCCTTAGGGCAATCTTTCTCTGACAGAAAAAATACCATTTACTCCTATCAAATCAATTGGCCTCATTTTAATTTCAGAACCTGTAAGGTTTAACTTGTGTCTGAATTGAAGCTCATTTAGTCAGACATTATTATCTACTGTGTATTTGTGTATCACTCAGCAAAGCAAGATTCTCACCTAAGTAGATATCTCTGCAGAAACACACATGAAAATACAGTGGCTAAAATGAAAATATCAAAGCCAGGCTCTTCCCGTCTGTTTTAAACTGCTGACCTGAATTTTTTAAACTACTTCATATTTGCTAATATTCTCACAAACGACCAAATTCAAATACTACAGTTCTTAGGCACCCCAAATGTCACTAATCAGTTAGCTGCATTAAAATAAAATACTGTAAATCTCACTCATGTAAACGCAACCTTGAATCCTAATTTTCAATTCAACACAAAACAAAAATCAAACTGATTTTTATTCTTAAATACCAGAGAGCTAGATTTGTTTGTTTACCAGGAGGACACTGGGATTTTCCATTTCCAAAAACTGAAAATCCTTCAAAATCGACAACCACAGGAAAATGCAGACAAGGCCATCAATGTAGAAGACAAAAATGGCATCCTGGAAGCCTTGTACCAATTCAGTGACTGTGCTGCTTTGTACAAAAGGTTACATTTTTGTACCCCTTTTCTATCTTTCAAAAATGCAGAAGGAACTGGAGATTCCAGACTGCACCCAGCTAAACATTCCTGTCCTGATCTCCTCAGGCATGCTGGAGGACTTCCAGGAAGTAGGAGTAGAGAGGCATATATCTCCGAAGCACAGCAGTCATCTTTTGCAGCTTGGGCTTATGCGCACCACTGCCAGACATAATAAATCCAGATAAAATAGAGCCCAAGATAACCCACATTAAGAACTGTTCATTGAACTAATATAATCTACACCATGGCCAATGAGTGTGGAAGGCTATTAAGCATGAAGTCCACCACTGCCTTGCTAAGTGCCTGCAAGCTCTCAGATGAATGGAAGTAGGGTTCAATTTTTCTGCAAGATTTTAACATCAAATTCCCTGGTATTGGATTTTGAATGCCTCGGACTCTTTATGTTTATGAATTTTTTATAAATGTTACTTAATATGCAAGTGCTATGAGATTTTACATTAGCTGGGGAAACAGCGTGATTTCTGAGAGATATGAGCAATTTTCCTCTACTCGGATAAACTGAAATACAGAGCCAGTCTTTTACCATATGGCTTACTCTCAGCCCTCATGTAACACAGATCTCTTTGCCCAGCAAAATGACATGCTTTCACCACCAGCATCACATTCATCCCGACAGTTTCCGAATCCTAGAACCACGGCAGAGTTGGAAGAGACCCCTGAAGGTCATCAGGCTCAAACCCCTGCAATAAGCTGGGACATCACCCAGAACAGCTTGCTCAGAGCAAATGTTGCTGTCCAGCCCCACCTCTGATGTCTCCAGGGATAGGGACCTTCTGCATGGGTATAGCCACCTTCTCTGTTCCCCTCTGTACTTGCTGTTCTGGCCACCACACTGCACACTTGTCTGTCCTTCATCTTTATCAGACTCAAATTTCACTGTGACAGGGTATTTGCAAATATAACGCTCCTTGATTTGAATCTATCCTGCCTTCAAATAATGTAGGATGAAGATGTCTGATGCAGGACTATCAGAGACAAAAATAAAAAAAAAGTGGAGAGAAAACTAAGTCTTAAGAATATAAAAAATAACGTAAACATTTAGCCTATGGATGAACAGAAACTCACATGAAGAGATAACAGAAAATAAAGTATATGCACCCGAATTTCAACGTCCTGATCAACAGCCTTTCCAAAGAGAATAAAAATGTAAATTCCCTGATTGGAAATTTTCCATTCTTCTTTATGCTCTGGATAACCCACATATCTTCCAAGGAGCAGAGGAAAACACAGAGAAGAGAATTTTGCGTTAGTTTCAGAAGAAGGTTAAAGGTCTTTGGCCTCTGTAGCAGAACATGCTGCAAAGCAGCCAGGATAATTATGGAGGAGAGAAGGGAGCAAAGATTCCTCCTTTCTAGGTCACTGAAGGTTGCAGCATCCCCAGGGCAGAGATAGATTTTGCAGGCATGTGAGTAGAAAAGAACAGTGTTTGCAAAGAGGTAGATCCTGCAATCCACCTAATCCACGTTTGCCATATTCCTCTGAGCATAAACACAGGGGGTAGCTGCCCTGAGGGTCATACACACGGTGATACACATGCTGACATATACAGGAAATGCTGATTTTGGTGCCAAGGAGGTTCTGCAACATCAGGTAATGACAGCTGAATTTAGGCACCACTTTTTTGGTACGTGTGGTCCTCACTGAAAATGCCCACTGAAATTTAGTGCTAGCAAAAAATCAAAAGAAATTAATGAAATTAAATAAATGGGCAGGCAGAGCCAAAACCTCTATACACTGGACAGGTAACAAACATTGCTATTTTAAAATTATTGTTAACATTATTGAGCAAACATATATAAAATAATAATAGTAAGCCACTCCTTGCAAGATTCATCTACTGTCATTGTGTTCTCTCTAGAGTGATAAACATTCTGCAAAATGAGCATATCTACACTTTGATATTTTCTCTGTCTCTATGCCTTTCCATAAAGCCATACTGTTTCTAAGAATGGTTGGTTTTGGATATCACTTCATAGCATTTAGAAGAATCCTTCTCCTATGAAGCTTTACCATGAGTTGCTGTACTTAATCCTTTTTTTTCCCTTCTCATGCTTTTCCACATCCATAATAGGCACTTAAAACAATGAAGCTATAATCTATAATCAACAGCTCCAGGGTGTTGCTGTACTTTACTCTCAGGGTGGAAATAAAATTATATAGCCAAGGAAAAAAATAACTATTACCCAACAGTTACAATTTTTAGGCATTTTCATGCAGAATTTCTCTTCTGGATGGAAGAACAAACACCTGTTTCCTTTTCTCTAAGCTGCCTCATCCAAATACTTATCCTCCTTAAGAGATCCCACTACCAAGATCAATGAAAGTGGCTACTCTGCCTAGTCAGATGGCATTTCCATTCTTGCCCAAATGAATCCTTTATTTTCTTTGGGCTTATAAAAATCTAAACATTTTGGGGGAGTGTTCAGGTAAATTGCCTGAAAGCATCATGCTGTGTCAAAAATAGTCTGAATCAGTGTTGCTGGCATTCTCTCTGAAGGTCCCACCCTCCTCTTAAGCAGCCATGATCTACCAGATGCTGCTGTATTATTTGTGCAGATAAGAAATAGCAGTTTTGTTATGTCTGACATGTGCCAGAACGAGGGTATCATTCCAAGAAAATTAAGACACTCGGCATTCAGAGGTATTTAACAACACCAAAATGAAAGCAAACCTCATCAAGAATATGCTCCTCCTTCAGTGGACTACAGCAGCTCCCATTAAGAGTAGTTTCTGCAATCCTTGCTGTGGTGAAATTTGGGTTCCTCCAAATTTTGGATTCCTCCAAAAGTCAAATCAGGCAGCTTATGTTGGCAGTCTGTTGCCTTTGTGTCTTTGAAATTGCAAGAGTGGCATGTTATGATTGATCTATCTCTTGGTACTACTGCTCTGAACCAAACCATTCTTGTTTCCAAGATCTGGGAATACTAACTGATCTTTCTAGTAATTCATTTTTTAAAATGACAAGGTTTATTCTGGGCTTTTCATTAGTAATGTGGATGCAAGCAGCCTTACAAAGGCAAGAAAATTTGTGTTGTGATCTATTTCTCACACAGGTTGTTCTCATGGATCCCCACTGGAAAATACTAATATTAGCAGAACTGTATAGCAAATAAGACACTGATTTTACCAGCAGAGTCAAAAGAACTTGTGGCACAGCAGAATTAAAGAGTGTTATATGTATCTAAAAGCAACAAAAACCCATTGCGTTGGCTATAGGCCAACTTTTGCTCTTATATACTTGCTACCTGTCATTGAACAAAGACAAATGTTTAGGTTGGTTTGTTTTCTGAAAAAGGTAAAAGGCACAAAAAAAAAAAATCAACATTTTTTTTAACATTACGAAAGTTAGATAAGCTAGACAAGCTTGAGAGGTTTTGCTATTACTGAATTGGACCACAGGATTAAAAGCTAGATTTTCCCTGATTATTTAAAGAAATTGAAGCTCCCATACATTGTTAAATACAGAATGCCCACTAATATCTATCTGAAAGTAAACTGAGAAGAATCTTATTAGGCTCTTGGTATGAAAACCAGCAAGACGAAATACATTAGGAGATGACACTCATCCAGGAAGTTTTAAGTGAGCTGCTGTCTTTCTTCTGATGGATAAAGCCTCCAAATGACAATTCTTCTTAACAAAATTATTCATCTAATGTGACTATAAGTATAAAAATCGCTTATGTTTGGGATAATATGTGGCCAAAGTATGATCTTGTCTTTGAATTTCTTTCCTAGTTCTGAAATGAGTCCATGATAATCTCAACTAACTCCAGTGACTGGATCATCTTTCTTCTTTTCCTCAGGTATCTGCCAAAAATCATTGTTTCATGTTGCTCACACACCTGATGGCAGCAATGAGATGACTCTATAGCTGATCTGTTAATAGCTATGTAACTCCCTCTGAGTTCTTGCAGTATTCCTACAGGATTGCTGTTCCTCTGGTTTTCCTCCCTTAAAAGCTCCAGTTGCATTCTCCAGCACAATCCTTAATCTTTTAATCTCTACAATTAAAATGGGAAGGAAAATAGGTCAGTTATTCACATAATCATGGCTATTTAAAGCTTGTCAATCTCTCTCATATAAACCTGCCTATTTTTCCTGCATGCAGTTCACTTTAATGGAATATTATCTATCAAACCATAGCTTTACAGTATTTTTTTTATTCCCTTCATTAAAGAAACTTGGGAGTTCAACTTTTTTTTGTTTTAATTACATCTAAAATTTTCATCCATCATTCATCAGCACCTCAGTCTGTTTTTCTGTTATGAAAAGTGATTGCATAAAAGAATTGCAACAATACAATCCCGCAGGCTTGAATTTTACTTGCATAGAATTATTGATAAGAACAGTGTAACACGTCCTTCTGATAAAACATGTTTTTTCAGAACGTGTGCTTATTCATTTATTAGTAATGATAAAAACAGCCAGGAGCTGTATTTTTTATGCCTCTGTGTAAAGAACGAACTGCCTCAAGGCTAAACATCTCCTACAAAATGTCTTCCCCTCTGGAAAGTGGCAACATCTTTATGCTAATGATTAAAAATATTCCCTGGATCTATTTTTTAATTTATTTAAAGAAAAACCTTTTTGCCCCTTTTTTTCTTTGCACGTTATCACAGTTCATTCATAAAGAAAATCCCTGTAATGAATCAAGTCTGTTATAAATCACATCAGCGTGAAACACTTCAGAATTAACTCCTACAATGTCTAAGGAATATGCCACTATGTAAGGTAAAAAGTGTCCAAGTGTCATATATAATGGCAGGATGGAACATGGACCCAAAGAATTACAGATTTTTAGCCATTCTTTGAACTGTTGCCTTTAAGAAATCCAAACAGAGGAGGATAATCTATCTTTTGTCAAACATATAATGTGAATTCCTACCTAATCTTTCAAATTTGTAAGCCTAGAGAAGTTCTCCCACATCAGAGTAAAAGATGATGCCGGCTCACATGCTCATCAGAACATGTTTGGAGACATGAGGTGTTACCTTGGGCTTTTTTATGGCTATCTGACCTTATGTACCTTCTATTTTGAAATCATAAGTTAGTATTCCTAGTTTAGTATTTCTCTGAGATTTCTAATTAATATATTCACTAAGTTTATATGGGTTGCTGTTATATTGCAACGGATGTCTCCCTAGGACTGTGCAGATTCCCTTTTGTCACCATGTTTTTTTCTTCTACAGTTGACAGCAGAAAAGCAAAATATAACTATCACCACTATACTGGCATCAAATCTAATAGTCTGCTTTGCTCATATTGAAGTCAATATTACTTCGTTTCATTTTTAAATAGTAGTTCTTATAGCAAGTTCTGAGAAATTCACCACAGAACCTCTCTGCTTAGAAAGTATCAGCTCCCAGAAGCCATTTTCTCTATCACCACCTGATAGCTCTAAAGAGAAAAGACATCTGTAACGCAGAGCCAAAGGAATCACCACACCTTCTTCACCCTGCCAGGGTGCTGAATGAGTGCTGTGGCCAGCTGTTAAAACTGAGGATTATATAATACATTCCACAAAATATTAATCAAAAATTAATTCTTGATAAGGCTGTTGGCCCTTTCCTAAGCACAGACTCAACCTCAATACAATAAGGGCTTCTCCAAGCTATCATGTAAATCAACAGAAAAATAGTTCCTTGTAGGGATAACTCATTTATAGAGCCACTGTTACATATTACAGAATATAAACGTGTATTCTGCTGTTATCAAATCTTAGACAAACGAAGGCTGGAGCCAAAGCAGTCAGCCCTATTGTATCAGGGTTCTCCAGCAGAGCTCTGTCCTGTCCTGAAGTTTCTGATCAGGTCTAATTATACTTATCAGCTTTGCAAAGGCCTTTTGAGAGTTCCAGAAAAAGAACACAACGCTAGAACTGTTATTATTCAATCCTATCCACCTTTTCTCTGAAGGCTGTGAGAAAAAGAAGAAAGAAGGATAGTTTACCTACTAATAACACTATAGATTCATAAACTTAGAGAAGAACTGAATTTAACTATGGCCTCACATATTGCAACTATCATCCAAATTCAAGCAGGTGGAGAAGAAGATGATCCAATGACTAATTTGCCAATAAGCTGGAAGTTTTAAGACTTCCCACTCTACCCTGGGGTTCGTGCACGACTTCATTCAGCTCGCAGCACTACAGCAGTCCCAGAGCATGGAGGGCCAGAGGGTCTGGAAGCTGGCTGACTCTTACAGATGTGGTGCCTTATGGCCTGAGCAGCACAGCTGGCTGAGCTACCAGCAGCAGAACTGACTCTGCTTTTTGGCACCCACAGCATGAGCAGGCAGTCCTAACCTGTTTCCCACAAACAGCCATCACCTGCACCTCTTTACTGCTAATATTTACATTAGAAGAGCTCTATATTAAAATCATGCTCTATTCTCACTTCACATAGTATGGAGAACTAACAGTTTTCTCATCATTTGTCGATACACACTTCAAAACTGTCCTGTTCCTTAGCTCATCATCTTGAAAGTCACAAGAGTTATGCTTCTGCCACCATTATGATCTGTTAATAAAAGGTTACTGTAGGGAAGGGGAACATTTCTTAACTTACAACATTTGTATCTTTGAAGAGTCAAGGGTAAAAATACTGTTATAAAATCTATTCTTGCAAGCACTTGTACAAGATACTCTAAACTACAGTAGCCTTTAAAAACAAAAATAATTTTAAGCACCTACTTATTCCCTAGGATGCGTATTTCTTCTATACTCTTTGTCTGTTGTGTGCAATCAACTAAATCTTTTTCATTATTTACCTATTTAGTAGGCCAAATATTATAATTTCAAACAAATCAGAACAATACATTTACTGCTTATTTACAAAGTTTCTGTTCTATGGGACAAACCTGGCTGTATTTTGGTATCTAAATATACATACTAAGAATGCTGCATTATTTATAGCCAAAAGAGAAAGAAATTCAAGTAATGGTATTAATTTTAAACAGACAGGTTTTATTTACTGTTGTTTTATACATTCTGGATACCCTAGCACTATCTAACATCTTCCAAGAACATATTTTTCTTAGACTTGATGGAATTATATTCTCTTAGTGGTTTTTTTTCCCCTGAGACACTGAACATAAGTCAACAACTCACCCTGAACTGCTGAAGTTGAATATTACCTGAAGTGATGTGCTGTCCAAGGCTTGGCAGAAGCAACCATTTAGAAGTTTTTAAGTCTGATGTCTTGGCCAAAATCCAATAAGGTCAGTAATCACCTGGCCTTCAAAAACCCACTTGTAATGATACAGAAACAAGGTAGGTTCATGAATGTTTCAGGGAATTTGGGCTTTGCTCGAGACCAGATTTCCAGATCTCCTCACTCCAGCTTCATTTCAAGCCCACAGAGTGTGTGGGAGTTTTCCACTGACACCACCAGGGTCTGCCTTTGAGACAAGGAGCACGTGCATGTTGATCCTCCACCAAGAGCCTGAAGAAAGCACATCAGACCTCTGGGGCAATTCTGGGGACACGCTTTAATCTCGGCCAAAAGCTGGGTTTCTCAACTCCCTCTGATGCTGGCTGCTTTCCAGTTAGCTGGTGCAAAACTAGAACCTCTGGAGACGTTAAAAGAAGAATGATAAATGAAGATACATTTCATTACAGGGCAATTCAAAAATGAAGTACTCACTTTGCAACGCAAAGTCTATGAGACTGCAGTCTTAAATATTGATTTTGTATTCATTGTCATTGAAAGAAGCAATTCTATTTTTGCTGAATGTAATAAATATGACTTTAAACAGAATAAGACCCTTTCAGCAAGAAATTTTCCATATATCTGTTTATAAGCCTAAAATTAAAGCTGCTAAAACTGAAAAGAGAAAAAAATAACCAAGGGGGTTTTCAAAAATTTAAAACTCTATCATGCATAAATGGAGCTCATCAGCAAAAGTAATTTCCCTGCAGAAAACACTCCATCTTTTGTTTTATGTAAGTTAGCAACATGAATATTTCATTTCTAGTGAAACTGCCATTACCCTTTTGCATTTCATAGCTATGCTTGGTGTCTCAAATACATAAGCTTTTTTTTTCTCACTTTGCTGTTCAAGTCTATTGCAATTACAGGTTTTGCTGTCTCTCAGTAGATAATAGAGCTTGGAATATGATATTAGCAGCAACTACATCCTTTGTCCCTAACATCCCCTCTAGGAAGTGGATGGGAAGAATGGAACATAAAGGACAAATGACTGCACAGAGGATAATTATTCTCAAGATACCAATCATCATTTGGAAGGCACGTCAGGTATCGTTGTCCTCAAGAAGTTTAGGTTTTTCTCAAAGCTACTGTCAACTTTGGCAAAATTTTACAATTAAACAAAAGGTAGTCAAAACACCTATACTGCATATCCACGTGAAAACAATGGCCTAAAAGAACCTAAACGGAACTTAATTCAGCTGTGAAAGGTATTTCAACTCCAAGACACAAATAATAAAAAGAATCAGTACAGTAGGTAATGTTGTATTGCTGACAGCTCTTGCACAAAACTGTGACCAAAATAGGTTGCACAAGAATAAAGACACTATACAAGCTTGCATTTTAAATTAGTTTAATCTCATGAAGCTTAAAAGTAAGCTTTTTGATCAAGATGAAAAGGTGAATAGATAGACTGTTTGACCTATATGTAGTTCCATTCGCATTGCAAATTCTCTTCTTGGAGAGCAATTTCATTCCTAATTTTGTTACCTGGCACGTCAGAGTCCGAGTGGGTGATTTTCTCGTTTAGGGTTGATGAGTTTTTTTCAAATTTTACAGGATTTTTTTTTCCAAGGTTGCACATATCTGGAAAACAATTGTATCATGTATCAGATCTTCCACCAACAGGAATATACTTTCTTCTTTAAATGCAGCAGACTTTTTGAACTGTGCGGAGTGAGCAGGCCTGGCTGCTGAGGCAAAATGGCCAAGGGTGCCCTAATTTGAATCATGCTCTAATTTGAATCTAATTTGCCCTAATTTGAGTCAAGGCAGACCACCATTCAGAAGACCACACAGGAAGAGTCTACAAGATAAAATCACACTACAGTTGTAATGCCACAAGCCAGCAACGAAAAGATTTTGCCACTTTAGTTAAAAGTTCAGCGAGGGGAGATTAATGTTCCAGAACACCTGTGTCTAATCATGCACAGAGAAAAAAATAAAACAGCCACTGTCCAACAAAAGTCATCTGGTAACAAGAAACATTGCATGTAAAACATGGCTCTGAGATCACTGGTGAAGGTGCAGGTTTCTCTGCTGCTGTATTTCTGATGACTTTGAGAGGCAAGATACATTCCAAATTACTTTTCATGTTATTTTAGCTATCTCCTTTTTTCCTTCATCCTCTATAGAAAAGTTTTCAAAATTGTTTATTCTGAGCATGAAAGCATTTGCATAGGCAAGGTTTCACAATAAAGACATCAGGACAAGAGCACCCCATGCTTAGAAAGCTTAAAAATTGCCTCAAATGCATGCATCAGTGTTTGTGCCTTGTTTCATAGTGTAAGACCTACAAAGGTAACAAATCTGTCATTTGTGATTTCTGGCAAAAAAAGAACTGCAAAAATTCACCTTTTAACTAGTCATTAGTGTTAAAGGGAGAGTTAATCAATGTATAAGGTGGAAGTTTTAAAACTGAGTTGGGGTGGGAGAATGCATGACATACTAGAGAATTTACTTTGCCATTCAAACTTTAACTATTGCAGAATTATAAACTGGGTTAGTACAACTGCTCAGTTTTACAGTAGTTTACATGCAAATTATTACCCATCCCTGTGAATCTTGCTCAGCATTAGGAAATTGCTGATCTTATAATGCAGCTCCATCTTTGGTGTGGTGATCAACATGTTTGACCTACTTCGTAAATCACTGCTATGTTTTTACTTTAATTTGTTAAAGAAATTTGTTGCATGCTTGCTTTATTTTACCTTATGAGGTTCTAAGTCATTATGGATAAAATATGCTCAGTTATATGTCATTCCATGTGGACCTAAAATCATTACAGATATTGAGGGTATTAGCTAGTAAACCTCATGTCTCTTTAGCTTTCCCTCTCTTCATCCACTCCAATTTGTCTTTAATTCTTTTGGTGTCCTAAACCTCACTAGTGGTCCTAAACCTCACTATGTGGATTTATAAATTTACTTCATTAGAAAGGGTAGTAGTGCCATATAAATTCCTAATCACCCATCATTTGAAATTTTCAAAAGGCAGTTGGCAAAAAGGGACACCAGAAAACAGTTGCCTCTTCCTCCATAAAAAGTTTTTATATAACTTATTATTACTGAGGGAGGTCCCTTCTATGAAAGATGCTGAAGATATTCCAGAATATAAATACTGAATGATGACCACAAAAGTTAGATGACATTTATAAATTAACTAAAAAATGTCATGTAGAAAAAGATGTTGGAATTCCTATAGATAGCCCAAACTTTGTAGAGGTCTGCAGGGTCTTCTGTATTTCAAAGATCACCAAGTCTTTTAGGTCAACTGTCTTCCCCCTCTGCAGCAAATCTAATTTTCTAATTTCAGATGAAGTGAAAAAATAAATATTTCCTTTTTTTTTTTTTTTAGTTTGGGGTTTATTTGGGTTTTTTAATATTAGAAGGTATCTCTTTTCAACCTAAAACGCTAGACAAATAAACAATAAACAGCCAAAACTCATTCCTGCCTGAAGTTGCTGTATTACCTTGCTTTTAAAGACAGCTCTGTATATAGGACAAATTATCAGTGAACATATGCTCTTGCACAGCAGTGTTTTTGGAGAGAGATTATTTTCTAGCTCCTTCATACTCTGATTTCTGTCTTTGACTGTTGTTTAAGAATACAGCCCTAAATCAGTGCTATTTCCTGTATTTTAATGAAAAACATAAGAAAAAAGAATGGCATAACTCATAAACAGAATCTTGTGCTAATACTCAAATCTGTCAGTGAAAACAACAGAGTCTAACTTTGTTTCAAAGTGGTTACTCGTTCATTAAACCATATTTCAAAAAACAGCACAATTTTATTATCAGGCTCATATTGCTTTATCCTCTTTACCTTTTATGGCATCACATTTAATAACAAATATTTTACACAATCATTTAACTGTGTTTTTCAGAATGTAGACTCAGATAGAAACTAATGCAAGGAAATTATTTTCCTAAGGAGTTGGATTGTTTCCTAATTGTTTATTATATATGTATTCTCTTGCCAGAAATCAAGATTTAAAATTCCATCTTCTTCAACACTTTAATGTTGTTTGGATCTCTGAAGCATTTATATTTAATTTCACAGCAGAGTTACAATTCAAGTGCTATATTTTAATGTCTGCAGCAGCCAATTGTTGATTTATTTTCTTTCAGGCAAAATGCAAATAAACTCTTAAGAGGTTTGCTCGCAACCCTTGTGTTTGAGTTAATACATTTGCAGTGAATAAATTAAAAGAAGTCCAAATATGACTTTTTAAGGCCCTCTTGAATTTAAAACCTCCATCTAGTTAAAAAAAAAAAAACACACATTATTCAGAACTTTTTCTACAAGAACTAGAAACAAACTCACATGAATTTGGATCATTTCCAGTATAGGTTTATGCCAACCACAAACTCCAAGGGTGTAGAAATGAGCAGCTCTAGTGACCCAACACCCTTTTGAGCTCCCCCCTAGAAGTCCATCCTTGGCTGTGAAGACATTCCTGCAAACCATATTTTCCAATTACCTCAGAGGTAACTGCCCCATGGAGCACTCCAGAAAGGAGAAGCAGATGCTGCCTTTGTCAGAGCATTCACCTTCCTGCTTAAAATCCCTTAAAATCCACCCCTTCTCTTCTCCATTTGCTGTGGCCAGAGGCTGCTATGACTGAAGCACAAAAGCTTGGGATGGTGGACTCCAGGCCCAGAGGAACTAGCAGCAAAGAGAGGGAATAACCAGACCAGGTCCTCCTGGGCTCAGGAGAACACATTTCTTCACTGTGGACTCCAGATTCACAGCTCCCTAGACATCTAAGGCTGACGTATATCAGAAGAAATCACACCAAAAAACAAAACAAAACAAAACAAAACAAAACAAAACAAAACCAAAAAAACAAAAACAAAACAAAACAAAACAAAACAAAACAAAACAAAACAAAAAAACAAAAAAAAACCCTCCCTACATTTTAAGGAGTTACCAAGCAGGTCAGCTTAACAAGTTATAGAGCAATCACTTCGGGTTAGTTTCCACAGAGATAACAACAGCTAAGGAAGATATAAACATTTTTTTTTTAAGGCATAGATGTATGCAAAAATTAATCTTGGAGGGGTGAGAGAGTCTAAAGCAACTTTTTCAAATATCATATTAGTAACAACACTTATTTTCCAATCCAAAATGCTTTGCCAAATCGTCGGGATTCATTAGGATGAGCTTGGTCTTTCAAATAAAGCAAGGAATTGGAAGTTGGAAGGTTTGGGTTTTCTGACATCTCTCTCTCTCTCCTGAGCATAGCAAGAAAATTTATCCAACTTTTAAGAATATCAGCACATTTTTTCAGTGGTGTCCTGTGAGATGACTTAATTTTTATAAGATTCACTAACACCCAAGAGCACCACGTTTCACAGAAAGATATTTTTAAAACCTAGCCAATACATCTGAAAACTACCTGCATCAGAAATATTTCAAATATTTCTCTTTTTTCTGCACTATCTTGCAGCTCTAACACAACAGCAACAAACCTGCAAGAACACTTGAAGAGCAACTCTGGTCTTATTGGAATCAGTTGAAAGAAAGCCTTAAAGTAACAATGCTGTCATGAACACCAGGTACCGCAGAGACAAGCAATTTTCAGATTTCAAATTTTGAATCAAATTGATCCCTAGTACATTTCTTTCTGATATAAAAAGCCTGTTAACTCTGCCTACAGGGCTAAAACCCTAGACAGCTAAAACTCAGTCTTCAGATTTGTGTTTACTCAATTAGTTTTCATTTTATTTTTGGACTCCATTAATTTATGAAAAATTGTTAGTGGTTTTCCATATACTTTATATCCAAAAAAACTCCTTCTTTTTATACAAATTGTTTCCTATTTTGAAATGTAACCATCTTTATAAAAAAATATAGATTCATGTTTGAGGCATAGCCTGAAAAATTGTTACTTCTTAGAGGAAAGAGCAAAGATTATTACAGAAATTATGCAAAAAATTAATTTGTTTTTTTTAAGTGAAAGGTATTATTATTTTGAATAGCAGATTTTATAATGAAGTCAAGAATTAAATCCTCTGAAATTTATGCCAGATGGTTGTTAATTTCATAACTTCCACCTTCTATTTTCATAAACATTGAAATATACTCTGAAAATCAAATTACACTTTGGAGTTTACTGACCGAGAGGATTGTATCCAAAAAAAATACAGATTCTAATATCCTTGGTAGAACAGACTAAATAAGAGTTTGTACCTGGGCAAAGGTAATTCATTTACAAGTGAATCATCACAAATCATGGATGAATGCTTCCATATTTTTGCTTAACTCTTCCTTTGATCTTTATTATAAATGAAATAATATCTTAATAATTCTTTAACAATGTTTATTTTGACAAAGGAATGTGTATGGACAAATAACATTTCAGTAAGTTAGTATTACGAGATCATCCCTTTTCATTTTGTACCTCTCAATATGCAGTATGAAAGCTGAGAGTTGTTAAGGCGGACGAAATTCAAAGCAGAAAAAATTCACATTAAAACAAGTTTCACCAAGAAAAAAAAAAAAAAAGAAAAGTGACAGGAGAGATATCAAGAACTGAGGAAAGGATTTTACATTTTGTTCATGTTCCTTTTATCGAAAAGCTATTGATAGCTCAGTGCAATATAAAATACCAGTACAATAAAATACCTATCTAATCTAGTACCTTGTGCATGACTGGATGGACACTGGAGTGTCTGGAAAAAGTCCCTGGGCAGCCCAGGGCACCCAACCAACACAGTTTTTAAACTTCATCTCCAGCCTACCAAGTTCAGTGATACAGGGGGAACATCTCTCTTCTGAAACCGAATACCAGCACTCAAAAGACACTAGGCCTGACATTAAATGAAGAAACAGCAGCTTTGCTTCAAGCAACTTGTTGTCTTTCTGTATTTGAATTACAATGCTGTAAGTAGTAAAGCTTCTGGGTAGAAAAATGGTCACAGCAAATCCAGCCTGCAAAAACTGGATTGATCAAAAATTAAGAAGAAATTTAGTAAAAACCGGGAACTAACGAGAAAAACACACACGTTCTGCAAACTTTCATCTGGGTTCAAAAGGAATCACATATCTGCATCATCAGAATGATCTCAAATGTCAACAGCAACCTTTTCCTTTCATCTGCCTAACTTGCGGGAGAAACGTCTCAGTTAATTTGTACTTTGATACACAGAGGCTCAGAAGTCACTGAGAGCTGAGCACACATTTAGTTATAACAAGGTAAAACTAACTCTCCCATCTCTATCCATATTCTCCTTTTCCTTCCTTTCACAGAAGAATTGTTGACAAGGATTACCTCTTCCTTAGTGTATATTGTAGTAATCATACTAAGAATTCAATCCTAACTGTAAAACTCTCAGCTTCCAAAATTTCAGGCAAAACCTCCTTCTATCCTTGTCAATCAAATGATTGTTCTGTTCCCCAATTGCTACCAGAATCCCAGACAAGTGACATAGGTGACATTTCAATGACATGGGCGTCTGTACTTTTTTATAAGCTATATGAGGAAGATTTAGCTGTTGTTCAGAAGACAGAACATCTGGTGACATGGGCTAAGTTACAAGCACTTACAGCGTTTGTCTTTCATAATCACCTTCATAATCAGAAGGCTCCAATTTTGAAATTGCTTTGACATCTTTTTGTTTCAATTCTTTACCGTGAAATGCACTCTAAAGATTCCCGGTGACATTATTCACCAACATCTTGACATGATGTAACCATGATGGGTTTGAATCACTGACATCTCTGAAAACTTGGAGGAGCATTTCGTCTGACATTGTAGTATCATGTCTGTGAATTCACAGTGACATGCAGAAGAGATGGTTGTGATAAAGAAGGGAAAAAAAAAAGCCAAAAACAGACTGCTGGAGTGATTAGGAAATTTTCAGCACTATAAAGTGGAATAAGGAAAAATAACAGATTTTTTTTTAACCTCAACTATTTCCAAGCCTTTTAATTAATGCAGAAAAACCTTATCTATGTTCATGGGCTAGACAAATAAACTACACCCAAAGTATGCAAAACTACAGCTCCGCTACATGTAGATCTTTTATCAATTTGAATTATGCATGAAGATTTCCAACACTGTGGAGGTTGGTCACCTCAGAATGGGAGTTCCAAAAGGCACCAATCATAAAAACGTGTTGCAGATACATGAACAGAAGTGCCAGAGACAAACACACTTGAAAGATGTTGCACTGCTTGCTTTTATTTAGACTGGAATGCCTTCCTCTTATAAAGATCTAAATTATGATTTATTATAATTATTATGATTAAATACTATTAAAGCCCTGACCTGCATATTCCAGACAAACATATATACATGGGCTTGGGGTTTGTTTCTTTGTTTTTCTTTTCAAGCTAAACGAGGGTGACACTTTTCCTCTAAGAATGACAAAGGGAAAGGCCCAAATTTTTTACTAGAACTTTACTTACAAAATTCAGGACATAGGAAAACCCTGCTAAAGCTTCCTCCTCTCTCTGAAACATATTCAGGTGGCAGCTGAGGGCATTTTTCATGCAAAAGCAAGAAAGTTAAAGCAGTTAACCCCACATCCTGGTGAGTTGTCTCCTTTGAGCACAAGCTGTAGGATTAACAGGATGGGAAAAAGGGGTGAAAGGAAGGCTCTCAGGATGCACTAGATGGCTCAGCTGTGGGAGAGCAGGGTCTGCTGAGCATATCCTGGACAAATTTTCTAGATCAGCCTCGTCCAGTGAGATGTAGGAAGGGCTGTGCACACAGCCGTGCTTCAACATGCAAGGAGTGAGGGTCTCTTCAATAATCCCCAGCACAGCACTCCAGTCATCTGGAGAATTTTTAGTCAAAAACTGTCAGCATGAGACATCATTTGAGCAAGAGCTCTCACTTCCTCCAGAGGGTCATAATTTCAGATGTAAGACACTAAGGCAAGACTTAAACCCTTAAGCCATTTTTTTGTGGCACAAGCTCTAATTGCCTATAAATCACACCGTGTTACCTGCTTGACACATAAAGCTTGTCTATAAATAAAAAACTGCTTTAAAATCCATATTCCTGCATGGCACTGAATAGGAAATATGGCAGAGATTTTTGTTTGTCTTGAAGCTCCAGGTTCGTAAGAAAACACTTTCAAGTGGGGCAACTGTTTTGATTGTTGGGATTTTTTGGTGGGATCCAGTAAAGTGGTATATCAGTAATTTCCAACCTTCTCTGCCCTCCTTGGAATTTATATATCACAGCAACTATTGCTCTGTGGCTGACAGTCCATCATGCACTAGAGATCATCTCTTCTGTGATTTGAAACAACCTACACACGTGCTTTAGAGCTGTTTCTGAGATCCTTGGAGCTGCCTTAGTGTGTGTGAAGCATGAAGCCAGTGAAATTTTTATGAAGTTTCACTGTTCTTAATTTTTTTAATCTTTCTTTTTTATATCTAGGACAAGACTGGGGGTCTTCTGGAGGCACACAGAGAGGAGCACAGCTGAACCATCTGGAGCAATGCTGTTCTCAGATGGAACACCAGCCCCAATGCTCTCACCCACCATGGCATCCTCCTGGGCTGTGTCATGAGCAAGACTGGTCCACAGAGCTTACAGAGGAAGAGAGAATATAGTGGATTTTAGACACATTAGTAGGCCACACAGCACAAAAAAAAAAAATTCTGATGTTAAACAAAAGAGCCTCAAAAGCAGGGAAATCTGTTCCCAGAAACATGACACATCCCAGTACAGCCTGAGCATCCTGGGTGGTAGGAGCACACCACTGGTGAGTAACCCTTCTCCTTCAACATCATCAAGAATCTGGTGTCCTGACCTAAATCCTGAGAAGGGTTTTGCCATCACCAGCTGTCCTTGGCTTGGGGTAACTGACAGCAGCCAGTACCTGACATAATTTGCTGGTCCTGTATAATGAAGAATCCAAACTGCATAGATTTTACTGCTTTTAAAACAGTCTGTATGGCTGCTCTCCCTTCTCTCTGTGCTTAACAGCACTCAAGATTAGGCACAGGGAGACACCACCTACAGAGTGCTTCATAAAATTGTGCTTGTACCTGTCTATGCAGAGGGAAAGGCAAGTGGACCAGAAACCATGTTTTCCTCTATAAAAGGCTCTACATTCATGCAGGAAGAGTTAAAATGAACACATCCACGGTAGCAGATTCTGCTGTTGTGGCGTCTAGGGCAGCAAGAAATTAAAAAAAAAAAAAAGTACATGATTCAGTCATGTGAGCCACTCATAGCTGTCAGTGTAAAAGATGAGCCCTTCTGCCTTTCAGGCAAGAGACAATAAGAGGACACTATATCTGGACTTTACTAAATCTTTTGGCTGAAAACTTTTATTAGAGGTGTGTGGACAAAACATTTTGAATTTTAGAGCCACAGGCCTGTGCCAACATGGAAAAAAGGTACAGGGAAAAGTCAACTACATTCTAAAGAAGCTTATGCAGGGAATAGGAATACTTAATTACTTTAGCAAATTAAGATTTTCATTGCATCTTCCTTTGCCCACTTCTGTCTCATTGAAAACATTTATAAGAGGATGGAAAAAAAATTTGGACAGAGAAACCTCAGAGAACAGCATTTGCTAGCATGGAGGCTGTCAAAAACACACTTCTTGATCTGGTCAAAAGGAAAATGTCCACATTCAGTTTTGAGAGTGGTATTTAGCAGCTATAATTTTAACTATTACTTTTGTTACAATACAAGAATCACAGCACTGAGCAAAAGACCATCCACACCTTTGTTATTATTAACAAAAAATGTGAATGGCTTAAAGTTATTAAATGCTATATACTTATTATTGTAATCCTAAATAGGTTTTTTTGTTTGTTTTTCATAAGCAAATGGCATTCATGCAATGCAGATGAAGGTTCAAACTACCACACTATATTATAAAGATACTGTGCAACGGCACTGGCTGCAACCAAAAAGTGGTTAGTAGGGTTCTAGATTCTGCAAGGCTGTTGAAATCAATTTCTCTTGATTCCAATGCTAAAATAAGAAACTTGGTATAATTCTAAAAGCATTGTTTAGCAATTTTAATTTTTCTCAGCTGAGGCACTCTAAGTCTCACTTCCAGAACTAAGTCTAATTAAAATGACCACCATAAATTAGATCCATCAACCCTCAAATTGGGAATTCTCTTCCTAGGCTCCTCAGAAAAGCATAGGACAAAATCCTGCAACTGAACCACACAGGTACACCCAGTAACACTGGGTACTTCCAGGGAATACTAATAGCAAGCATTTTACAATCACATCAACAGCTGAAACTCCTTCATGAAAATTTAACGGGCAATTTAAAACAGCAATAAAAACCACAAACAGAATTCACACATGGGTTATTCACAAACAGGAAAGAATCCTCCATTAGTCAAATTAATTGTGCTTTCGAACTACTCACACAGCTTTCTGATATTGTTTTCTGCCATTAGTCACTCAGAGTGCATCTGTGGGCAACCATCCTGACAGGGCTACTCTTGCTGCTCTGATGTGGAGATGATTGCTTCTTCTGGTAATCATATCCAGTAACTCGAAAAATAAAAGTAAAGTCACCTTATAATCAATCATTGTTTTAAATTTCCTTATCTTTATTATAGATTAATACCACTGTGACCTACCAGCACTGCTCCAAGTAAAATACAAGAAAGAAGCCTGCAGCATGAACACAGTTTGACTTGCACACTTGTAACTTCTTTAAAAATCTGGACAGAATATTAATGTGACAAGGTAAGAAGCAGCTGAGCATGTTAAAGCGTTAATGCACCTGTCTTACTTCATAGAAATAAAGTGACACTTTTGGATGGTTCAAGTGGGTGAATAACCCACTATGAAAGCAAAACCTTTGCTCTGCTAGTTATTGTCACAGGAGCCATAGTGGGAATTAATAATTGAAGAACCGTGTTTGTAGAATTCTCTGATTTCTTTGTGTCAAATTTTCAGCAACAATGGAATATGAAACAATTTAAGTAATGGAGAGTTAAAAAAACACTCATCTAGTTGACTGAGTATAAATCACAGAATCACAGAATGGTTTGGGTTGGGAGGTGACCTTGAAGACCTTCTGGCTCCAACCCCTTGCCATGGGCAGGGACACTTTCCACTAGACCAGGCTGTTCCATCCTTGAACATTTCCAGTGTTGGGGCATCCCCATCTTCTCTGGGCAACCTATTCCAATGCCTCCCCATTCGCACAGCAAAGGATTTCTTCCAAATATCGAATTTAAATCTATCCTCCTTCAGCTTACAGTCATTATCACTTGTACTATCACTCCATGACCTTGTAAAAAGTCGCTCTGTATCTTTTTTTGTGGATGCCTTTCAGGTATTGGACGGCTGCTTTTAGTCTATCTTTGTCACCTAAGAAAGTAAGCCACTGTTTGCAATATGTAAAGTATAATAGTGTGAAAAATCTTCACCAAGATCTAAACAGTTAACATAGCTCTAATAAAACAAAATCCTTGTGTTCACACAAATATAGACATCTCAGGAATATACACACATTCTCTAGGATTAATCTTAGAATTCCCATTCCTTGTTTAATATCTGCCCCCCCTCCCCATAGCACCTTTGAAAATCTTTCTGTGGCAAGGTTGCAAAAGTGCTCAAAGAGGAGCTCTGTGTCACTTTAGCAAAGCCTGTGTGAAATGTATGACACTCGCATAAAGTCAACTTTTTCTTCTTTTTCTTTTTAGACATAGATTCTGGAATCATGGTTGATCCAACCTGTTTAGATCCAACCTTAGAGAACTTTTTGCAAAGTTTTGAAGGACCTTATTTTGTGCTAATAAAAACAGCAAGAAAAGCAGAGATGTTTTTTGCCATTACCGTACACCATTTTCACAGAACTGTAGCTGTTTATTGTAACAGCAGGAGTTTCAGAGATTCAGAGGATTCCACAGTTTATTTCAGTGCAGTTGGGCTAGATTTACACTAGCTCACCTGAGATAACAGCAGAATTGCCTAACCAGCTTGGACTGCAGGGTACAATTCAATTACTTAAGGTGACATTTGATCAGGACACTGGGATTAAAATTATTTCCTTTTACTTACATTATGCCATTTCCAAGAATGCTGTGTCTATCCCAGTAAATAAACCAAGTGCTGGTGCTGCACCTGGATGAGGGCAATCCCTGGTGTCAACCCAGGCTGGGGATGAGCAGATGGAGAGCAGCCCAGAAGGACCTGGGGGTGCTGGTGGAGGAGAGGCTGGATATGACCCAGCCATGAGCACTGACAGCCCAGAGAGCCAAACATGCCCTGGGCTGCATCCAGAGCACCGTGGGCAGCAGGGGAGGGAGGGAGGGAGGGGATTCTGCCCCTCTGCTCTGCTCTGCTGAGACCCAGTGGGGTGAGAGCCCACTGCAGTGCTGCATCCCGCTCTGGGCTCTCAGCACAGGGAGGACATGGAGCTGCTAGAGTGAGTCCAAATGAGGATGATCAGAGGGATGGAGCACCTCTGCTGTGAGGAAAGGCTGGGACAACTGGGTTTGCTCAGTCTGGAAAAGAGAATGTTTCAAGGTGACCTAATTGGGACCTTCCAGTACTTGAAAGGAACTTTCAGGAAAGAAGAGATGATGTAGAGACAGGACAAGTGGGGATGGGTTCAGTTTGAATGGGCTCAAACCAGGTTCGATTAGGTATTAGGTAAAGAAAAAATTCTTTATTGTGAAGGCAGTGAGACACTGGCACACGTTGCCCAGGGAAGCTTTGTAGGCCCCATCCCTGGAAGTGCTCAAGGCCATGCTGGATGGAGCAACCTGGTCTAGTGGAAGGTGTCCCTGCCCATGGCAAGGGGTTGGAACAAGATGATCCTCAAGTTCCCCCGCAACCCAAACCACTCTATGTTCTGTGAAATTAAAGAATTGTTTGTAGTGATTCTGTATATTACAATATAGTTATCTGTAAGGTTAAAATCCCACGACAGTCCACCCCAGCATCTCCCAAGAAATTCCTCAGTACAGCTTCAGCCTGAGAGCACTGTGGAGTCTCTCCTCACCCACAGCATGTGTGCAGCCACCCTGGATCAGGGGCTCTGACCCCTGTAGCCCTCAATACTCTCTAGTGTTCCTACTTTGCAGCTTAGACATAGCCTTGAAGTCTCATAAATGCCTCGCTATCTCATGATGAGGTTCCAAGAGTGTCTCATCTAAAAGTAAATTATTGCAAGGAGGGTGCATGCTAAATTTCAACATAGCAGGAATTAATCCAAAATGCTGGAGTTAAGATATATAACAGCACAGTATATTCTGATGGAAAATTGAAATGTTGAAACAATTTTTTTTAAGCCTTCCCTTAAAGTAAAGCTCCTTTCCCAGCTCAAGAAAATTGAGTAATATTTCATGTCTACAGTTATTTGTGATGATGAAAAGGAGTTTGTCTGCTGACAACCTGTCCATTACACAAGCATTTCTCTAGGAGTGTGAGAGAAGGAAGACAGTTAAGTATGATTTAAGTAAAAAGAATCAGGTCTCTACATTCTAAAAGAAGGGTTGATTATAGACAGCATGCATGTGTCCTCATAAATTGGTCTACCATAACTAAAAGTTGCCCAAAAATGAGCTTTACTCATCCCACCCCACAAAAATTTCACTGTTATAACACATCAAAATAGCAGACAAAAATCCCCAGACAGGTTATAAATTCAGCCTTCTGAGAGCTAGAATTCAATTACATTTGCTTCTGAGAATCATTTTCTTTAGTAGAATANGGCCATGCTGGATGGAGCAACCTGGTCTAGTGGAAGGTGTCCCTGCCCATGGCAAGGGGTTGGAACAAGATGATCCTCAAGTTCCCCCGCAACCCAAACCACTCTATGTTCTGTGAAATTAAAGAATTGTTTGTAGTGATTCTGTATATTACAATATAGTTATCTGTAAGGTTAAAATCCCACGACAGTCCACCCCAGCATCTCCCAAGAAATTCCTCAGTACAGCTTCAGCCTGAGAGCACTGTGGAGTCTCTCCTCACCCACAGCATGTGTGCAGCCACCCTGGATCAGGGGCTCTGACCCCTGTAGCCCTCAATACTCTCTAGTGTTCCTACTTTGCAGCTTAGACATAGCCTTGAAGTCTCATAAATGCCTCGCTATCTCATGATGAGGTTCCAAGAGTGTCTCATCTAAAAGTAAATTATTGCAAGGAGGGTGCATGCTAAATTTCAACATAGCAGGAATTAATCCAAAATGCTGGAGTTAAGATATATAACAGCACAGTATATTCTGATGGAAAATTGAAATGTTGAAACAATTTTTTTTAAGCCTTCCCTTAAAGTAAAGCTCCTTTCCCAGCTCAAGAAAATTGAGTAATATTTCATGTCTACAGTTATTTGTGATGATGAAAAGGAGTTTGTCTGCTGACAACCTGTCCATTACACAAGCATTTCTCTAGGAGTGTGAGAGAAGGAAGACAGTTAAGTATGATTTAAGTAAAAAGAATCAGGTCTCTACATTCTAAAAGAAGGGTTGATTATAGACAGCATGCATGTGTCCTCATAAATTGGTCTACCATAACTAAAAGTTGCCCAAAAATGAGCTTTACTCATCCCACCCCACAAAAATTTCACTGTTATAACACATCAAAATAGCAGACAAAAATCCCCAGACAGGTTATAAATTCAGCCTTCTGAGAGCTAGAATTCAATTACATTTGCTTCTGAGAATCATTTTCTTTAGTAGAATACAACACTTGTGAACCAGCACAGCAGCATTTTCAAATCAAAGGTTTCCAGCTTTCTGCTGAAAGCTGAAAGTTTCTGTTTTCAGGTGTTTCATTTTTTCACTCAGAAGTCAAAACTGTCTGTAAAAAGCACACATTTCTCACACAGAAAATAATTTTAATAAAGAAAATAGTTTCAACTGATTTCTTTGGGCCATTTCTACAATGACTTCATGCTGGTTTCCCTTTTTCAAAGCAACAGCATGAAACCTCAAGGTTCAGATCTAATGCTGCAGAGCAGCCTCAGCCCCACTGATTTTTTAATCACAAAGTGCACCCAACACAGCCACAATGGCCAGCCTCTCATTAATCATCTAAATCAACAGTCAAAATTTAACAAAAAAAAAAATTTAAAAAGCGAGAAAGAAAGCCCTCGCTTTTTTTTTCCCCCCTTGGTGGAGCCTTCGTACGTTTGGATGCATTTGAATTACACTGTTTTATCTCCAGTGACAAATCTGTTATACCTTGGCTGCACCAACATCTCAGGCACATGCTATTTCTTTCATTCATTTCCCTGGTGCTTTTACCTCGGTACCTAATGCGCTGTCAGAATCACAGAATCCATCCATAAGTATTATGTGATGAGCAGCTGCTGTATATGCAAGCACACAGGAGAAATGAGCTTTCATTCTTCCCTTGCAATCATTTACATAGAGAATATGATCCCATTTAAATTACTGCTTGTCATCTCGTTACACTCGATCAGCTGAAGGATCATTTTATTGAAACTGGGAGAAAGAAAGAAAAAGGAAAACTACCAGCAATTTGACACTCCTTTATACTTAAGAGTTTGAAGGTTTGTACAGTTTTATATTCAAACTGCTAGACTTTGTGATGGTTTCTCCTCTTAGAAGAGTATTCCTTTGATAGTCAGACAACTTCTATCTTATCCCTCCAGGCTAAAAATCTCTGTTTTCATGACTTCCCTGAGAAAATTAGAAATTCTGTATACCACAATATTAAGTGAAGAGGTGTTTCTTAAGCAGTTACAACCTGACAAATGCCTTAGCTGTGGGAGTACTGACAAAAAAAAAAAAGTGTGCTTCTGGAAGAACCCACAAAGCCTGTGTTACTGACACACAGCTTCCCACCAGAAATATTTTTCACATCAATATTGGTCTTCAGATGAGGTCTCCAAGAATTTAACATAGAGTTACACCTTGACAGGATTCATCCTAAATCACATCCTTGTCTGCATTTCTTAGTACAATGGAAATCCACTTTGCATTAAAGTGGCAAAAGGGTATGATTTAAATTCTTAACACAAGGCAATTCACAGATGAAATAACTGAGCAGCATATCTTTTTCTGTAAAGGTTTTACAAGGCACTTGCCATTGGTGACTAATACTGAATACACACTCTCATTAAAAGAATAAATCATATTTCTAATTAATATTTTCCAGTGTCTTTAAGGTGGAAATGTTGGCAGTCAGGCAGAGTTAGTTTTTGCAGTGCCATTACCATCTCAGGAGCTTCCTCGGAGAAATCTGTCAGAGGCAGACTGCTGTCCTGTGGTATGAGAGAAATACTAGAACAGGTTTTGCCTTTGCTTGACAGAAATTAGAGTCTTCCAAATAACAGCAAAGAGAAATGGACCAAATTCTGTTAACTCTACTCGGTGCCTGCAGTAGCAGGATTCAGAGCATGAGAGCAGCCACAGGATATGGCTCACAGCACTTTTCATTTTCATCTGTGTGACTAAGACAAGCAGTTCGTAGCACACCAGAAAAACCCTTAAAACCCAAACTGACACTTTTTTGGGTATTTTTCTACTTGAAGAAATGCTCTTCAGCTACGACCCACTACTTTTCTGTCCAAGAAAACTAGAGAGACAACAACTCCAGCAGGTTAAAATTTGCATGTAACTGCCTGAGAAATTTTTGACGAGCCTACAACTAAATTGTCAGGTTTGGTTGAATTAGTACTTAGAAGACAGGACCTATTAGTTCTGAAAATGTTCTCATTTTTTAAAGGATATTTCACAAATGCTGCAGTTTTTAATGCAATCTTTTTCATAATCCAAAACTGAGCATGAGTTATCTGTTGCTGATTATTTTCTGATTTAAGGAAAAAAGACCCAATTTTTGTATCAGGGAGTCTTTGCAATGATATGTGATCGAGCTGGCCCATCACAATACAATCAATAAGAAAAGAAAGCCCAATGAACTGAAAAGTTTGAAAGTCTAGTATAAGAATTATTCATTCAAATTACCCAACAAAATGCTTTAAAAAGGGAAAGCCTTCAAGGAACATCATCATTGACAATCTGGTAAATTTCCTGAGCATTAAACTCTGTGTTTAGAAAAGAGACCAAAAAACTGACATAATGTCCTTTGGAAGAATATCATAACCTAGAAAGCCATTTCCCTGCAGGAGCCTAAGCAAAAGGGCAAAAGAATTTTTATGTTTTGCTAATTACTCTTGTATCTGCTTTTTCCATTGTGATGGTATGAGGATTTCATATTACAGTGCATTTTATTTATGCAGCTCATAACACTTTCATTGTATTTTTTCAAGCATTGCAGCCTTATTTAAACTTTTTTATTTCAAATGCACTTTTATGTTGGAAAATACCACACACACAAAAATCCTACATTGCCTTCACAAAAACGATTCCTGTGATCTTAATTGAAGTAAAGTAGGATCAGAAAAGAGATCTATTTCCTCGTAATTTAGGAAGATAAATGGCCTTCATACAAAGCAAAATCCCTAAAAGCCTGTGGCCACTAAACATCTACACTACACCTTTAGATCAATATTACTCACAGATTAAACCCTTTGAGTTTAGGCATCAAGGCTTCTTTATAACTGCACAGAGTACTAAATGCTCTCTTACAGGGATGCCAAAACACCAGTCCTCCAAGGAGCAAACATGCATATTCCTCTACAGTGCACTAAAGAAATCATTGGGTCTTAATCTATGTAACAATATGCGTGGCAGCAAGCTCCACAGATATATTTTATGAAAGCAGAGGTTTTGTTTTCTCAGCTCTGCCCAATTGATATAATCTGTCTTGACAGGCAAACTATTACAGTCAACTTTAGAACAGGCTTGTCTCTAAAATTTTTGTCTATTACAAACAGAAAATACTGATATTTCATTTACTAACACTGTTACTGTATTTGTTTTACTGGTTTTGCTATCCTCCCAGTCATCTAAACATTTGCCATTAAAATTCATGTCCTTTCCTGCATTATCTTACATCTCATCTGAGCTGGAAGTCGCCTGTCATGACAATCACAGACGTTTTCAATAGCAATGGCATGTCTTTGGGCAGAAAAAAGCCTGTGACTGAAAGTATAAACCAGTAGCACAGCAGAAGGCCAGCTCACACATCAAATTAATTTGTAAGGAATATCATGCATAGGCCTGTGCAGGCAGTCATGCATCCACCATACCCTGCTCGCTGCTTTCCCACAGCTCCCATCATGTGGGAACTCTCTCATTTAAGAGAGACATCTTAGATGAAAATAAAGAGTCTTCATAAGACTTTTTTCAAAATAACTCTTCCTTTTTTTAAATCTATAAGTAAATTGGTGAAGAGCTTCCTGGCTGACCAGGAGGGGGATGAGCAATGTGTTTCAAAACTGCTCTCTCCACACAGTATTTCAGGTCCTGAGGGCACTAGCAGGTTCTAATAGACCTGCCCCTCTCCCATTTACCAGAGGTCCCATTTACCAGCCCAATACCTGTGCCCAGCCCCAGCTCCTCCTGATCCTGGCCAGACTTCCTGTGCCAGTGCAGGACCTGACCCATCATCTTTTGCCTTACCAGACATTCCTGGTGGATCTGCCTTACCAGACATTCCTGGATCCCACCCGTCAGGAGCCCAGCTAGTTCACCAGAGTATTTATGGCAACCATTCTGCTGGTGCTGGGGACCCCCAGACTAACCTTTTCCTCCTTCAGGGGCAGCACCGATGTGTGTTTCTGCACTGTTACATTTGAGAGCACTGAGAATGTTTTTAAAAGACTTTTTCATGGCAGGAGAGAGCAAAAATGCCACTACTTGCTGAAATGTATTGCTTTTGCTACAAAAGCACCACTGATAACAGATCCAAGGTGAAGTTCCTGGTCAAAATTGCCAAAGCAGATGCTACACTGCTGTAATCCTGAATTAAGCACAAGCAGAATTCAACCCCAAGATTTCTGTATCTCTGACAGGAGGCCAAGTCACCAATGTTTTATATGTACATGCATCCCTGTGCACTATCGCAGATTTTCTGTTCAGGTTTATTTAACTGTACCATATGAATGGAAAGCTGGTTGCATACCAGAGAGAAATCTGGTGTTTGTCTCCGGTGGCTGGGGCTTTTTTGTGCTTTGGGTTGGGGAAGGTGGATCTGATTCTGATAAAAAAGGTGGAAAGTTCAAAGTTCTCACAAGAAGGAATTGGGGAAAAGGCCTTATATCAAAGGAGTTAACCCATAAGGAGAAGCCTGACTCCAATTTACCAATCTCTGCCTAGTCAATGGACTAACAAGAACTCCAAAGGCAAACTCAGCAGGAAATCAGTCATATTTTCAAAACAAATAATTTCAAGTCAAGCCATCCAAGACAAATATATGAGATTAGCTCAGTTGGTTAGAGATTGGTGCTAATAAGGCCAAGTCTGTGGGTTTGATCCCTCTGTGGGTCATTCACTTTGGAGTTGGTCTTGACAATCCTTGTGGGTCCCTTCCAACTCAGAATATTCTGTGATTCCTGTGACTTTTATTGAAATTCAGTCATTTTCCTTCACACGTTACAATTTTGAAAACTTGGCAAGACATCTTTCATTAAAAACAGTGAACATGATCCTTTGAGAAATAGTAACACTTTAAGAGAAGTGACCTTTTTATTCTCTGCCTCATCCTTCATTTCTAGTGCTTGCCATAAAATAT